>NIJG01000156.1:241674-258761 GCA_002201625.1 Euglossa dilemma
CAATTTATTAAATTTATCAATGTTAAATTAATAATTTGTAATAATATATTTCTTATTCGATAGTCATTTCTAAGATGTGGTAATCTTATCCAGTATTATCTCTGTGAAGGTATTTAAAATAATCAATGCATTGAAAATAATACTTCTCAGATTTCCAAACTTCTTTCACGATGAAGCAATACTGTAATATCGACGGGATTGTGTCTAGAGGTAAGAAAGCAAATAAAATTGACGGTCTCAATCAGAGAATATAAAAACTATGTCTAGGAGTCAGGTATAAGAATCGCACCGCTACTGTGACTGCTTGGAATTTTTGTTTCACGGTCTAATGATCCTAGACATATTTGCGCACCCACGTGAAACCAAATCTGAATTCCACTCTGACTGAGAAACTCCAAGTCGAGAAACTCTAAAAACTTCAGGGAATTTCACGAATTCTTTTCTCAAAGAAAATAACAAAAAAAAGAAAAGAAATGCAACCTATAATTGATTTTATCACTGAAATACGTTATTAAGCTAAAAGTGATTAATTAGAATTTAAGAATTTATGCGAAATGAAGTATAAATGATTTTATATACATTTTTTCCTTTTCCTTGATATAATTATGTAATATATAATAAATAATATCAATGTATTTAATGTATATAAATCTTGTAAAATTGAAAAAAAAATTTAATTTCGATTAGAAATTATTTTATGGAATTATATAATTATGCGAATAAGGTTGTTCAAACCTAATATCATAAACTACGAGCTCTAAATACTTCCGTAATTTGCTACTGAAATATCAACTGGCATTTATACCCAACAATGGTTCCTACAACGTTCATGACTGAAACAATTACATTGGAATGTAGATTATGAATCTGCGAATGTTAACTTTCACTTCCTTCTTTTATGCAAGTGAAGAGAAATGAAAAATCAGAAGAAATACATTTTTANAAGAGAAATGAAAAATCAGAAGAAATACATTTTTTTAAATTATAATTAATAAAAAGTTAATTCCACAATGAAAGAACGTGTACCAACAGAATTGTACAATTTGTATAATCAAGTGTTTATGCTATATTCTATTCATGTCATCTCACACCTGCTCAGTACTCCTCATACATCTCATTAAACGTGTATTAAAATGCATAATAAATTTGCAAGCATAAAAACGTATAATTTCCCCAGAAAATATTCGTATTAAAATTTCTACAAATTTGAACATTAGCAATTTAAACAAAAATTCAAATATTCTATTAAAATCCTCCCACCGAATGAAACGAATTTTTCATATAAAAAATAATTTCGAATTTTTAATAGTTTATAAGTATAGAAAGGTGAGAATATTTTTGTTTATGCTAATTTATTTTTCTATATTTATTAACATTTTTATTTAACAAAATATGGTATTACGGTACACGTAAGTACGTAAAATATTATCGACGTATTAAAAAATGATGTATTGCAACAAATAATTGCGTCACAGCCATCTCGAAGTTTTAACAGGCCATTATAAACAGAAAACGATCAAACGACTTAACATTTCGTAATGTTCCATACGGTGGAAGAGTAATGGCTGATAAAAGCACTCGGTGACTCAGAGAGCCATTTAAATATGGATAACAAGTTCACTGAGTCAGATTATTAAATAAACCAGCGTACCAAAGACATAACATCTAATTATCTTTTTTGCAAGTCGAAATACGAAATTTGTGTGGTTTTATGAGTCATTTATGGAGATAAAAATTATTCATTTCGAAAGTGGAATCATAAACATGATGCAGGAATAAGAATTGCGAATTTAAAAAGGTAAAATGTAATATAATAAAATGTATAAATTGAATGATCGCGATTATTTAACTGCAAAAGGAAATGTAAATTAAATTATGTTTAAAATATTATATTGACAATCTAATCATCTAACAATCTCATAATCTAACAACTAATCAATTGCAAATTTAATACATTAATATGTATTTGTAATTTTGTGCAAGAAAAAATGCACATTTATTTAAAAAAATGGAAAGAAGCTTTCATAGAGAAAAATGAGATATCTCTTAGACCTTGAACAAATATTCTGCCGTATCCTTAAAAGCAAAGAGTAATAAAGTATTCCTTTTCCCATGTAGCCTTTTGCCTTATTTAAAATGAATTTAAAAGAACAAGTGGACTACCTTGGACCTGCAAGCTGAAGCAAAGCTTCTTTATTTTAAAAATGCACAACTTTTAAATATTTTAAAATCCTTCATGAGATGTGTTTCTTAAAATTCGTCCACTATTTGAAAATTATTTTTTAATCCTTTTTATACTCAATTTTAAAAATTATTGACATAAACAATTTTTGTAACTCCTTATAACCCATTGACGTCACTGTACGATACAGTGCAAATCTATTTATTCTACAAGCGTACTTCAATTTTAAAACGCTATAAATTATATTCTCTTTGACAACTATTTTCAATTTGATCATACATCAAAGAGCTAACGGATTTTATTATTTACCCGTGCTAAAATTTATTGTCACCATAACTCCTACAAAATTTACACTCGTTAGATAAAAGAATTAAGTTTAGTGATCGTCAATACCACAATTCAATACTACTTTCAAATATGGGCAAATCTATTAATCATTCCGCACACTTGACTCAATACGTGAAAGTAACATTCCTTTCCTATGAATAGTACAAATTATTTTTCCATCTTCTACTTTCATTAAAATAAACCTAAAGAAGTCCACCGGATTGAACAAACTAACAACTAAACATGCGAATATCACACATTAATGAGGACAGAAAATTAAAGAATTTTGAATTTAATTAAAAAAGGATTTTGAAAAAAAGACCATGACTCTTCCACCTATACAAACCCAAAATCCCAATATTTCATAAGACAAAAAAATTATATAAATACACAAAATATGAAATTTTTTTATATTTAAACTCTTTTCTTTTCAATACTCTACAATATTAAAATAAATCTGTAATCCCAATATAAATATCATAATGACGATGAAAAGAAGGAAACCACATAAATATTATCTTGCATGTACTATAGGTACATCTAGTTCCGTATAACCGACGGAACAATTTCCCCCAACTCGTCTCTCTAAATCCCCCAGCACGCACTGCGACGGATAATCGAATGCAATAATGTGTAGGAAGAACCGTCGAAACGCGATCGACCATAAGCCTGGCGTTGTTCGACACGAATCACGTTCGAACAAAATCCGAGCGTGGATCAAAATCGATCCGTCCCTCCACGAGGGTGATGCACGAATAACTGTACGAAGTATTTTTTGCACGGCCGATATTACGTTGCAAACCAGAACGACCGCGCGACGAGATTTCCGCGAACACGACACCGCGACGGGCTCAGTAGTTGCAACTTTCTCCTTGGGACTGTCCGTTAAGGGAACGAGCGAATTATCCATAGAAACGCGACGAGTCATCGGACAACATTGCGAGATCGACGGAATTTATTTGGTGCGAGTGAACGGTGTTTGGATCAGGGGAATGGATGAACGAATGAGTAGTGATTGATATACAGGGTGTCCCACGCAACCGCGATAAGCTGCATCTCTCGCACTAAAGGTTAACGATGGAACGAAATGTCACGAGGCAATATTCTATTGTGCTGGAATAAAGCGTGTTATGAAACGCATCTAAAATGTCCAGACGTACGTACTTCTAGCGCAAAATTGAATTTCCTACTTCCTGTCATGCGAATTTGAGAAATCAAAATATTAATTTAGTAGGTGTGCGATTAATATTCTAATAAAAATATTCTGAAACATATATTAACCCTCTCAGGGGACATTAAAGTTTATTAGTGATTAAGGGATAATAACTTATTCCAGCACAACTTTTTGACTAGGGTTAATTTATGTTTCCGAAAAATCAATTTATAGTAAGGTATACAAAAATGAATAAAATACTTCATACGATACCACTGAATTATTTCACGTTTAACGTTTAATTTCAAGAAAACCGATCGTCGCAGTCGGCTTGGACACCCTATAGAGCGTTAACGGTGCAAAACAAAAGGTTTTCGTCGGACGTGCTCGAGTGTCTTCTAGGAATGGCTGCACAGAGTGAAAGAAACAGAAAAAGACAGAAGGTACGCGAGCAGGGATACACGGTTGGGAAAATGCGTGCGAGAGAGCAGTTAAGAATTCAGTTAGCTCGAGCTAAAAGCGAAGTCAATGGCGTAGAAAAATCATTCGGAATGATTTCTACCGAATATATTTATTTCGTTCTATTTGCTTCATCGCGAGTGTAAATATTGCTGCTTTACCGACTCGGTTATCAAGGGAACGTCCGGCAAAAACTTAACGTCTCCGCGATATTGCCAATTCGAAGTTTGTCAGCGAGAGGGCGGCAGGTTCTCCGCCCATCTACTGATTGATTCGCGGAAAAAGGCGAGCGTCTCGCGTAAATCAGTCAACATGGTACTTCCGGTCGCGGCAGGTTTATACGCGGTGAACGCAGGAAATATTTGCATTGTAAACAAGAAGGCCGTTAATGCCGAGAGAGCGGATGGCAACGTGTGTACAAACGGGACCGTTAGGACACGAAAGATAAAAACATGTGGCCATTGAAGCGTAGAATTTGTTAATATTTGAAGCAGGTCGTGAAAATAAGATTTGGGCGAAATGGAGATGTTCGAAAGCAATATAAAGCTTTTCGTCGCTGCAATTAAGAATGTTTACCAATGGACGAAAATAAATTTCCTCCGTATTTCTGTATTAAATTTATAATATATACTGTTTTGCTAAATTAATAGAATAAACATTTAAATGTGTAGGTTAGAATAAATATTATGTTAATTCTTATATCTTATTTTTACTACTTTCATATTGAATTATATTCTTAAATCGTGTAATTATAGGTTGAAGATCTTAAATTTTATTTTTGGTGTCTTCAGTATACTGACACTAACATTCGTATTGTATTTTTAACATGTTTCCTGTTTTTTTTAAGTTTATGCTATTCTTGCGACCTTCAATGATACGACTTATAATAGAACAACGGATGCTGGTATTTTCAGTGTTCCTGATGTCTAATATTTATGGCATTCTTATTATGACCAGCATTTCTAGAACTTCTAACACTTTGTAATACCTGTATTATTCTGCTGCTTTATGTACTTTCATGCTTTTTGTATTTCTAATATAATACTTGTTATAAGATATAATTATTAATATATTTTACTCTAAATAGTAACACTGCTTGTACCTTTCCAAAAATAAAAATATTATTTCTTCTAACGCTCTTACAATAGACATACATTGCCTTTTATTATCGTACTTCTTCTACCTTGTTGATAAATATTTCCTGGAAGAAGTACTGTAAATTCCAATTTATTTAAATATTTTTCAGAACCGTTAGGACAAGAAAGTCAACACAAAGTCAACTGCTATGTTCCATATATATTAACCACCATTGTAACTCGAGTTACCGATATTGTAATGAGCAAATATTAAAAATGAAAAATACAAGAGGAAGAATCTCTATTGTATTGTACGAGCATCTATTGTATCATACATGTTTATCGGAAGACGATTGAATACAAAATGCGTGAGCAATGAGGTAACTGTGTATGAACGCTGTAAAGGATATAAATTTATCGCACGTTACCGAGATAATAATTCCCGCGATAAAAAGCAGTTATACAGCGACAATAATATTACTACACTCGTGATACACGATATCGACGGCGACCTTTACCTACCGTCACTTAAATATCATTACCTTTTATAGACACTTATGAATACATATTCGTTACGAACAAAATACATCTTAAAAGCAGTATGGAAATTTCATTTAGCGATATACGTAAATCGAAACGCGCACCATCTGTTACAATCGCGATAATATGAATAAATATGAAAAGAATATTTCACGATAGGTAATGATATATTTTTACGTGTTTCGATTTTCCACTGCTTTTAACGTACAAGATAATAATATCTTTACATAACGAGTGAATAAATAACGAATCTCTATGCACGGATCAGTCTCATGCTCTTTCGTTCGTGTGTCTAGTTAAAGACCACCTTAAACAAAGGTTGGACAAATTCTAATCACGTTAACGTGATTAACGTGTGCCGCGAGACGAGAATAACACACACCGGCACACTACGATGTATTTGTCCGTGTAATTGGAGAGGTTAGGACAACAATCGCTCGAATACCGCACATTCTAACATCCGTCATTAACGTTATACCACGAAATAATAAAATATTTTTCAACTATTATACCGATACGAAAAGAAAGAAGCGATTATATAAAAGGCAACGTCCGGTGTAAAATTCTGAACTACTTTCAATAGTACGTCGTACGCCTACCGAACGGAATTACGTACGATAACGTTCGATTATCATGTGTGATCAACTGCGCATCACATTGCGAGATAAGTGGTTCGATATGAACAGTTTGAGAAGCTCTTTGAAACACGAGAGAATGTAAAAAATCAACATAGGTTAGAATACGTTCACTAGAAATGCCGTGTCACTTGTTCTCTTTCCGCGACTATCCTTCTCTTATGACCTTCCTTCGAATTAGGCGAGCGTTCCGGACGACCGACATGTCACGCCGAAAACATGCAGTACGTTCTTACAGAGGAAAATAAAAAGCGTATTGGGAAAGTGGCGTCAATGATCTCACCTGTTGGTACGTTGCTCATTTTGTCGAATCGTTGCGCTTACGTCGATGCTCCCTCTCGCTCGCACACGGATCCACCACTCGCGAATAATCAACGGAACAATAATATGCACACGTTTTTCCACGAGAACTTTCGAAACGGATACTGTGACGTGTTCTCTGCTACCGAACCGAGATCGATTCCTTCCGAATCGCTTCTGACGAACGGCTCCGCGGCCATATTGAAAACAGTCAGCGCGTGGCGCCATCGTGTAGCAATCGTGGAACTAACATGCGCGCAAAGTTTCGTTTAAATTCATGGCGGTACTTTCCAAACTGACTTCTTTTAAAAACGATAAAAAAAATGCGCGTATACTTGAACTCGTGAATATTTCGAGTGACTGAATATTTAGATAGAAATAAAATACGTATTGTTTTATTATATTTCTAATACTGTGGCATATATCAAACTATATATCTACAGTAATATGGTAATTGAAGAAACATAGAATTCTTTCTTTACAACATTTATTTCTAATAACTATTTATCTATGTACAGATACATACACTTGTCTATGCAACATAAATACAATAATCTTCTACAGCATTTGAGCCAGATTGTGTAGCTCCTGTAAATGTTATCGGTGTTTTCCAAAAAGTATAATTGTTATTTTTGTATTTAATGTGTAATGATGACTCGTGTTTGTGGTGAATTAGTCGGAACCTTCGATAAAAACGTACAGAAGCGTATAAAGTTGTTCTTCGTTACGTAGAGATCAATTTCTATATGTATACAATCTATGCGTAATATGTATATGTATATATATAATATATATTTCTTCTTTTTTTCGTTTCGCGGTAATACTGCTGTGTATATTAATTCATGTCTATGTGCTGTGATGTAGAGACTCTATCTTATCTGTGTTTATCAATATCATATTTCTTCCTTGCGTCTACGCGACAATGATTGAACAATTGACTTCGATTGAAAATCAGCTTCGTATATTCTATATTATGTATTATAAGTATCACATTTTTGTCAAACATGTTATTAACCAGAGATCCTTTAATTTGTCTGTCCTTACCTATACATCGTTTACTGTTCACGAAGGACCAAAATTGATTGAACTGTTGTTACAAAGTTTCGACATCTTTTTACACTTTTAACACAACTTTAATAACATCGGATTATTCAAAAGTAGAACTGATTATATATCATTTCACATACATGTTTTTTTTTATACATATAGCCTATCACACCCTAAAACGATTTCAAAATCCAATTGAACATGTACTAAAGTTTTCACAAAGAAATTTCTCCCAGTGAAAGAAACGTTTTTATATTAACCCCCACAAAATATAACCAGTGGTAGTTAGTTTCTACATAAAGCAGCTGGCTAATATATTTACAAACTGCCTCTGGCACCTCTTTCCCCATAATGTCACCCATAAGCAAGGATGATCGTAGATGAGATACGAAAACGACGAAAATATAAAGGAACTGGTGATTAGGTTGAACAGTCCATGGAATATATATACTTTGAATACACATGTACACCTATCAATTGATATCACTGTAAGTGTTTCGTCATGATCCCCTATAAAGCGACACATTTAGATGACCTTCAGTCGGACAGATTCTAAGTCCGGCAAGTGTCAGCTTCTCAGAAGCGATGAACGTACTATAACTTATACTGGCCTAAATGTCCACATAGTATCGCGTAAACGAATCGTCGACTCGTCGTTTACGCGTTAGCGATAAGCCTAGCTAAATCCTAAGTGCATGAAACCGGTAAGGAAGTGTGAGAGTACGTAGAAATACACGTTACATGTTGAGGGAGTAATTAGCATACTGTTTACTTTGCGTTGGCACCGTTAAGTATCAAATATCTATAGGTTGTTTCAACAAGGCTGAGCAAGAGTTTGGAAATTTGTTACCTCTAAGTGAAACGAGATAAAACGTTCATACAGATGCGTGTTTTAAAATATATCTTTATAGACGTATAATATAGCGTGTTAGTATATTTGAATTATCTTTAACATTACGAGTTCCATTATTCTTTAGTTCCTCGCCAATTCTGCCATGTAATGTCATAAGGCATGTTTACAAAAGGTCTTTGATAGATTATATATGTATATACGTTGATTTCATTACCACTCAGATGTGTTCCAATTTTATGGTAAATAATTTATCAAGGTGAATATATAGACATTGGAATTAGATTTTTACTTATAGAGCTAGTAAGGGACTTGCGAAAACATTCCTGTATACTTCAACATTTAGTTTAAAATCGCGCCTATATAGTCGTATAAGGTATATAATAGATAGTAAATATATTATAATATTTATAATGTTGATATTATAAATAGTACTAAATAGTTACATATCTTTTTGCCATGTCACATAGAAGGTATCCAAATTCCTGCTCAACCTCTTTCAAATACTTTGTATATTATTTCTAAGCTTTGAATTAAGCTATCTACACTAGTTGAGAAACCAAATTGCCTTACAGTCGACGTTAATGGGCCAGTCATACACACAGGTTTCACCGTGGCTTTTATCCATTAGAGATGAATTTCTACAATCAAAATTTGCAATGGGCCAAAATTTCGAGTGTTCGTTGACACTTTCACAATTGTATACTACGATTAAATCCTATTTGTAATTCACGTTACGTACGAGGAACATTAATGTCCTATATAAAATAATCTCATTGCTACGTGTAAACATTTGATGCACAATTCTAGGTGTGTACTACTATACTGAATATCCGTTATCTATGATTAATTCGATAACCATCGCTTTGCGATTATTTCAGATAGGGCGCCAATCAATGTTCCAAGCTTTCCGACCAACCTAATAAAACACAGGTGGATACGTTAGTCACAGATAAGACTGGGCGTTAAAGGATAAAAAAGAAGTTCATACTTATCCACGGATCATTGCCAAAAAACCGTCTGAATTTTCGATGAAAATTTTTTCTAAATTATATCGTTTTCTTCCTCGCTGCAGATAGAAATTGAATTGTTCTGCAGTCGTCGCTGTCTCGTCGCGTGCCTCCAATCCGCCAATAGAATCGTGCATCACGCAAACAGATGTCTCCATCAACGCACACAGTTGACTCTGTAACCTGAAACGCGAAGTCTCGGAGAAATCCTTATGTGTATGGACGGCTGTTACTATCGAACGAAAATCGCTTCTGAACGGAGTCAGACAGTCTAACGAAAGCTATGATTAATAATAAATGATGTTACGAAAGACATCAACCGTTACTATTAATTTATTGCTCGTTCGATGCGTAGTTGCGAAGCTCGGAAACTCGAGCTAACTATTTGAGCTAACTTGGCCGAGCAACCGCTGAATTCTCCTCCACGTGCATAAAATCCCTCTAAATTGTTAAATATATAGATACAAGTGTATAGTACAGCCGCTGTATGTACAGAAACCTACTAGTCATACTAACGTATAGGGAAAGATGGCGTTGGCCGGGTTCCTTCATCCTCAATTCCCTTCGTCTTTGTTATAAATATAGTGTCAGAAGTGATCTCGTGGCTACGCGTTAGTAAAAACGAACTTGTGTAAGACAGACGACCGCTACTCCCTCTCCGATGCTCTCGTGAAAAGAGATCCGACAGAAGTGGTGTTTACGTATTATGTATGCATGTGTGTATATACTCCGCCCTCCTAGGCTTGTCACTCTGTGTGTTATAAAAAGTTTGCGGCGATCGTTCACCGCGGTATGTACAGCAAACGACGATTAATAACGAATGGACTTCGTGCTCTAATCCTCGCGCCACGCGAACCACCCAACAGCCCACGCGACGTGTCATAACAGCCTTTATACTCTCGCTTCGCTATGGACACAGAGACGAGTCGTTTTCTAGACGTTTATTCATGGACGTACGAAAATACAATTGCACGATGTTCTGTTGATAAGCGCGGCACCGCTATTACCGACACGGGTGACACTGCAGTACCAGCAATAGCTTGCATCCGTAACTTAACCTTCGCACAGAGGCGCGCTCCTCTATAGATGGCACGTGTTGAATTATCTAAAAATCACTACGCGCGTACGACCTGCATACGGAGTTTCACTACGAGGCGTAAAGCTTGCTCGTCAGATCCGATTCCCTCAGAGAATTAATCGGACCTCGGATATTCAGTAATTTAATCTCGTGTTTGTTTCGCGATGCAATTTGACGTGATCCTTCCCGATCGCTGCGGAAGGACCGGGTGAACGAGTGTGATTGAGAAAAATGCGTGTACAGAATATACGTTGTGACTATCGTGATGTTTTTGTATCGTGTAAAGCAGTGAGTTGTAGTTTCGCTCTATTTGCTCTGAAGTCTCGAGCGGTTCCCATTTCGCCGATCGATCGTACAACTGACGTCGTCTCAGTGGAACACAATGGTACTTGTACGTTAGAAAGGAAACCTCTCTTTTCTCTCTTTTCGCTTTGTCCTGCTGAAAGGTGTGTTCTCAACGGGTCCGAATGGGACGTTCCTACAAATGTGCTCGCGTGTTGTGTTTCCACCTTCCGCATGATTGCCCCTTTTAGTGTTCTCGGATACGGTGTTGACACAAGGATTTCTTGAAGTCGCTTCGCAAATAACGAACCGACTTCGGATCGACGTTAAAGGGCAACCCGCTTGATCCTCCATGCTGGTATGCTGTTAATTTGTTTGAACACTCCCTATTAGGTTATGCGAGCGCAGTTTTATTTTCTTGTTTGTTAATTATTCCGCTCGGATTGGGACCTCGACTTTCATTAAAATATGTCGTCCATGTTGGAATAGTTACGGTCCCAGTAGCCGCCTCTATATAACCAGTCCATTTGATCCGTATACGGGTTCATTTTTAATCGGAACCACCTGTGGCACATAAAAGGTTTGCATATCAGATAATCGATATCGCTGCTAGCTTAAAATAGAAAGAATATTGTTCGTCGAGTGAAATGTGAAACATATTATTCAAAAGAAAAGAAACTACGAGACATTTGTTAAGCAAATAGGGAGTACTGTTATGTAATTGGGCAGTAATTTTTAAATATCGGAAAATGATACTTTAAATTCGAGAATTTAAGAGGCAATTTTTGACAGATTTTATCACTTCTGTAAAATTTAAGTTTCAAATAATTTGTTACTCGATTCCACTATATCTTAAAATTAATAACTTCGTATTATCGAGTCTTTGTACTCCACTAGCGTATAAAAGTGGAAAAGTAAGTCAGGATACTGTATAAATAAATTCACAGATATTTATAATCGTTCTTTTTTAAACGAGAATTGTTTCAGGTTTAAAAAACTTTTCACTGTAAAAGTATGTGGATATCGATCGAATAAAAAAGTTTTTGGCATGCAAAGAGCGAATTATTTTTATTCCTTTATTATTTCCATCGCTGTTTAATTATTAATCATTCCTTACCTTGGTGTCCACTCTTCACCTTTCTTATGTTTTCTAGCTTTACGCGATTCTCGTTGCTTCTCCTCAAGTCTCGACTTTTCACTCGCAGCTCCATCTTGGTCACCATTCTCCAATTTCCTAATATCCGGCCTTAATCTCGAATCTGTCGGACATAGCGTTTTCTCCATTTCCGGTGTCAGTTCATTTAACGACATTGCAAACGTTGTGAACTGATAATACTGGAAATCGATCAAACATACGTTACGTATTCATCTATTCAATACATACAGAAATTTTAATTAACGCATTGATTGTCTAATACCACATATGTTGTATTAAGTATAGTAAACTAATTTTTTATTCTTTCTTTTTAAACATTATTGATAGAATAATATAATTGAACTTTTCTTATGGAAAATAAATTAGGTACTGACCACAGTTGATAAAATAATAAGTTTT
Organism: Euglossa dilemma; assembly: GCA_002201625.1. Lineage (NCBI taxonomy): Eukaryota > Metazoa > Arthropoda > Insecta > Hymenoptera > Apidae > Euglossa > Euglossa dilemma. Next base: position 254,169 of record NIJG01000156.1, read on the forward strand.
CGTTTTTTGGTCGGAGTTTATTATATCTATAAATGTCAAATGCTGTCAATATATGAAAATTATTAATTATGATAGAAAAAAGTCTTCGTTTACCTCTGAGCTATTAGTCGGCCTTGGTGCAGCTTCCCAAAGAGTAATCGATCCAGGAATGTCGTCGACCGTTGGAGTGTCATCTCCATCTATGCTAGTCGATGGATCGTCAACTGCTTCCTTAAAAGATTGAAAAAAATTTACGTAAAATATAATATTTTCATTAGAAACAATTTAAATAGATTTTTCTATTCTTGAGAATTAAACAAAATAATTTCCAATAATTTCAGAAAATTATGAACTGAAATATTTTTATTACGTATTAATTTCAATGAAACTTTATATTTTTAAATAAATTTTAGACACGTGATATAACCTTCCATAATTGATACAACGAAATCTTTAATAATATAGGAAAAATTAAGGAAGATTATAATATTTAGAAACGTGTTATTTTATTAAATAATTATTCCTTCTGTTTTCTACAAGATAAAATTTCGAATAGCTTGGAATAGTTTTACCGCAGATAATTTTAGTAAAATTCTTCATACCTGAAGGGGAGACATGATGTAATGATTGCTCATAAATTACGTAAAACATTTGCTAATCCTTTCACGGTGAGATCTTTTTATGAAGGGAAGTTGTCGAGGTTGTTGAATATGCAAAGCTTTAATGAATGAAGGTACGTACAGGGGTAACATATAAAGTTCTATATATATCGCGCTTTTAACACGACCATCTGAAAGTCGAGAGCGTAGAAAGATGAATGGGAAGCAGAATTTCTACCAGAGCGAAACCGATGAAACTCTAATTATGGAAGTACGAAGTACTTTATCGCATAAACTCCAATTTTTCCATCCTAATTATCTAAACTTTCATCAGTATCTCTCAAACCCTAACAAACTTTCCACCATGTGTTTCAAAGCTTTGTCCTTGCATAATAAAAATAAGAATGTAAAAAGAGAAGCTAGTCAAAGATTAAAAAGTCCAGAATATTAATTAAACGCCGCAAAGATCAGAAGTATCAATTAAAAATTAATAACGTCAGAAAAGTTAAACAAAAGTTTAAAAATGAGATAGAAATTCCGACGAAAATTTGAAAAAGCTGGAGGATAAGATGAAATAAAATTGAAAGGCTAGACAAGTGGAGTAAAAATGAAAAGAGTAGGAACGCGAATTTTTCCATCCTAATTATCTAAACTTTCATCAATATCTCTCAAACCCTAACAAACTTTCCAGCATGTGTTTCAAAGCTTTGTCCTTGCATAATAAAAATAAGAATGTAAAAAGAGAAGCTAGTCAAAGATTAAAAAGTCCAGAATATTAATTAAACACCGCAAAGATCAGAAGTATCAATTAAAAATTAATAACGTCAGAAAAGTTAAACAAAAGTTTAAAAAGGAGATAGAAATTCCGACGAAAATTTGACAAAGCTGTAATATAAGATGAAATAAAATTGAAAGGCTAGACAAGTGGAGTAAAAATGAAAAGAGTAGGATTAATTAACCCCTTACAGAGGGGTAGAGAAACGAAGTGCCATTTACCCCAAAAAGGAAGATGTAATTAGTATCGCGAATACCTGGTGAGACGGTTTGAAAGCGCCGACCTTGAGGCTGTGCAGCTTCGCGAGGACCTTCTTGTGTCCAGGACTGCCTTGAGGACTCTTTGCCTCGCGCTTCACCCTTTCCAAAGCTTCCTCGTACGACGAGGGCTCGCATGCCTTCATCCTGTCCGTCCATTTTCCATAAAGAAACACGAGCTTCCTCTTCCTGCACAGAAATCGCGTTTACAGCACCCGGTTTACCCGTCGAAAGCTATCAGACTCGAGTCTATCAGCGCCTCTGCACGCGATTCAGATAATCGTGAAACAACCGTCACGTTCGAGGATTCAATTGATGACAAACTGTTACCAGCTTACTCTTGATCCGTTATGAAGCCTTCGACACGGTGCAGGTCCTTGCCGTTGAAACAGGCGCTTTTGAACGACAGACTCGCCTTTAAGTTAGCTCCGCCGATCTGTTTGATCTCTAGGGACCCTAGATGCTCCATCCACAGCTGGCCCACTAGCACGTTGTGCAGTATGCAGTCGATGTTCTGCCAAGTGTACGCTTCCTTCCATCTGCATGCATTGTACGAATTGTTCCTTTAGATCTTTTCATGTCGCTGGCCATTCAACAGCTGTTCTGACTTTATTCAGAGGCGACGAATCTTTCATATACCGTCAATGTCACGCGTTTGTTTACAGTCAGAGTTATTTAACACGTTGAATGCCGTGGGGGTCACCAGTGACCGGCGCGCACAGATTGATAGAAATATATATAATTTAAACAAATGACAACACTTATAATTTAACCCCTTGCCATACTTTGACGAGTCTCACTCGTGATGAGAATTTTCGGCCAAACCTGAATATCACGAGTCCTACTCGTAATGGGTTAGACGCAAATAACGAATTGTTAGATTTATTTTTTATTGTGCTCGACGAATATTTTGATACGCAAACAAATCTTGTTTATATCACGTTTCAAGTTCCGACACTCTGTGTCCTCTATTTCCGGTCTTTTCAGGATAAATCGGGCGCATAACTTGGCCCGGATTTTTCTGAAATAAATTGTATGGTAAGGGGTTAATCGTATTCCAGCGTCATGGGGGTCACCGATGACCCCCGTCGCAGTTAACATGTCAAACATGGTTATATACCGTAACTTATCTATTCAAGAGAATATTTTATCATTATCTGTATCGCATAATAGAAAATTCTTGAATGTCATGGGGGTCACCAGTGACCGGCGCGCCTAAACTGATAGAAATATATATAATTTAAACAAATGACAATACTTATAATTTAATCGTACTCCAGAGTCACGGGGGTCACCGATGACCCCCATCGCAGTTAACACGTCAAACATGGTTATATACCGTAACTTATTTATTCAAGAGAATATTTTATCATTATATATATCGCATAACAGAAAATTCATCGTGGCGCCACGAACAATCCCTGTAAAATTACCGTGGCATTCAACGTGTTAATATCAGCGAAAACCGTAGTCGCTGGGAAAAATTTGCAAAGCTCTCGAATTCTAGGAAATGAGAGTACAGTCACGTTTGCTGATTTTAATTGTTTGTTTTGTAGCTGGTAAACGCGATTATAATCAATCGTGGAAGTTTCGTATTAATTAACCACGCCGTTGACAATTCGATTGTCTGCCCTGTTCAATTTGCAATCTAATTAATTCGCCAGGTTGCCATTTTGTGCCAAAGGTGTCCTATAGGTCAGCCGATATCAAATGCACGCTATATATCAAAGGTGATGGCCGTCGGTGAATTGTTAAACGCTCGCTTATACCAAAGGTAATTATAATCTCCCGTGGACATTTAGTATTAATCTCCATTTCCATCGTTAATTTTGCTAATTTACAACGACTCGAATGGGAACTCGCTATTCGCGCGTGGGCTATGCGGTTTCATTTAATTAGCGATTGTCGCTAATTTCGAGTAACTCGAGGAAAAAAATAGCTCGAGTGGGCTGTTTATATGTATGTTAAGGGTAGGTACAGTGTGCAATTGCACGGCCAGCAAGAGGGTCAATGTTTCTCTCGCCCCTTGACCTGGCCCTGTTCCACCCCGAGACTTCGATCTTAAGTTAGACGTTTCACACTCACTTGGGAAGTTCCACGGTGACATAGCCTTTCGGGTGTATCTCTATGGACGTGCCCCAGAACTTCAGCTTCGGCTGTATGGTGCCGTGGAACACGAAATCCTCGCCGTCTGCGTGGAACGCAGACACAGGTGGATGATGAGACACTTGCTCGCAGACTATTCTGAAATCACACGTTGCCACTTGCAAAACGGATACTCTCGTCTTCCCATTCTTATTATTGGTAATATTGATACATAGATCGAACATTTAAAGTGTCGTTATCGCGAAATTATTCTTTTGTGATTTATAATAATTAAAAATTGACGATAGGTATCGAAACTGTAGACGTTAAAACTCGAAATTAAAGATACGTGTAGGTTTTTCTTTAAAATGAGCCTCAAATTTGTAGGATTCTAGGAAAAAATGTCTTTTAATAATAAAAATGGTTTGTTTTGATNCTTTAAAATGAGCCTCAAATTTGTAGGATTCTAGGAAAAAATGTCTTTTAATAATAAAAATGGTTTGTTTTGATTATGTTCTAATAGCTAATCGCCGAGACAGTAGTTAAGTGGTTAAGAGTTTTTAAAAGAGCTTGAGATCTCTTAAAAACGGAAAAGCAAATCCTACAAATTGGGAGCTCGTTCTAAAGAAAAATCTACGTACTTTTAGTTCAGAAATGGAACGTTTTCAGTATTTAACGATTAATCTTTAATTTCAGGGAAAGTAGATTTACTATACGGCTTAAAACTCGAAATAAAAGATATCTGCAGTTCAGAAATGAATCATTTTCAGTATTTAGCCATTAATCTTTAATTTCAGGGCGTACTGATTTACTATACGCCTTAAAACTTGAAATTCAAGATAACTTTAGTTCCAAAATGTAACGTTTTCATTATTTATCGATTAATCTTTAATTTCAG
>NIJG01000156.1:264336-277679 GCA_002201625.1 Euglossa dilemma
AAATACAATTTATATATTTTTAAACAATCATATACATAAATTATAAAATACTAAATCATGCTTATACTTTCCTTAAAAGTGGAAGAACACAAAATCACAGCTCAATATAGCACTGAAAAAATTATCATATATAAAATACAATTTATATATTTTTAAACAATCATATCCACAAAATTACAAAATACTAAATCATTGTTGTACTTTCTTCAAAAGTGGAAGAACATAAAATCACACCTGTATATAGTACTCAAAAGGATTAAACAAATGTAAAATACACTTTAAATACATTCGAATCATGACACAAGCTATAAAATACTAATCATAGATCATTGGTATACTTCCTTTCCAAGCCACCATACAGACCAGCACCGAGATTAGCGCATAATCTTCTCACAGCCAGCTAATTAACGCGGATTGGCGAACCTGTGTAGGAAGTTCGGTAGTCCGACCTGTACACAGGCAAACGCATCGGAATAAGAATGAACCGAATCTCTATTGATTCACCTGGAAACCAAATCGATATCCGTACGAGGCACAGGGGCTCACTTCGTTACAGATCGGCCAACTTTCGTCGGATCAACGGAGAGACAGGCCAGACTCGAATCGACCATCTAAAAATTCTCCAGTCAGACTTCAGCGACTATCGCGATCATCGGCACTTTGCCTCGAAATTCTAGCTTCATCCCCCGTGAGTAGCTTGCATTTTGTATCTTCACGACATCCCGACGACTTAATCTCCGAGTCGGATAATCGGTTGAGATCTCCGAACGCTATATTTCACGAATACTATAGTAGCTTTATTCTGCGTCAGTAGAACGATCATTTCGTATCTTTTTATTCGTTTCATCTTGATTATCTCAAACGGGGGGCCGGGCGCTTCGTGAGTAACTTCCATTTTGTATCTTCATTCCATGCCATTAATTCAATTATAGTGAGTTAAGTACCGAATAGTATAATAGCCTTATTCCATATCTATAGAACAATAATTATTTAATTTTTTCAAACACTTTTCCGTTTATAATTAATATAATTTCTCTTCTTGTTTTAAATTTTTATTCATGGAAAATAATTTCGTTCCTTTTTCTTCTGCAAAACTACACATTTCGCAGTAGGATGAAAAAAAAAAACGCGATGATATATTCATTTTTAAGAGAAATATTTTACTTTCAATAATGGGTACCTCGAAAATCATATATTTTAGAAAATATTTTTTAATTGTACCATAAAGGCTAATGAGTAATCTAACGAGTAATCTAAGAGTTAAGATAGGGTTCATTAATGGATAAATGGATTGTAGCAAAAGGTCGATGGTTTTGTTTGTTGCAGTTTGTATGACACGATGGTTGGTCAAGTTGAAGAGGACGGTGTGATGCTGTATAAATCGAAAGACGAGGGAGAGACAGACGAGAGCCATGGGGAAGAGGAACACGAGGAAGAGACTGCCTCTGAGGCCAAACCACGTGTCAGGAGATACCTCACGAAACACATGAAATTGTATCCAGAGTTGTACAGAAGTGATGTCTCCATACACCCAAGTTACACCACTCTTAAGAACCTACCTTAGTAAGAGCAACTTCCTTTCAATCTTGTTTCTCGAATTTTCCTTTCAATCTTCTTATATAATGGTAACACAAATTTTTGTTTATATTTTCTCCAATTTAGTATATTTTATTCTACACCTGAAACATTACAAATTTAAAAATTATTGAACTTCACCAAAAAACACATAGCTTTTTTAAATTATACTGCAGCAACAATATATTTCTTTTTAATAATTATATATCCTTATTTCCACAAATTCACTCGAATTATTATTATATATAGGAGATGCATTATGCAATGATATTATGCAATACTCCGGCTTAAATTGACATTTAGCTCCTATATTTTTACACACTATACATAACACTGTATTTCAACCGATTCTGGATTCGAGGCGCGAAAATTCCAAATTTTGTCATGCAACGTGACGCAAAACGAGTTTAATCTGTTAAAAGTTACGTGGTCTGTCGGCGACGTGTGCAGAAGACCAAGAAGCAGATCAGACGGCAACTGAACCGCGACATCATGCACTTCGCGATGATGCAGATGTTCGCCATCGATAGCGTCAGGATCGACCGAGTATTCAGCGTTGGAATGCCACCTAAGACATTGATTGTGCCCGATTTGCTAACCGTGAACGAGAGACGACACATCAACGAGCTCCTCCGTTACAAGTAACGAACGACACCTCATTGTGTTTGCAACTTTATACTGTGACCGATTGTATCGACACGTGGTATAGAATAAAGCTGCGTTTGTACGTTGAGTAGAAGTGGGCGAGTCTATTTTACTTGGTCGTCGAAACGGTAACAGATCTCGCGGCGCCAGGAGAGAAAAACAAGCACGATTCGAAACAAAAAAATTCCCACGCTTGTGTCGACCGGTTGAACGTGACGTTTCCTTCACATAAGAATAAAATGAACACGTTGTAATCCTTTTTCGACCATTTTTTTTCATTTTATCGCGAAAGTATTATGTTTCGTAACAAGTACCAGCACGGACTTTTGACCATTTTATACAGCTGAGGATCGTCCCCGCTGGAGTTATGGGGCATGCACGTAAGTTCCGCTATGTAGAGAGAATAAATGATGAAAATATCATGTTAAAATAAATTAGTAAAACTAACGCGTATCGTCGAGTTGAAATTTAACGCGTACGATTATTTATTTAATTTTACCTCGGTTAAACTCCTTTGGATAAGTAATTCATCGAAACTGCTTATTTTGTTGCAAAATTCTTAGCCTAGTTTTTACCCGTCATCTCTCGTATCTGCAACGATATCTATATGCTTTATCGAATATCACAGTTCTGTTTTACCGACATCCCTTACCTCTTCTTAACGCTTCGAATTCAGTTTAGTGATAATGTAGATATAAAGGGGTCGTCGTTTTGAGTAGGTGAAGAACGGATACATTCGAAGAGTGACTGACGACGAAGTGAAGTCTCTGGCTTTGGAGATAGCTGGAACCAATGTCACAACGACGTATATATTTTGTCCACGTGGTCCTAAGAAAGCACTCGGCATTAAGCTTCCTTTCTTGATCATGATTATCAAGAATATGAAGAAATACTTCACGTTCGAGATAACAGTAAATCTTTTTTATTGAAATTCGAAATATTTGGTGTTACCTTTTCTTATATTTGCGTTTTTCAGAATGATAACAATGTCTTGAGAAAATATCTTCGAGGAGTCTCGAAGTATATATACGTTGTTTTTGATTATACAGGTACTCGACGATAAAGATATGCACAGGAGATTCAGAATGAGCAATTTTCAAAGTACCACTCGAGTTAGACCATTCTGCACATCTATGCCGATCGGGCTCTCTGGCGGTTGGAATCGGATTCAATTTAATTTGACGGACTTCACGCGAAGAGCGTACGACACGAATTATATCGAGACCACGCGCATACAGATCCACGCAAATTGCAGGATTCGACGTATTTATTTTGCGGACAGGTACGAGGTTAATTTCTGCATTGTGATTTTCATTTAGTTTAACATTAATTATTGTTTTCAGTATTAACGATACTTTTATTTTCCGACTATTGCTATAATGAATATTTATATATGTATTAATATTTATTCCAAGCTTCAAGATAGATAATATAGTAACTGATAAATACATGAACTCTACATTTTAATGAATTTTTTTGTAATAAAGCTTTCGATAAATACTGTACTTTCGGTAAATTAGACGAAACTTGTTATTAAATCTGTACTATAACACTAGTGTGATTTTTGTTGCTTTAACGGGTACTAATTAATATAATTTCATCATTTTGGTATATTTCAATAGTCTATTATGTGAAATTCATCATTTAGTTATTTCCCTAGAAATGTCTAGTAATTATTTCTATGGTGTGTTTTGTCAATAGACTTTATGCAGAAGACGAATTACCGGAAGATTTTAAACTCTTCCTGCCAATCCATAGAAGGAAGTGTGTCCGAGAGAAGGACATGAAGAAAGAAGAGAAGAAAGAAAGAGACATCGTAGAAATTGAAGCTGAGAAACCACCGCCATTTGAAGCAGGTGATATGGCCGAAGAGGCAGAAGAGGCGGAAGAACTACGCGAAGACGAATTAATAGAAGAGGAAGCTATTCCCGCGGAAGATGTGCAAAAGAAAGTTGAACTGAAAGATGAGGACGAAGAGGAACAAGAAGAAGATGAAGATGAAGATGAAGAAGAAGATGAAGAAGACGAGGAAGAAGATGAGGAACTTGCAGGAATAGGTGAGTATGATGCTGAAGACGAAGGCGACGAACTTGAAGAACATGCTCTTCCCATAACAACCCCTGGATATGCTACGGAAGAAGAAACTGACGCGGAACAAACTCAAGGTGACGAAGATGAAGAGTATGTAGTTCAATAGTATAGATAATTGTTTTGGTGTAAATATGATGAATAAAATGTCTATTTTTATGTGGGTTAAAATAGTGTCTAAATAAATTATATTGTAAATAAATAAAAATTTAATTTTGTTAATTTATTTAAAGTAACCATCTAATATTTTTATTTATTATTTAAAAGCATCCAATAAGAAAGATTTTACAACATCAAAAGAAAAATATTTTGATATTCTCGTAAGCTTAAAGAATTTTTGAAAGAAATGTACAAGAAATATAATGATATAAAATAAATAAACACAAATATAGGTATGCATAATTTATCGAGTTCATTATTTGTACTTTACACGTTGTTTTTTTAAGTAAAAAATATACAATTTCATTGAAAATATAATACTAATTGCATAATGATAGAACTAAAATTGTAAAGTGTTTTTGTTACTGCAAAATAATAAAATTATGCTGTCTGTATATACTTTGTTTTATACAATAAAATCATAAAATGTAAAATAAAAGTTTATCCATTGTTTATTTGTTATTGTTATGGTACGTCATAATCGTCATCTTCCCTTTTTCTTTTCATAGAATCCTCAACTTCTACTTTGACAGGAGGCATTGTTTGTCCTGACGAAATTTGTATTTTTGGTTTAGCTACTTGTGCCTTTACAGTAGCTGCTCCTGTTGTGGCTATAAATTTCAATAAATTAATATGAACAAACAGTAAGAATTACGATAATAAATTTTATTATTATCAAACAAGTAATTTTGTCTTACATAGTTGGTTGGTTGGTCTTAATGAAATATGGATAGAGGGGATAGATGTTTCGGAATGTAGAGCTTGGAAAGGATCTATGGAGCAATATATATAAAGAATTAATCCATTTTACATATTTTTGGACATTCACGCGTTATTTACCTGCTGAAAATTTCAAGACAGGTTTTGGCATTGAAATAGTTTGAGTTCTAGCAACTGTTGCAAGTGTTCCGGGTCTTTTAACAATAGAAAGGCCAGATTTGTTGCTTTCTACTTTGATCTTAGATTGACCACCTGGAATATTATTTCCAACCAAAGAATGTAATGGTTTTCCAACAATTTTCTTTGTTGCATTTTTAAGTTTATAATTTGTTGCATTTAAGCAATATCTGTCAGGAGGTAACCTCAGACCATTGCTTGGTTTCACAAATGGAAGTGGTATATTGTTTTTCGCCCGAGCAACATCTAATAATACATCCCTTGGTGGCGGGTTCGTAAAAGTACGTTCTAATTGCATCTTAACAGCTAATCTAACATCATCCAAATCGATAAACTTCTTTTTGGCATGATTTGCATAAATTCTACTATCATCTAATATACAAGTAACATAACCTGTAAATTGGAAAACGATTACTTTATAGATTATGTTCTTCAATAAAATAATAAAATAATAAGTGATATATATATTTAATTATGTTTCTTATTTCATACATGTTATTTTCAATGAATTATAAATATACAATACGTACGATACGTAAATTCAAGTAACTGGTTTATAACCTTCGGTTCGTAATCTGTTATTCCCATGTCTTTCATAATTGACATTATAACTTGTGCATCTTTCGGAATATGTTTTACGTGACTCATAGTTTTTGTTTTCTCTGTCATTTTTAAAAATACTACTGTTATAATTGCACTTTGTACAATAATTCGAAATTAAAACTAAAAATATTTTAGGTTAACATTGTAAATCGAAATCCCTCACTATGTCACGAAGTATACGCCATAATTATTACAGTAGCGCCACTGATAAAAATTAAACTTTGTACGATTAGGAAACGATTATTTACAAATTCTTTAATTAATAATAATTTCTTCAATCCTTGATTATTTATTTCGTTCAAATTAAATGCAGTTAAATTGAAAAACGTGAAAATATAAAAAAATTTGTATTGTGTGATTTATCTTTTTTTGTTGCCAGTGTGGTAGCTATTACAGTAGCGTGTAGCATATTTCAATTGAATTTGGTTGATGGTTCGTGGCTTGCCATCAAACTGTCTTTTGAAGATTTTGCCGAAGGAATATATATTGTATGAAAATCAACATGAATATCACCTCAGCAGGTAAATTATTTATTTTGAATGTAACATCGTATTGTATGTAAATTTTGTTGTGTAAAAATTGACTAGTAAATTCTTACGTTACTTTTGATTATCACACATGCAATGATTTGCAAATCTCGTGGACCATAACCTCTACGTTTGTGTTCGAAGTATTAAATATAATGGTTTATTTGATATTAAAACATGTTAGAAGTTACTTTATAATTTTTACGGTTAGAAATTTAACGAATCAATTAATTTTTATTATTCTATTTTCAGCTGGTATTATTTCCCTCCTGGAGGAACCAATGCCCGAATTAAAAGTATTTGCTTTAAGAAAATTGGATATGATAGTAGATGAATTTTGGCCTGAAATTTCTGAGGCCATAGAAAAAATGTATGTAATTTATATACCATGATTTATTTTTATGTAGTTTTAGTTTGTGTTTATGACAAATATTAACAATAGGTTCCATATATTTCAGTGAAATTCTTCATGAAGATAAATCATTTCCTCAACATGATTTAGCTGCATTAGTTGCTAGTAAAGTATACTATCATTTAGGAAGTTTTGAAGATTCTTTGACTTATGCACTTGGAGCTGGAGAACTTTTTGATGTTAATGCTCGCAATGAATATGTTGATACTACTATAGGTACTAACAATATTTTTTGTCTACTATTAAGAAGTTTCATGAAATGTAGAATCTTTATTTTTATATTATTTACATTATTTCAGCTAAGTGTATTGATTATTATACTCAACAACGTGTATTGGAAGCTGAAGGAAAATTACCACCAAACAGCAAAGGAATTGATCCAAGATTGGAAGGAATTGTGAACAGAATGTTTCAAAGATGTTTAGATGATAATCAATATCGGCAAGCTTTAGGTCTTGCTCTTGAAACAAGAAGAATGGATATCTTTGAAACTGCAATTATGCAATCTGTAAGTAAATCACAAGTTTATACAAGTAACATAAGTAGCATTAAAATTTTATACTTATACCTACAAACATTATTCTTATAGGATGATGTTAGCGGCATGTTATCCTATGCCTTTCAAGTTGTCATGAGTCTCATCCAGAATCGTGGTTTTCGTAATACTGTACTTCGTTGTTTAGTGAGCCTTTATCGTAACCTAGGAACACCAGACTATGTCAATATGTGTCAATGTTTGATATTTCTTGATGATCCACTAGCTGTTGCTGAACTTTTAGACAGACTGAGCAAAGGCTCACAAGATTGTGTTCTTATGGCCTATCAAATTGCATTTGATTTATATGAATCAGCAACTCAACAGTTCCTTGGTCGTGTCTTACAAGCTCTGAGAGCAACAGCTCCCATTCCAGGAGCTCTTATGGTTAAACCAATTGTTAAACCAGTTGTAAAAGCAACTACTGAAGCTAATTCTGAATCTACTACCGCAATGGAAACTGAAAGCAGTACACCGGCTCCCGATGAGAAAGCTCAACGTAGCGTTGAAAGTTTGGTAAGTTTTATGAGAAATATTATATAATATATTATAGTAATAGTTTATTATTTCAATAATAATTTCATTCCATTTATTTAGAATGCTGAAGAACGCGAGCAACAAGAACGTGTAGATGCTTTATCAAGTATATTAAGTGGAGAAATTTCGATCGATTTGCACCTTCAATTTTTAATTCGTAGTAACCATACCGATATGTTGATATTGAAAAATACTAAAGATACTATACGCGTGTCTATTTGTCATACTGCTACTGTAATTGCGAATGCGTATATGCATTCTGGAACCACTAGCGATCAATTTTTACGGTAAATATATATTTTTATTACATATTATTCAATTCAATTTTATACCATATTCGTAAGGAGTATGTTTATCTTTGATTTCAATTTTCTTTTTCTGATATTTTAGAGATAACTTAGAATGGTTGGCTAGAGCCACAAACTGGGCGAAATTAACAGCAACAGCATCTTTAGGAGTAATTCATAGAGGTCACGAACAAGAGGCTTTAGCGTTAATGCAATCTTATCTTCCTCGGGATACTGGAGCGGGAGCTGGTTATTCCGAGGGAGGTGGTTTGTACGCGTTAGGACTCATTCACGCAAATCACGGTGCAGCAATCACTGATTACTTACTTGGCCAGCTAAAGGACGCACAGAATGAGGTACAATTATTTATAAGAATGTAATGTAGTCGTAAGGACAGACTAAATGATTTAAGTTTAAAAAAAGATAAGGAAATTAAGCATCTTTCTGTGTCATATTATGCTAATCTGTTTGTTAAAATACTTCTGATCTTTTCATTACGTATTAAATGATCCAAATATAAAATAACTTTTACATGTCAATTTATTACGATACGTTAATTTTATATTTTTATTATGACTATATATAATTATCTTGTTTTTTTATTTAATCTCGAAAGCACACGATAACATGCTTCCAGATTCTATAATGTTTGTTATTTTTATAGATGGTTCGTCATGGAGGTTGTTTAGGATTGGGTTTAGCCGCTATGGGTTCGCATAGACAAGATGTATACGAACAATTGAAATTCAATCTTTACCAAGATGATGCTGTTACCGGTGAAGCAGCGGGAATTGCTATGGGTATGGTCATGCTGGGATCGAAATCAACTCAAGCGATAGAGGATATGGTTGCGGTAAGTCAAAAACATTCTTATATACAAATACAAACGATAAAGTGAATAAAAAAATATTTATTTTGGTGTAAACGCGCGAACAATATAGGTGTAAATGTAGAATTTTTATGCAGCAATCGCGTAAGGTGGTTGACTTGCAGTTTTAAAGTTGTAAGCTCCCCTAGCACTATATAGAGAATTAATACATATTAGTCTTAAATAATCGAATTACAATTACATTGAAAAAGATGCATATAAATATATACAAAGTAAGAATATGTTTAATACCAATAACATAAAATGAAGCTTACTATGAATCAAGAACAGGGCCACCCATGAATGCCTTTGATTTACCATTATCAGCTGTACCAAGGAAACCTCTGGGATTTGTAATAGATTCACTATAATATTCATAACTACGTCCATGAGCACAAGATCCTGTTCAGTAGAATTTATTTTTAATATTGAGACTGAAATTTGTAAGATGCAAGGATTTCGATATTTCCTACCTAATAAGTCATTGCTGCATCCTGGTTGATTTCTTCCTCCATTGGCATAAAAATCAGAAGTGCCAACATTTTTATCTAGACCCAGTAATCCAGCGCAAGTGTGAATAACTTGAACATTGTTTGCATCTGTATTATCAACTCTTTCACCAGGACCTTTGCTATCGAACAATGGTTTGGCAGGATCAAGAGCTATAATCGCAAATATTCAGGCATTCAGTCAATCTATTGTATTGTCTTCAATTTAGCATCAACATCTACTGTTTCCTATTTGTGCAAAAACTTGTATTTTTGACACGCTGTTACTCACCAATAACTTCCGGGACCCGGCTAACTTTCGATACTTCCCGTGCACTCAAACCTGCGATATGGGCGCCAAGAGAGTGTCCGATTATTTTCAATTTGGACGTTTGTAAACCGGCGTGTGCACGTAAGAAATTCACGAAAGCGGCTACACGGTTAGCCACGGTTGGCACGCTTTTTGCAACTTGAGAATAAATCATGTTGTCCGCTATCGTACTCCAGTCCATAATAATGACGTTGCTGTCTGAGATTTTAAGGAATGCTGTGGACGAAAAATTGTATAATTATTAAGATCTTGCTTACTTCCTGTATTACGTCGATGAAATATATTTACCATCGCGTACGAGTGTGCAAGCAGGCTTTGTACCAGCGCTGTTCCAGCCGTGAGTGACTATAATCGTTTGTCTTTTCGAGTTCCAGTTGCTATGGTTAATGGAATTTACATCATTTAATATCAGGTTCTGTCCCATGTAACGGTTGGACCTAGAATGAAGATATATTGTTTAGTACTACCAATCGAGTTGGGAAAAAATGGTTATACATGGAAATTAGATTGGAGAGTGAATGAGCTAACCTAAAAATGTTATTATTATATAGTTAGTTTGAATAGTATTATGTACTTTTCCATTAATAGAGTGAAGAAGAATTTGATAGTATCAGTATCAGTAGAACAAATCTTTCTAACTAGAAACTATTAGGAAAAATTTCAACAATGGAATAGTCATTCCATGGATAGTTTTATAATGTGATCATAGATGGCAATGTCACGAAAGACGATTATAGCGGTCTTTCGTATCGTAGGTTAAATGAAAACTGGACAGGCTTCGAATTTTAATTCTCTAATTCCATTTATTCTATCAGCGTTATTACCAGAATTGACAAGCTGTGCTTAGAGCTCAAGCCGTTTCCATTAAACACCAAACAAACACCAAAGCATTTGAAAGATGACTAATTCCATGCGTGGTATGATTTCAACACAAATTCCATTGTTTCTGCGTTTTCTTAAAGTTGCAAAAGCATATAACCTGAAATTTCACCTAGACTATGACCAAGTATTCCATGACGTACCTTAGTTAATTAATCGAAAATGATCTACGAGATCTTCACGAATGTTTTTCTTTTAAAAATACTCTCACGATTAAAATATCAGCTAATTGCAACGAATCGAAGCAAATGCAGAAAGCAGAGAGACTTTTTGTGCGAGGAAGAATTTTATGAAGAAAAAAATAATTCTGACTGTGTGTAAAGAGTGAAAGTAGTCTTGTCGATATTGTCAGCCAATTCGGTGATCTGCTCTAGAGACATTGGGTCATCATCCAGTTTCACCAGGTATGGCACTCCTTCGTCGTTCGGTAAGATCGTGTAATTGCTTTGCGACAACACCGTGAGCAGCGTTGGATAAACTGTAAGAAAGATCTCTCGTTATCATCTCGTCTACCGTGTCCCTTATAGGTATAGTCCGATACGAACTCAGCGCCAAAGGTGAGTAGGGGTCCATCGTTCCTGTGTAGTAGCTCACCGTATACGCAATACAAACGGACTTCGAGGGTATCAGGTTTCACCGTCTCTTTTATAGGCTTAACGGAAACAATGGTCGTCCACTTGAGTACTACATTGTTGATAACTGACTGATACTCGGCTTATGGGTGATCACCGATTCACACTCACTCACGAATTACGAGAGGCTTGAAAAATAGTCTGTTTCTTATTTTTAACACTAGATTTACGGGACTTGTCAATTTGACTCCAATTATACAATATTAATAGATTAAATCAACTTATATTAAATTTGTTAATATCGTAATTATTTTTAAATTAAACTCATGGTCTTATTTTTTAAGAAAATACGTAGTTTTCTTTACCCGTAAATCTGACGGGTCTTCATAAAGATGGGTGTACAAAAAAACGTCCGTAAACCTAGTGTTAAAGGAAGCACGATATTCAGGATTTCAGGATTTCTCTAAGAATGACAGTGACGTTATATTATGGGACGACCTAATATTTGGTAATTAATCGGGAAAACCATTCGTTAGGAATAGACTTAGGAAATTCTTTCTTTCTTTAGAAATTCTCGCGTCGAAAGTGGATTTTAATGTTTGGGAAATTTTTTCCCCGAAGATGCTCTTTGCCATGCGAGAAATTTATTTTGGAAAATAGACTTTAATATTTGAAAAATTTGTATACCGATGTAGAAAAGAAGAAGAATTTGGGATTAATTTTTTTTTTTAAACAATTGGAAAAGGAAAATTCTTCAAAACTACAGTTTTCTACTTTAATGATTATTGGTAATTTAATTTTCAATTTTAATTATTGATGACGATTTAATTTTCAATTTTAATTATTGATGACGATTTAATTTTCAATCTTAATTATTGATAACGATTTAATTTTCAATTTTAATTATTGATGACGATTTAATTTTCTACTTTAATGATTATTGGTAATTTAATTTTCAATTTTAATGATTGATGACGATTCAATTTTCAATTTTAATTATCAATGGGGACTTAATTTTTTAATTTTTAATTCTTTAACGAAAGAAACGTCATTTTTATCCTTGTCCTTAATATTTGATGCGTTTTATCTTTATTACATACTTGTTTGCAATAAAAAAATTTATTTACTGATCACAAAGGAATTATGCGAATATGGTTATATTCCTTTTCCAAACCTTTAGGAACATATTTGTATAGCTGTGATAGGTGGGCATAATTTCATTACGATACAAATTTTAATCACAAATCGCTATTTAATAACTGCTATCAAATAACAATCATGTAATACAAAGATGGTAATCTTTACTTGAAAAGTTACTTGTCGTCGATTTTAATTGCGATTAAATGATTTCGTTATCACGATGCATCAGATTATCCGTTCTCTGATTTTGAAAAATCTAGATCTCCGTATCATTGAGAATTTCCACGTTCGCTTAGGATTATTTCCCAAAAAGTTATATATAACACCGATTTCTCAAAGCCGTTCGTCTGATGCACTCCAGACTGCAACATATCGATTTCATTTTTCATTTTAGGCACTTGCAGAGGAAATCATAGTAGACACTGTTATTTTACACATCGAACGATTTTTGATCGAACGATCAAAAGATTAGACAACTCAAAATAACCGTTGGTTTTTCAAGTGGCAATTATCGAGATGAAATTATCGTAGTTAATCGATATCGCTATTATTCAGAGTGAAAGTAAATAATTTATATAAAGCTTTTGTGTCAGGATGTATTTTCATTTCACATACTCTTTGAGATTTTGGTCATAGGTTTCTGGAATTCTGTATGTAATTTGTTAGGAATGGTAATTATTTTTGTTAATACATGTAAAACGGAAATTGTAAAATGACAAATATTCTTTCTATACTGAGGTTGCTATAATGAGATCTTTCTGATCAAGTCAATTATATACAGGTAGCCCTCCTACAACACG
>NIJG01000157.1:59965-70672 GCA_002201625.1 Euglossa dilemma
GGACCGGTAGTATTTTTGAAGAATTAATTTAATCATGCACACACGTTGTGTGAGCGATGACTTAGAATCGTTGAGAGAGGGACCCCTTACAATATTCTTATCTATCGTCGAATTATATTCTAACTTTTTCGACATAATTTTAGAATTACCTCTTCATCGTAATAATATCATTTTAAACGTTTCGATTTTACACCCCCTTGAGAAAACCTAGCCACCAAGAACTTAGAATCGTTGAGGGAGAGACCCCCTAAAATATTCCTATCTACCGTCGAATTGTATTGTAACTTTTTCGACGTAATCTTGGAATTACTTATTCATTGTTATAATATCGTTTTAAGCATTTCGATTTTACACCTCCTTGAGAATACCTAGCAACAAGGACTTAGAATCGTTGAGGAAGAAACCCCTTATAATATTCCTATTTGTCATCGAATTATATTCCAACTTTTTCGACGTAATTTTAGAGTTACCTCTTCATCGTAATAATAATTAATCATTTTACGCGTTTCAATTTTATCTTTTCCTATCTATCGTCGAATTATATTCTAACTTTCTCGACGTAATGTTAAAACATTATTTTTGTAACTTTAACTTCTTCATCGTTATAATATCGTTTCAAGCGTTTCGATTATACGAAAGTACACGTGTAACGTTACTCTCGAGTATACTCTCGTTATTATACCCTGTTTGAACTCACCTAGACGTACGCGTGTTTAATGCCATAAATCACGAGGCAACTGGATCCTAGTCGTCGATGGTCCCGTGTGAAAATATTGGCTTAGGATCGACCTACGCTTTAGATTCGAGATACGTTACGAGTCGTCTTAAGGGCCACTGGAACACCTTCTTTAATAGCGGGCAGTGCCACGCGTGTGCGTATCCTGCACGCGTAAATATTTGTCCGGATCGGAATGTAGATCGATCGGAAAATATGGCAGCTTTCATCGGGCTGGAATTTCAGTGGGTGCCTCTTGACGGATATTGAATTCCATCGGAGTCGGTATGTTCCGCGTCACCTTGGTCAGGTGCATGGGGTATTATACGGCTCGATTTCGTTGGAAATTTCTCGGTCGAAATGGGATTTGTCTTAGCTACAGATTTCATATCGGAGTACAATGGGTCTGTGGTTTTGGGTCTTGTATAATAGGAGTTATGAAGAAAATATTGAAGAGAAAATTGGTCTACAACGACGTCATTTTGATTTTAATTTATATAATTACATATTTCGTATTTTATTTTGGAATTATTATTCATCAAAGGGAATCTTTCCCATTTTTTGGGAGCTTGCTTTCGATGTTCATTTATGCGTTTCTCGGTTCTAAAATCATAGTATACGAGTGGGACCCTGTTATAGTAATATTGTGTTATTTATCAGGTGAGAATATCCCAAATTTTAATTTATATTTCGTACGAAATGGGGAATATTGGAGTAAACGTGAAATAAATGGTAATATTATTAATATCAGTAATAATAGTAATATTGTGTTATTTATTAGGCGAAAATATCCCAAATTTTAATTTATATTTCGTACGAAATGGGGAATATTGGAGTAAACGTGAAATAAATGGTAATATTATTAATATCAGTAATAATAGTAATATTGTGTTATTTATTAGGCGAAAATATCCCAAATTTTAATTTATATTTCGTACGAAATGACGAATATAGGAGTAAAAATGAAATAAATGGTGAAAATTCGAGATGTTTAGTTTTAAATAACCGAAAGGTTTTAACCTTTACACTCGACCATCTTTTTGTTACAAAAAATTAGTAATTCGAAGACCTTCTCTCATAATGTTGACGACATTTTTAAAACGGTAAATTAGAAATCGTATGGAAATTAAAACATAGAATTATTTTATTTCGATATTCCATGTATCGTTGGGTGATTTAAAATTTGATACAATAATTAATATCGGCCTTTAGAATCCGATTAAACGGAGACTGAAAATCGTTTCTCGAGTGCAAAGAGTTGAAACATAGGGGATGGGTGTTTCTTTCTTTCAGGAATCTCGGTTAAATTCTTCATGGCGAATATCTTGTGCGATTAACCCTTTCCACTCGACCATCATTTCGTTACGAAAAGATAGCAATTCAAAAATTTTCTTCCATAAGGTTGACGTGATTTTTCAAACGGTAAATTAGAACATAGAATTATTTAATTTGAAATTTGGTGTATTAATTAATACCGATCTTTAGAATCCGATTAAACGGAGACTGAGAATCATTTCTCGAGTGCAAATGGTTAATATTAATATTAATTAATTAGCTAAGTAGAGAATGAAACCATAAATATTTAAAACGTGAGTTTGATAAGGTATAAAGGTTTAATTTTGTGCCCTAGTTGCTCTGGAAAGCAAAGGTCATACGAACAAAGTAGAACTACGTATTCGAAGGAAACATTTGATATCTCGCAGTCGACCTCGCAGACTGTTCTGACTGTTCTAATTTTATAGAGTTCCATAAATCAGCGTTGTTGGTTGTCTAGATAAAAGCGCATTAAATTAACAAGGAAACGCAAGGTCGTTTATTTTCGGAATTTATTTTCAGATAATAAAAGCACACAACAGCGGCGAAACAGAGATTTCCCTCTTTTTCCGCGTCACATTCATCGGGCCAGCTTTGAATTCATAACGAATCCTTCTCGGATATAATTAAAACAATTATTCCAAATTCGAGACGCCGAGCGTAAGGAGAATTTTACTGCGAGCCCATTTCGCCGGGTTCATTAATATTTATGCTTTTAACTTTTACCACCGGAGCAATTTAAACTTCAACAATCTCTCTCTCTTTCTGTTTCTCATTCTCTTTCTCTCTACCTGCATTGCAATTTTCAAGATCAACGAAAACAACCTAAAATTCCGCCGATATTCTCCTCTCTGCAACCATAAAAATCACACCTTTTTCTCCCGTTCTTGTTCACTTTCCTCCATTTCGACGTTTAATTAAATTCCCTCGATATTCCCGTTCTAACTAACTCAGACAACTGCTCTTATAATTCGAGGTCGCAAAGATCGCGATGAAAACGACATAACAACCAGAACGAGCAAAATTGAATACCCGCGAATTATAAGTATAATTATAATTTTAAACCGACACAAAGTAAAAAGTAAATTAACATAGTTATCTCTTTCGTGTGTATTAACGTAATTTCGTGTAATTCTTTGGTGTGGTTCATAATTCTCGATACAAGGGAATATAAGAATAATTTACGAATAAGAAAAAAGGAACAAAGTCTTCTCATTTGAGTCTTAATTTTGAGAAAATCCAGTTCGAAGATACAAATTTGTTTAATCAAACTTTATGCTCCCAAAATGGCTATTTCGACCTCAATTTTGTCGAGAAAGAAAACTCAACAAATAAACTTCAGTTCACATTGTGGACTCATTTTTCCCATAAAATAATCTCCCATAGAGTAATGGTGCGTCAAACTTTGAACGCTCTACTTCGCCATCCTTGAATAATTTTCCAAATAATATTTTCATTCGACAGATAATTTAATGAAAATCGGGTCCAAAGATACAAATTTGCTAATTCCCATCTTGTGATCTCAAGCTCGCTATTTCAACCTCGATTTTCTTAAGAAAGAAAACCCAAACGAACTTTAGTTCACGCTGTGGATTCATTTTTTCCATAGAATAATCTCCCATAGAGTAATGGTGCGTCAAACTTTGAACGCTCCACTTCGCCATCCTTGAATAATTTTCCGAATAATATTTTCATTCGACGCTTAATTTTGAGAAAACCGTGTTCAAAGATACAAATTCTCTAAGTGCCACCCTATTCTTCCAAATTCGCTATTTCAACCACAATTTTTTCAAGAAAGAGAACCCAAACGAACTTCAGTTCACACAGTCAACTCATTTTTTCCATAGAACAATCTACCATAGAATAATCATGCGTCGAACTTTGAACGTCCCACATCGCCATCCACGAATAACTTTCCTAAAACTAGGTTTCAGAAGCAAAGAACGACACTCTATCCTCTGGACTTAGTTCCCTATGCAAAACAACCATTCTTTCTTTTCTTTCTTTTCCGTACTTTGCATATTTCAACGTACATCCACGCATCCGAGCATCCGCTCGGTGATTAGCATAAAAAAACAACGCGACCTACTTCTGCTCGTTTAATTTCCAACAGTGAGCAAAACTGCGTTAAATTTTCGTTTAACCCGCAAGAAGAAATCCCATGAACCTAATCCGGTAATCCATTCCAAACAAAAACGAAACTGCAAACAGAAAACTCCAGTCACGCGTCCGTCCCTGGGACAATTAACACTTTGACTGCCATGTTGGTCATATATGACCGGCAATGGTTTCTCCCGTGACGCCATGGTGGTCATGGGTGACCGGAGCCTTTCAACTTTTTACAATTGTAAAAAACTAAATGAAAATCGAGAGTTAGCGTATTTGAATATGGCCGATGTATAGAAGATACATTGAAATAAAATGTGCCCTATCGAACGATTAAAATTTTTTATTAGAACAATAAAGAATAACAAAATGTTAGAATAAATCTTGCATCTAACGGTGCACTTTGTTAAAGCACTCCAAACATAAATGCGGCGCACCAATACAATCCGGACAATAAGTGGTCACCTTCTTGGTCTTATTTTTAGCAATTTTTCACCCAAATAGTTTGGAATTTTTTTTCTAACATTCCCTGCAAAATTTTCGTTCCAGGTACGCTCGCCCTTCTTTTTTTTTTTGCAATTCGTGCCGTAATCTTCGTCGAACCGTTACTAAGGCGCCACGGTGGTCACCGGTGACCACCAGTAAGAGAAACGCTCCATTTGATAAAAATATTGCCTTCTAACATCGATTCGTTATTATTTTGCCATTGTATGCTTTGAATAATAAAAATAATTCCGTGGCGTCCTGGGCGAAACATATGATTTCGGTGTGGCAGTCAAAGTGTTAATAATTAAAAAATAAAAAATAATTTCACGAATTTAGAGCATATATCGCAGAATAGTTTGCGGGAATGAGAAGACGACCTCGCGTTTGGAATAACACACGTCGATGTTGTAATAATAAGCGTCGGGGAGGCGAGAGGCGTTGGGCGTCGTGGACCCGCGTGAAAATGTTTGCGCAGGTGCATCAGCGTCGGGACAGGTATGCAGGCGGTGTAACAAAGGCTGCATTATGATGACACAATGACGACGCGACGCGGTGGGCGGGTTTTAATCGAATTACGCTGGCCGATCGGCGTGATTCGCTGGAATTATTTCGGGTTAATGCTCCGCCGGCGCCGCGACGCGCTCTGTTAATGCCACCGTCCAACTTCCGCCCGACGACGCCAGCTTCCAGCTTGCTCTCTCTTTCTCTGTGATTCCCCGTTTCGTCGTTGTCGCTGTATGATTTTATGGTTGTTTTGGAACAACGGTGAGAGGTTTCCGAGGACAGGTAACCCTCATATAACACGGTGGATAGGTTCCTAGAAAATTCTGAGGCACGTGAAAGCTTGTTGTGTGAGACTCTGAGTTCTGTTGTAATAGTTTCGTTTATTATCGCATTCTTTTATGTAATTTTGAGATCACTCTCGCAAGTTCCATAATTTTGAAGTAATATAACTGTGAAACACTGCATAGAGAGATTGTAGATGGTTATAGATGAAATTGCTACCATCTTTCCTATCACGCGAGATAATTTTCAGTGGATCGGAATAACAGAGAATTTTACAGGTAACCCTCATATAACACGGTGGATAGGTTCCTAGAAAATTCTGAGGAGCGTGAAAGTTTGTTGTGTGAGACTCTGAGTTATGTTGTAATAGTTTCGTTTATTATCGCATTCTTTTATATAATTTCGAGATCACTCTCTCAAGTTCCATAATTTTGAAATAAAATAACTGTGAAGACTGGAGAATTCTTGCAAGTAGATGGTAATAGACGAAACTGTTACCATCTTCCCTATCGCGCGAAATAATTTTCAATGGATCGGATTAGTAGAGAATTTTACGAGTAACCCTTTTATAACGCGGTAGATAGGTTCCTAAAAAATCCTAGTGTTGCGTGAAATCCTGCGTTACGTTATGTTCCGAAACCTTAACAAAAGCATTAAGTTTTTAATCCCATGAAAGCAATCTAATTTTTATTAAAAATATAAATGTATATATATATTTTACGAAACCGTGTTATAATTACTTGTATTTTTGAAATTTTTTAATCTTTATCAGTGTTGAAACTGCGATCCTATTGCAGCGTGGATAGAGTTTTAGAATTTTACTCTTTATCTCTCGAGACTCCACTAATTTTTTATCGCTCTTCTTTTTGTCGCGGAGTAAATCTTCTATTTACCGGAGTATGAAATATAAACCCATTTTCCCTCGCCGTGCCACTTTATTTATTATCCCCGTGTATAACACATTTACCTATATACTCGACAGGTTAATAACTCTCTCGTTAATGGACCATTCTACCTCCTCTCTTTCTTCTTATTCCACCCTCTCTCACTCGCAACAGAATTTTTCCAACTTCCCAAACTCCTTCGCGATCGTCGAAACCTTATTTTCTATCCTTACGCAGAAAATAACCGACGTATAAAATTACGTAATAATAAATAATAATGAAATTACATAAAAACGAAATTAATCCTGTATTTTCGCGTTCCCTTTAATTAACCCTTTCATTGCGAACAACGCTTATAAACGCTGTGCATTTGTTTGCATTTTTTGCTATTAATAACTGCTAAATAATGACCATTTATGGGACCTGTCAATTTGATGGGTGGGTTGCACCAATTATAAGATATTAACAAATTTAATTAACATATATTAAGTCTGTTAATATTACCATTGTTTTCAAATTAAATTTATCGTGTGTTTATTTTTTTTTCTTTTTTTTAATACTGATTTCCTTTACCCTTAAATCAAAGGGATCTCCGTAGAAATATTTATACAAAAAACGGCCGTAAACCTAGTGTTAATTCGTTTGTCTTCGACGGGTTAGCTGCACACGCTTCTTGTGCCATCATGGACAAACGGACATATATGATCTACGATGATATAGAAGGATGATAAAATTTTTCGGCGTAACCATGGCAAGTAAATACAAATCGATGTGTAAGACACTCATACCAGCAAAAAAAAAAAATCCACATCATTATGGAGCAGCTACTCAAACACTTCGTGGCAGGATGTTCAGGGTTTCCTCGCGTTTCAGGGTATATCAAAACGGTGTCAACGAGCCGCGAAAAAGATGGTGGTAATAATACGTGGTTTCTAATTAACGCAAACGTAACAACCGCCACGGAGGGCCCGGTGAATGCGCGAACTTGGTGACCCCGCTTAAACAAAGGAGAAAAACGCTTGAACCGCGCGCCTTAAATTACGCCAATTATACTTATCTCTGTGAAGCCAGAGTCCCACTTTCCGGCTAACTCGCCGCGAATCCCTGCCAAAGAGTATTCCACAGCGAACACAATGTTCACGCCGCAAGGACCTCGAATGAGAGCAGGTACGCGCAGACATTAATTTCATGCTACCGTTCGAACAATCGAGTAACATTAACAACTCCATTGTCCCGGTTCCTGCGTTTCCAGCGCTGCTAATTTCGACGTACACCATACGGACCTGTATAGTAACATATGGCGCATCTGCAACCTCGATTAACGTTTTAATCGACGATGCATCGATTCGTCCCGCTTTCGAAATTCAGATTTACCGGTTTCGCGGAATTGTTTGTTTAATCGCCGGGTAGTTCGGTTGTAATAACGCGTTTTTTAGGTTTAATTGAAAAGGTAAACGTGTCCGTTAATTGTATGTTCCAAGTGAATTTCGAGTCGATAATCGACCGGTCGTCTGCGGAATCGATTAACTACGTGGAACCGAGAGGATTGGTGGAATTGTTTTTGAACGATGTAAGCCAGGGAATCCGAGTATCGCGATGGTACAACGATAGGGTATATTATTGGGATAGTGATCTAAATATTTCCTCTGTCGTGACCTGTGGAATTGGGTGGATATTAATTGACGGAGGTGTGCGGGATTCGGAAAATTCTGGAGACTGGAAAATAGGTAGGGAAATGTTGGGTTAAGTGGCGATTGTGCGATGGGCGTGGCACAGTCTTCTTGGAAAGAACGATATTCGGTAATATGGAGATTGGTATAATAATTTTTATAATTTTAGGATGCGGAGGATTCCGAATATTTTTGAGAATGTTATAGTCTTTGAGAATCTAGAATATTTCTGAGAATTTTATAGTCTTGAAGAATCTTATAGTCTTCGAGAATCCCAAACATTTTTGAGAATTTTATAGTCTTCGAGAATCCCGAATATTTTTAAGAATTTTATAGTCTTTAAGAACCTTATGGTCTTTGGGAATCTTATAGTCTCTTTGAGAATCTAGAATATTTCTGAGAATTTTATAGTCTTTAAGAATCTTATGGTCTTTGAAAATCTTGTAGTCTCTTCGAGAATCCCGAATATTTTTTAGAATGTTACAGTCTTCGAGAATCCCGAATATTTTTGAGAATGTTATAGTCTTCGAGAATCCCGAATATTTTTGAGGATCTTATGATCTTTTAGAATCTTATAGTCTTCGAGAATCCCGAATATTTTTGAGAATCTTATGGTCTTTTAGAATCTTATAGTCTTCGAGAGTCACGAATTATTTTTGAAAATGTTATAGTCTTGGAGGATCCCTAATATTTTTGAAAACATCTTGGTCTTTTAGAATCTTATAGTCTTCGAGAATCCCGAATATTTTTTAGAATCTCATAGACTTTGGTGAGTCTCGAATATTTTTGAGACCCTTATAGTCTTTAAGAACCTTATGGTCTTTGAGAATCTTACAGTCTTCGAGAATCTCGAATTATTTTTGAGAATATTATAGTCCTCGAGAATCCCGAATATTTTTGAGAATCTTATAATCTTCCAGAATCCTGAATATTTGTTAGAATTTTATAGTCTTTGAGAATCTTATAATCTTCGGGGAGTCTCGAATATTTTTAAGAATCTGATAATTTTCAAGAATCCTGAATATTTCTAACAATCTTTTAATCTTTGATAATCCCCAATATTTTCAAAAAATATTCCCTTCTCGTCCTGTTTCGTTCCAATAGCAAAAGAAAATTCCTGCCGGATTCGAATACCAAAAAGCTTGCCGTGGCAACGTTTCGTGGTGGTGTCCCCCTGTTAATTATCGCTATTTAGTCCGATGCAGCTCGGACGATTATATATGGCTGTTGCAGGTCGCCTAATTGCGGCCGCTGGTCGCATATAATTATTCGTATGGCGGAAGTGGCTCGGGTCGCTTTAACGAACTAGTTGCTCGAGAACCGAAAGCTGCGTCGGTTCGAAAGGTCGCGGGTACCTGCGTGTACCTGCCAGACTGGGCTGACGTTGGTTGGCAGGCCAAGCGTCCTTTTATGGGGGGCTAAACTGCATTCTTCGACGACTCGCGTCGCGTCGCGACTCGATCCTTCTGAAAATAGGATCGACGCGGCGGATCGCGGGGCACCAGACGAGATCCGGTGAACTTGAAATGCCCGTGCCGGTTAAAAGAGAAAGTTTCTGGGGGCGTGAAGGAGGAATTTTAGTTTACTTTGATGCCGAGTGTCACTTGTTGCGTTCCGCCGGAGAATGGGATACGTGAGCTCGAGTTTGCCTTTCCACTATACCTTTCTACCGGGATATTGCTATTGTTAACACGTACGAGTTACGCTGAAGATTTTTAATTCGGTTTATTCCGTTTGGTAAATATTCTTGCGATAATTCAGTCGAATTTTTAATAATACTTATCAATTTGTTGCAACGTCGAATGATTTAATAATTTATCGCGATCTTTTAGGAACTTCTTAATTTGTTTAGTGTTTATTAAAATTGTCATTGGTATCTATTAAAATTAGCATTGCTATTGTTAACACGTACGAGTTAGGCTGAAGATTTTTAATTTGGTTATTCCGTTTGGTAAATATTCTTACGATAATTCAGTCGAATTTTTAATAATACTTATCAACATGTTGCAACGTGGAATGATTTAATAATTTATCGCGATCTTCGAGGAACTTCTTAATTTGTTTAGTGTTTATTAAAATTGTCATTGGTATCTATTAAAATTATCATTGGTATTGTTAACATGTGCGAGTTACGCTGAAGATTTTTAATTCAGTTTATTCCGTTTTGTAATTGTGCATGTAGAATTGAGTCGAATTTTTAGTAATACCTATCAATTTGTTACAACGTCGAATGATTTAATAATTTATTGTGATATTTTAAGGGCCTCTTAATTTGTTTAGTCTTTATTAAAAGTGTAATTGGTATTGTTAATACGTGCAAGTTAGGCTGAAGATTATTAATTGAGTTTATTCGGTTTGGTAAATATTCTTGCGACAGTTGAGTCAAATTTTTAATCATACGTATCAATTTGTTGCAGCTTGGAATAATTTAATAATTTATTACAATCATTTAGGAACCTCTAAATTTATATTTCGTATTTATTATAATTCTCAAAACTGAGAATTCCATAAGCTGTTATACCAGATACGTCTATGTTTTGATTTTATTTTAATTTTGCACCGCGAAAATTATCGATACACATACAACATGCGTGCAAATCTCGGCATCCTTTGTAAAAATTGTAGAAAATTGATCGAATAGAAAAGCGGATAATGAAGACTTATTCGAAGACATTTGGAGTCGCTTAATGGCATTTAAGGAGGAATTAGAAAGGAAATTAATTTGGCTAATTCGAGATTAATTTCC
>NIJG01000157.1:112035-127931 GCA_002201625.1 Euglossa dilemma
CAGTCATTTTGATTGGTACTGGTATAAGTGTCAATAACAAAAAGTATATTTGTTACGAATACATATAAAATAATATAAAATTCATAAAACTGATTCTTTAGTTATGGCTGCAAAAGTCATATCATTTCGGAAAGAAAATGTTACACGCAGTAGGAATTTTCATTTGAAATTGCAAAACCAGTCATTTTGACTGGTCTGGTAAATCTAGTGTTAAGGTGATAACGTCGAATGCAAATATTTTTAATGAAAGTTTGGGAAATAGTAATTTAGATCATAGTTGGTTTAAAGTTAAATTTCGCTCTGTTCGATGGTTTACGCAAGAAAATTAGAAGGAAGAGGACATACGCGGTTTCGCTAATTATTTATCGGTTAGCTCGTACAAAAATCATGAATATTCGCTACTAGAACACATGAATATTCGCTAAATATTGTAAAAGACATTATTCTTGGTCTTAACATAAAGCTTCGTTACTTTCTAAATTTTTAAATATCTACGTAAAACTTCCTTTTTCTTCTAGGATAGTTTCTCACTTAGCGAGACATTTTTCAAGCCCATCTTTGAAGAAATTTATATATTCTGAAAGAAAATAATCGTTAACACAGTTTCGCACTTTGGATAAATTTTAAAATTTTCTATTATCAATACTATATTTAACCCTTTGCGGTCGTATGTCTGCTCTCGGACACCAAAGCAGAGAACCAATCTTGTATTATATCAACTTTTACATAAATTCGTGAAAAAGTTTTTCACGAACCGATACTGTACTTCTATCAATTGGAGATAACGAAATCTAGTATAAACAAGGACGATCTCTAAAGTTTAAAGGAAAATTAATAGATATTGTTTCTCCTTCGTAATACATGCGCTACTGTCCGGTCAACGAAAATTAATTTTTAATCATCCAAAAGGATGACAATGACTCTTTTCGGATATTTCATTTTTATAATTTCTGGGAACATCAAAACTGCTTTTAACAAAATTTTTCCCTACATTGCATCCGATCGAAACACAATTGTTTGTAGTTATTCATCTTCCTCGTTCCACTCCGATTATCTCCATTCGTGAGAAATAAATTTGGATACTCGTCACTAGTTCTAGTGTTAAATTACCCTACTTTTTAGCCTAAATAAATTTCAAATAAAACGATTAAAAGCGTCGGGAACTGCTGGTAACGGAATTGAAAACACCAACGCTGAGTACGAAGGAGTGCAAAAGGTAAAAAATCCCTGAACCTAATCGAAACCTAATCCAAACTAGTTATGGATCGATAGGTCTAGTCTTCTTAATTGCTAGTACGGTAGTTCTAATGTTAATAATTCTAGTGTTAAACCAACCTTAAAGGGTTAATAGATACTCGTGTAATTTTTCTCGTATTTACGAGACACATGGTGCGTACACGCGTGATTCCTGCACGAGTGTTTCGAGGCCGCGTTTGAAAATGTCGGTGCAAAAATAGAGTCCGCGCATTTTTCCAGCGGGTTTGACTTTTTTTCCACGGTAGCATACCGTTGCACCCTCGGAACGATTTACGAGAAGCCGATGCTGCAGGATACCCTACATGGAGCTTCCCTTGTCTCGTGGAGCGCGGCAAAGACCACCGGTATCCTTATATGTCCGTAAGTCCAGACAATATCCACTCTCCGACGCCACTTCTACCTCTTTCTTTCGTTTCTCTTTCCCTCTCGGTCCCGTTCCCTTCGGAAACACCCGCTCTCCGCTCGATCCGACGCTCGATTAGAAGAAACGAACTGTTCCACGCCGGGCAATTCTAATTTCAACCGCTTCCATTCCGGTTCAAACGTTCGGCCTCGACTCTTCGTCGAGCCCGTCGAAAGCGTCGCGACGCGCTCGATAACGTTTTGCCACGAGACGGAGTCCGAGATCGAGTGAAACTCGATGCTAGACAACTTTCTGAAGTTCTGCGATGAAATTTTTATCTTCCTTTCGTGTTTCTCGGTTTCAATCTTACACTTCACGTTTCGAATTTTACCTCTTCGCATTCTCAGTGTTTAATCTTCTGTCTCCGATTTAGAACTTTAACCCTTTGGGAACGAATGTTATAATACACGTGGAAGTTTTTTCATTTTTTAGAATGGAAAATAATTTTAGGATTGGCATTAATGTTGTGTATATTTTTCAATTCGGAGAGTTTTCCTTTATTTGTTATTTTTAATTGTTTAGTATACACCGAGTGTCCCTAGGTTTCGTTTCTCGTCTGCAAAGGATTAAATTTCGAGTTTCTGATTTAAAATTTAGCTATCTCTCGAATCCCAATATTTTCTATTTCAAATTTCCCCATCTCTCGAATTCCAATATTTTCTATTTCAGATTTAAAATGTTAATACTTTATATCTCTCGTTTTACATTTCGAATCTCAAAATCTACAATGCTCGCAACGAACCGACCCATCTCACTTTACTATCACCACGAAAATTCGCGGAGAAATTTCCGACGCACGGAAAAATCCTCGAGGATTCACGCATTGCGTTCGAAAATTCACGAAGAAATTTCAGACGCAAGGAAAAATCCATGAAGATTCACGCATCGTATTCAGAAATTCATGGAGAAATTTTCACGCCAGGAAAAATCCTTGAGGATTTACGCTACACGTTCGAAAATTCACCGATAAATTTTCGACGCAAGGAAAAATCCTTGAAGATTCACGCATCGCGTTCGAAAATTCGCGGAGAAATTTCCGACGCACGGAAAAATCCTCGAGGATTCACGCATTGCGTTCGAAAATTCACGAAGAAATTTCAGACGCAAGGAAAAATCCACGAGGATTCACGCATCGTATTCAGAAATTCATGGAGAAATTTTCACGTCAGGAAAAATCCTTGAGGATTTACGCTACACGTTCGAAAATTCACCGATAAATTTTCGACGCAAGGAAAAATCCTTGAAGATTCACGCATCGCGTTCGAAAATTCGCGGAGAAATTTCCGACGCACGGAAAAATCCGCGAGGATTCACGCATTGCGTTTGAAAATTCAGGAAGAGATTTCCGTCGCAAGAAAAAATCTATAAGAATTCATGCACCGCGATTGAAAATTCGCGGAGAAATTTCTAGCATATCGAAAAATCTGCGATTCACGCATCACGTTCAAAAATTCGCGGAGATATTTCCATCGCGAGGAAAAATCTTTGAGAATTCACGCTCCACGTTCGAAAATTCGCAAAGAAATTTCCATCGCAAGAAAAAATCCGCGGTTATTTACGCATCGCGTTGAAAAATTCGTGAATAAATTTTCGACGCGAGGAAAAATCCTTGAGGATTCACGCTCCACATTAAAAAATTCGCGGAGAAATTTCCATCACAAGGAAAAATCTTCGAGATTTCACGCTCCACGTTTGAAAATTCACCGATAAATTTTCGACGCAAGGAAAAATCCTTGAAGATTCACGCATCGTTTTCGAAAATCCGCGAATAAATTTCCGACATATGGAAAAATCCTTGAGGATTCACGCTCCACATTCAAAAATTCGCGGAGAAATTTCCATCACAAGGAAAAATCCGCGAGGATTGACGCAGCACGTTCCCGTAATGCACGACATGCCACGATGGAGAAGACTCGTTAAAAAAAATTCCAATTAGCCGTGAGCGGTCGAAACGGCCATCTCGAAGTTGGTTTATTATCCCGGTTGGCAGGGCCACTGTTGGAGGTGACTTTTGGCGTTGGTTGGTTGGCGATCGCGTGGAGGAACACCCGCGCACGTTCCATGGTGTGCAGGGAACACAAAGTGGGGTCCCTGGAGTCATCTCGATGGAATGCGCGGGGCGGTTTAGCTCAAAGAAGGGCGGACGCGTTTCATCGCGTGTACACATCCACGGTCAGACTTTCTCTTTCTCTCTCTTTCTGCGTGTCGTGCTTTTTCTCTCTGTCCGTCTTCATCCACTTCCTTCCTTCTTGGAAAATCTCCGCGTCTCTCCTTTCATCGCCGACTGGAAATCTCCACGTCTCCCTCCGTCGCCTTCTCTTCCGTTTCTTGCGTGCTCATCCGGCCAACCTTTTCTCTCGCGTCTCCCTTTCCTCTTCGTCTTTTCTATTATAGGTGTCCTCGAACGACTCTTCTTCGAATCTTCCTCCTCTCCCGAGGAACACGCGAGATCGCGGTGAATCATTCGTGACTCGCTTATCTGCCTACCACTTTATTTTTCTCTCTTCGCCTTTATCTTTTTTAATCTCTTCTTATTCCTTCCTTCCTTCCTTCTCTGTGTCTCTTAATTTTTTCTACCTCCGCTTTAGTCTCTCTTTGCCCTTTTTTCTTCCTTTGTTTCTTCGTCTCACGTTGTGTTCTCTTTCTTCTCGTGTTTTTACCGGAGTTTCTTTTCCTTGTTATCTTTCTTTCTTCTCTGTGTCTCTTAATTTTTTCTATCTACATTTTCCACTCTCTTTGCGCTTTTTCTTTCTTTCTTTCTTTGTCTCTCTTTGTATTTTCTTTCTTCTCGTATTTTTGACGGAGTTCCTTTCCCTTGTTATCTTTCTTTCTTGTTTCATTCTTTGTGTCTCTTAATTTTTTCTATCTTCATTTTCCTCTCTCTTTTCGCTTTTTATCTCTTACTTTCTTCGTCTCTCGTTGTATTTTCTTTCTTCTCGTATTTTTGGCGGAGTTTCTTTTCCTTGTTATCTTTCTTTCTTCTCTGTGTCTCTTAATTTTTTCTACCTCCGCTTTAGTCTCTCTTTGCACCTTTTTCTTCCTTTGTTTCTTCGTCTCTCGTTGTGTTCTCTTTCTTCACGTATTTTTGGCGGAGTTTCTTTTCCTTGTTAGGTGAACAAACTTCGCGAAGGTAATTCGGAGTGGCGTGCTTTAAGCGGGTACCAGTACGCGGCTGGTTTTAAACGGTATTTACTTCGTGTAGTTTTGCCGAAAATGGCTGGCAGGAAATGTTCGGACATCGTGGGAAGGTTGCCGAGGTGACTCGGAAATTACGCTCGAAGGTGAATCGGTAATTTGCCCGTACCTGTTTTTCAATTTCGCGAAAGTAGGGGGATAATTAGTCTGGTTATCGTCTTAAGATATTATGGCGTCTCTTTCTTAGAGTTATTTCATTTAATCAATCACGCGTAGTGGCGTTAGTTTTATAATTCTTTATTGCAAAGCACGTGTTACAACGTTACAGCGAATCAGAAAACAAAAGAAGTTCAAAATTAACGCTTTTAGTTACAAATTTCCATATATTTCATCCTTTAAAGCTCGGGTTTAATCCTTTGCACTCGACGATCTTTTCGTTACAGAAGAACAGTAATTCGAAGACTCTTTTCCATAAAATCTACGACATTTTTGAAACAGAAAACAGTAAATAAGAAATCGTATGCAAATTAGGACATATAACTTCCAAAATTAACACTTTTAATTAATAATTTCCATAAACTTTATCATTTAAAGCTCGAGTTTAACCCTTTACACTCGAGATCTTTTCGTTAAAGAAAAACAGTAATTCGAAGACTTTCTCCCATAAAGTCCACGACATTTTTAAAACGGTTTAAAATAAGAAATCGTATGGAAATTAAGACAGATAATTATTTCATTTCGATATTCCACGTATCGTTGGGTAATTTTAAATTCGATACATTAATTAATTTAATATAAAATAACCGAGACTCGCCTCTCGGATGCTCACGGTTAAAAATAAAAGCACGAAATTCCGACAAATTCCAGATAAAGGATTTTGAAATAAAATCCGGAGGAACGTAGCCAGGATTCTCGGTTTAATTCCTCCGTTTCCTCTCGCAGTTTTCTAACGTTTCTTCCTTCCGGGCTTCCTTTCCTTTTCGTTTTCTCATACTGCGACGAAAATAGAGTCGCACGCATCGGTCTGGTCGTCTTCCGTATTCTTTTTCTCCTGTTTCACCGTCTCTTGTTCCTTTTATCCCGCCACTTTCCTTTTCACTTTCGCTCCATTTTTTCCCCTTTCCCCTCTATTTTCCTCTCCAGTTTTTTTCCTTCCCACTCTGCCTGTTGATTCTCCTACGTGTCCCCTATAGTTCGCTTCCCTTTCTCCTCCTCGTGCGACGAGGTAAAAACGAAAGGACAATATTTAGAGCTTAAAGTGCTTCAATTAGACGGAATTAAGGGGTGCATTAATTGCACAATTAGAGGGGTTGCAACTCTCGCCGCGGGTAGCCGAGGAACCGAAATTGTTACTCGCGTGTGTGTGTGTATATCAGCTCGTGAGAAAGTTGCACGATGCAAAATTGTTTCTTCGATTAAATTATCTGCGCTCGTGTGAGAGGATACCGAGAAATCTCCTCCGATTGTGTACTTGATATCAGGGTTGTCGAATCGGTTAAAATAGTATAAAAAGTATAAAATTGACCCTTCGCGGATGAAAAATAACGCTAACGGTAGGTTTGGTGTGTACTAAACGATTAAAAATAACAAATCGAGGGAAATTTTGCGAATTAAAGAATATATGCGATATCGATGATAATAGTATGGTCGGTTTGTTGCGAACATTGTAGATTTTATAATTTCAAACGTGGAGTGCGAGATCTAAAGTATTAACATCCGAAATTTGAAATATAGAGAATATTGAGATTCGAGAGATGGGAAAATTTTCAGTCTGAAATATGAAATTTAATCCTTTGCGGATGAAAAATAAAACTAACGATAGATTTGGTGTGTACTAAACGATTAAAAATAACAAATCAAGGGAAATTCTTGGAATTAAAAAATATATGCGATATTGATGATAATGGTAAGGTCAGTTCGTCGCGGACATTGTAGATTTTAAAATTTGAAACGTGGAGCGAGAGATCTAAAGTATTAACATACGAAATTTGAAGCAGAAAATATTGGAATTGGAGAGATGGGAAAATTTTCAATCTGAAATATGAAGTTTAATCCTTTACGANTTAGTTAATATCTTATTTAACGCTTAACGAACGGGTTATTTTCTCGATCTATCTTCCTTTTTCATGAATTCGTTGGTTTAGCAATAGTCTAGTCTTCTTATCAACTACTATCACGAATCGAGGATATCCTACCAACTTCCCTTTATCTTTTCATATTTAAGCTTAATTTCAGCTTAATAAAAAATTCGTTCAAGGGTTATAGTGAAATAAATTGTAAATGATGAAAGAACACGATATTTATTGTAGAGTCTTAATAGTAGAATCCTAACTCCTTGAGGCACAGGATTTTAGAAAATAAAACAGACCTATATTACTCGGATATTTTATTATATTTTAAATTAGATAAGATTGGTATTTTTTTATCAACGAAAGTATCACGTAATGCAGAAACATAAAGAAGTAACAATAATTCAATTCAATTCGTTATTATAGAATAGAACTTCAATAGTCCCACGTATACATCTATTGCAATAATTCGAAATGGGTCAAAAAATATCCCACCATACATTTACCCTGCACCATTTTACATTTTTAATCCCATCATGTCCTAAAGATTTAAAACAAACTACCCGCAAAGATAGACGAACATAAATCTCCCACATCGTTGACCCGTAGAATTTTATCTTTACCGATACAATAACAAAATTCAAGCAGAAGCTTAAAACTACCGTTCGTTCGTGAAGTAGAATTAAAAAGCCGACATAGAAGGCAATTAAAACCCTGGAATTGGGATATAAAAATGAAACGGGAGGGAAATAAATAGGGAAACTTGGAGGCGAATTAAAAGAGTGAAGTAAAAGAAGGAAAGGGGCGAAATAAATAGGGTTTGGCTGGATAACGATCGAGGAGAAATAAGGAGAGATCTCGTTGTGTCTGGCTGGTATGGTGGCCGGTTGAGTGTAACTCGAGGGGAAGCAAGAGGAGAAACAGGAGTATTCGCGACGTAGGCGAAAGTGGCTTCGTGCTCCGGCGACGTTAAATAGAATAACCAGATCGTGGCTGGTTCGGCTCCCTCGGTCAGTAACGACCAGTAACGTACGCTAACTCTCCTCTCTCTCTCTTTCTCTCTCTCTTGGCGCATTAAATTCACTTTCGAACAACAACGCGGCCGTTGACGTTGGGCGGTTTCCATCGCAGGCTGCAGCAGCTTCTGTTGCGAACGGGCGCGAAACCCGGGCCAAAGGTTCGCGAAATTACGCTGCTCCACGGCTTAACCACGCGAATCACCTCGCTCCGGGGAAACCACGCCGAAATACGTGCACATCGGATCCAGGAAGTGTTCGAACTTTATACGCGCGTATCTCAAGGCGGTAACTTCGCTGAAATATTTTGATTATGACCAGAAAGGGTTCGTTTATTCAATTTTTTCGCGTAAATAATAGGTTTTATGTCTGTAGTAATGCTGTAGAATTTATTTGTCTAGTGATGTTTTTGACTAATATCGCGGTGAGCAAATTTTGTTGCATAAATTTAAAACTCTATATACACGCGTCTCAGGGCGGTATCCTAACTCAGAAATTTCGATTTTCTTCAATTTTTTTTATCGAAGTCACGGTTTTGTTTTCTTTCTAAACGTAACTGTACAAGATTTGTCAATTATAATTATAATTATATACTTATTTTTAGTGCTCCGTCTCCCTGTGAGATCCCGTTTAAGAAACGAGAAATAGGTACATAGTTACACTCTGCAGGATTTACTCTATTACTCTCTGTTTACTTCACACGTTCTTTTTGGGATTTAGAGTTTCTTTGAAATATAGCGTTCGAATATTCCTGGTGGCTGGTCTTCAGGGTGATGCAGAAAACAACATCCTCCCCGAATTGCCTCACAAATTCACCTTGAATCCTCGTTAAAGATTTCATCGATCATCTCTCGCTCCTGATTTCCCAGAAATTTCTCAAAAATCTCGAGGACACGAGAAGGAAGCGATAGGAATTTTCATTTCTGAAATACAATGCCGTCGCAACAACACACACCTTTGAAAATTTAATTCTTGAATAGAAGAGCGAACATCCGCTTCGAATTGCCTCACAAACTCACCTCAAATCCGCGTTAAATATTTCATCGATCACCTCTCGCTCCTGATTCCCCAGAAATTTCTCCAAAATCTCGAGGACACGAGATGGAAGCGATAAGAATTTTCATTTCTGAAATACAATGCTGTCGCAACGGAACAAACCTTTAAAAAATTCCTTCTCCAATAGAGAAAACAACATCCTTCTCAAATTTCCTCACAAACCCATCTCGAATCCTCGTTAAAAACTTCATCGACCACCTCTCGCTCCTGATTCCCCAGAAATTTCTCAAAAATCTCCAGACCTATCTTCCACGCAGGCATTAATCCTCTCGACGAGCGTTATCTCTCGCGATTTTCCCATCCAATCTGCCACGGCGAGGACTCGGGAACACCTAAACACGCGTGAGACGCGTCTCTTCTTATCATCCACCCTCGAAACCCTCGTCACCCTCGCCGCGTAATTATTCCGTTCCTGCTCTCCGTTCCTCTCACTCTCCAACGAGAAGCAAGAGAGACATAAAAAAGAAACCAACGATTGGTCGAAGAGAAACGGCTGTGTTTGCACTAGCCTAGCCTACACTATGAAGAACAGTGACGAACGAAGAGGGTGTAACAACCGGATATCGCCGGAAGTGTCGGCGTGTGTCGGAAGAGGCAGGTTCCATGGACTCTAGGCCGAGATTCTTCCGTTGGTTTAACGAAGGAAGCCGATTGCTCGATCCTGCTCGCCCGGGGTGACGAGATGCTAAAACCGTCACTGCGGTCGCCGGGCGAGACTGCCGTTGCACCGGCTGGAAATGCCATGGAAAAAGGAGCAGAGAGGCGAAAATCCGCGGAAAGGAAGAGGAATAGTGGAAGAGCAGAGGAGAGAGAGAGTTAGAGGGAGAAAGGGAGAGAGAGCCTGGGCGTGGGCCGAGCTCTTTAACGGGCAGTATCAATGAACTGCGAAACTTGTTCGCGTGGGATTATCTACTCGCTCGGTAGTAGCACGATGTTCGACGCGGCGGATAGATCGGAATGAATTGGTCCGAGGTAGTAGCCGGCAGAGAAACTGCCCGGAGACGCTGATTAGATCGGCTTTGCTCGATATTTCTCTACTTTTCCTGTTATTTAGAAAGTATGCGGTCGCTTGCGGTTCCGCGAGGGCTGGCCAGACGAAAGCGAGCTTTCGCGGATTTTCCAATCGGGTGTCTGGTGTTTCTCTCTCTCCCGATTTCTTTTTACTTCTCTGTTGGATGAAGAATACAGGGTGGCTCCTAAACTTTTTGTAACTTCGTGTTCATTTCTTCTCGATTTTCTTCGCTAGTCTTCGGGCCGTTCCGCGAGTTTCTTACTCGCGCGTGTGAAACGGTTTCTCAGCGAAGCGGTCGAATTTCGAAAGCTCGTGTAACGAGAAGTTGGACATTTTTCGTGGGGATTGCTGGGATGGTTGATTAAGATTTTTATGGGATTTCAGACGATTTTTCTCTGGTGATATGGAATAGATACTGTGTACTTTGGGAATTTCGAAATCTTACCTTTCGAATCTTTATTTTGAAAATTCGAGAATTATTTATGGGGAAATGGAGGATGGTTGATTAAGATTTTACTGGAATTTCGACAATTTTTTCAAATGATAGTTAATTGAATGGATACCGCGTACTTTAAAAATTTCGAAATCTTCCGTTTGGAATCTTAATTTAAAAAATTCGGAAATTATTCGTGGAAAAAGTGTGATTGTTGATTAAGATTTTATTGAGATTTGGACGATTTTTCTTTGGTGATATGGAATAGATACCGTGTACTTTGAGAATTTCGAAATCTTACCTTTCGAATCTGAATTTTGAAAATTCTAGAATTATTCGTGGGGACATGTAGGATAGTGGATTAAAATTTTACTGGGATTTCGACGATTCTTTCAAATTCTAGTGAAATGAAATAGA
The DNA here is from genome assembly GCA_002201625.1 of Euglossa dilemma. Lineage (NCBI taxonomy): Eukaryota > Metazoa > Arthropoda > Insecta > Hymenoptera > Apidae > Euglossa > Euglossa dilemma. The sequence continues at coordinate 122,834 of NIJG01000157.1, forward strand.
TACCGTGTGCTTTGAAAATTTTGAAATCTTACGTTTTGAACCTTAATTTAGAAAATTCGGAAATTATTCGTGGAGAAAAGTAGGATTGATAATTAAGATTTTACTGGGATTTCGACCATTCTTCTCCCTTGAAATAAAATAGATACCGTGTGTTTTAAGATTTTCGAAATCTTACGTTTCGAATCTCAATTTTGAAAATTCGAGAATTATTCGTGGGGAAAAGTAAGATGGTGGATTAAGATTTTACTGGATTTCGACGATTCTTCTTTTATGCTATGAAATAGATACCGAGTACTTTGGGAATTTCGAAATCTTACGTTTTTAATCTAAATTTTGAAAATTTGAGAATTCGTGTGGAAAAGTAGGATTGTTGATTAAGATTTTACTAGGATTTCGACGATTCTTTCAAATTCTAGTGAAATGAAATGGATACCCTGTGTTTTGAGAATTTTGAAATCTTACCTTCTGAATCTTAATCTTAAAAATTCGAGAATTATTCGTGGAGAGAAAAAAAGGGGTTGATACAGTGAGATATTTGAAATGTCAGAAAGGTCTTATAAAGAGAAACAGTTTATATAGTCGGAAAACATAATTTGGTTAAGGTAACCGCTTCGGATCTGCAACTGAGTAACTCATTTCGTTCTCCAACTCTTTCCACATACCAGATTACCGCGTATAAGCATAAATAACAAAGCCCCGGCATCTCTTATACGCGTATATGAAAACGGAAACGTGTAGGTAATACGGTACCTTGATGTAACATTTCAGTTTTAATGAAAATTTTACTCTCGCACTTTTCCACAAAGAATTTTCAAATTACACCGAAACAAACAAACTTTTAAATGTACCTCTCTGCCACTTTTAACGTATTCGGCGTGTTTCTCATCGCATTAAGAAACTAACTTATCATTCGCGAACTTTTTCATATCCTTTATCTTCCGAAATTAAAATATACGCTCATATATAATTCTAAATTTTAATATCAAAAAATTTTTAATCTCAGCACCAATATATATCATTTTAATTAAACTAAAAAATTCGACGTAAAGATAACGTTTTACATACCGACATAGTCTATTCGCAATTTAAATTTGTGCATCTCGGAAAATAATAAATATACAAAAATTTGTAAGTGATTACCGGATCTTAGAAAGATAGTAGTATTGAAATTATTATTTTTTTGAAATATCCCTCGTTTCGCAGTTTGATTCGCAAAGCGATTACCGGATCTTAGAAAGATGGTATTTCTGAAATTACTATTTTTCTGAAATATCTCTCGTTTCGCAATTTGATTCGCAATGCAATTACCGGATCTTAGAAAGATGATATTTTTGAAATTACTATTTTTCTGAAATATCCCTCGTTTCTCAATTTGATTCGCAGAGCGATTACCGAATCTTAGAAAGATAGTATTTTCGAAATTATCACTTTTCTAATACAGAATTCACGCAAAATTTCACGGTTCACAAAATTTCTAGTATCATCCCTCATCCCTTAATGACAACTTAGACTTGTCATTTATTTCAAGGCCCTTCTTTGACTTTGCTAAGTATTTCTCTCCATTGTGTATCAAGAGATAAATTTCATGAATCAATCTTATCAATAAAAATCTACTATTTTTCAAAAATTTTATTATTTTTTCCGCATCCATTCTCTAGTTCAACTTAGCGAAATAAAATAGTATTTTTTAATCGCATCAAGTGTATTTAATTTGTCTCTCAAGGGGTTAAACTCGATAATTCACCATTCGCGGGGATGAAATAAGAATCGTGAAAGGAGAGTTAGCAGAAAATTTCAAAATTAGCACGCGTCTCTCACGGTTGATTCGCAAGCCGGATAGCTGTTAGGAAAAATTCGAAGACTTTGATACGTGGGTGAGTTGGTTGCGGAAACGCGTAGGATCGGAGGTGAGGTTCGTCGAACGCTTGCCGATCCTGTATCGAGCTATCTCGGCTTCGTTGCGTCATTCCACGCGTTAAAAGTCTCGACCAGATTAACGAGAACGATTGTAACGTAACAGGTAGCTTTTAAGACGGCTTTCGCCTTTTCAGCAATCACGCGTCCAATCTTCCGATCTCGTTATTCCTCCATCGAGACCTGAAGCACGTCCTTTCGGACCTCTCCCTTCCATCCATTTCCCTAGAAAATTAGACCTAGAAAATAATGACAGCTAAGTGCTTTCGCTGAATTTTTGTAAATTTCTAGAATTATCTAAAAAATTCTCGCGTGATAATTTCGTGTCGCAGAGATCGGTGTGATGAATTNTTTCGCCTTTTCAGCAATCACGCGTCCAATCTTCCGATCTCGTTATTCCTCCATCGAGACCTGAAGCACGTCCTTTCGGACCTCTCCCTTCCATCGATTTCCCTAGAAAATAATGACTCTCTCTAGACACGAGCTAAGTGCTTTCGCTGAATTTTTGTAAATTTCTAGAATTATCTAAAAAATTCTCGCGTGATAATTTCGTGTCGCAGAGATCGGTGTGATGAATTTCTAGAATTATTCAGAAGCGAATGTAAAAATCCCAGCGCAATAATTTCGCATTCCAGAGATCGGAACGCCGATGATAATAACGAGGAATAATTCGAATCGATCTGCCTAGAAAATTAGACCAAGATGAATCTTTCTAGACTCGAGCCAGTTGCTTCCGCTGAATTTTAGTAAATTTCTAGAATTATTTAAAAAATTCCCGCGTGATAATTTCGTGCCACAGAGATCGGTGTGATGACTCTCTTTAAATCGTTGAATTTTCATGAATTTCTTGAATTATCCAGACGCAAATGTAAAAATCCCAGCGCGATAATTTCGCGTTCCAGAGATCGGAACGCCGATGATAATAACGAGGAATAATTCGAACGGATCTGCCTTGAAAATTAGATCAAGATAACTCCCTCTAGACTCAAGCCAATTGCTTTCGCTGAATTTTGGTAAATTTCTAGAATTATCCAAAAGCGAATGTAAACGACCCTGTGCGATAATTTTGTGTCCCTGAGAACGGAGGACCGTCGGAGATTTAAATTCACGATTTACCTCGTTTAATGACGTTGAATACCGATGATAATAAGGAGGAATAATTCGAACCGATTTCTCTAGAAAATTAGATCAAGATGAGCCTAGACCCGAGTCAGTGGCTTTCGTTGAATTTTCCTAAACTTCTAGAATTATCCAGAAGCGAATGTAAAAATCCTCGCGCGATAATTTCGTGTCCCAGAGATCGGTGCTTTGCAGATTTAAATTCGCGATTTACATCGTTTAATGACGTTGAACGCTGATGATAATAACAAGGAATATCAGCGTTCAACGTCATTAAACGACGTAAATCGCGAATTTAAATCTGCAAAGCACCAATCTCTGGGACACGAAATTATCGCGGGAGGATTTTTACATTCGAACCGATCTGCCTAGAAAATTAGACCTAGCAAACGATGACTCTCTTTAGAGTCGTGTCAATAGCTTTCATTGAATTTTCCTAGATTTCTAGAATTATCCAGAAGCGAATGTAAAACTGCCAGCGTGATAATTTCGTGTCTCAGAGATCAGAGGTGTCTCGAAGATTTTAATTCGCGATTTACCTCGTTTAATAACGTTGAATACCGATGATAATAACGAGGAATAATTCGATAGTAAGTTAGGTGAAAGTTGATCGATGTTTAAAGGTTTGCGTTAAGTATGAATCATTTTCTTCGATGACGGAAAAGAAAGTTGCGTTAGATGGGTTAGGCGGAATATCGAAAGTCGCGGTTTTTCGTGCGAATTTTATTGCGTTGGCTCGTAGAAGGCCGCGAGAGAAGACCGTTCACGAGTGTAGGACGTTGCGAATCGCCGATCAATGTTAATGCTGTTATTTGCAATGCTAACGAGGCAGCGAAACGCTCATTCGCGTAAACGCAACTTGGACTGGCTGCTAGAGTTACACCGTTATACCTCGACTAATGGAAGATCAAATTTCTGTAACATTGGAAATTATGGTTGCGGTGTCCCTCGAGGTACGATAAATGAAATTTCCTGAAATTATTCCGGTTCTGAAGACGAAAAAAAATTCGAAAAACGAAGAAAAAACTTAGAAAAATTCCTAACACGTACGTGANAAAATACGAGGATAAAAGAATATCTTTTAAAAAGATAATTCGCGTTATTTTATTCTATCGTGATTTCTTTTGCAACGTTGAATCGATATTATTAATTTATTATAATTCATTAATTTTATATCACGAGAACAGCGACTCGAGTCTCGAAAATTCACACTTCATTTATTTGAAACTGTCTCTCGATTTTTCTTTAATATTATTATAATAAATCAAGCTCGTTAATCACTTTCATCACCCTAACTTTTCTCCGTGCTAATTTCCTACGTTTAATCTTTTAACCCTTTGCACTGGACAATTTTTTGGCTACAGAAGAGTAGAAATTTATAGATTTGTTGCTATAAAACCGACGTCATTTTTTTGAGCAGTAAATAAAGAATCCTATAATAATTGACGCGTAAAATTATTTGATTTCGATATCTCGCGTATTGTTATATTATCTTTAATTTGACATATTAATTAATATGCGTCTTTAAAATTTTATGTCTATATTATATTATTATATTACTCTCGAGTGCAAAGGGTTAATTTCTAATGTTTCAACATGGTTGCACGTGACGACTGGAGATCGTCGAACAACTAGATGTGTTTCACGGTCTAAGAAAGGAGAACTGACAGAGCCGTTGGTGGATCAAAGTCTTTGCCGTCCTGCAGTCGCCATAATAAATCCTATATACGTTTCGTTGCAGGCGATAATCCACGAAGCAGTTTAAGAAGCGTGACGGCGCGCACCGGGTTTACGTAACAGCTCTCTGATAGCTATAGTTTTCCTCGTGAACGATCTATTATCTCTCGTATAGTTCTCAATGGTTAGCTCGACGGATTTTCCTCCCCGATCTGCCGTTTATAGAGAAGAATCGTCGTCTTTAACACTAGATTTACGGGACCTGTCAATTTGACGGATGTGTTGCTTCGATTATACGATATTAACAGATTTAATTAACTTATATTAAGTCTGTTAATATTGCGATTGTTTTCAAATTAAACCCATCGTTTGTTTTTTAAAGAAAATA
>NIJG01000157.1:128255-150409 GCA_002201625.1 Euglossa dilemma
AAGGATTCTCTTTAGAGCGAAGATGCAAATGGGTTAAGACACTTTCGCTTCTGGGAATTTATTCTGAATGAAGGCAAAGGGTCTGCGAAAGAAAATTTATTCAAGAATATCGAATAATTTCGGTGAAATAAAGAAAATTAAAAGTGTACAGTTTCCCTGGTTTAATACGCGTGAATTAATTCGATAGGGAAATTAGATTCTTCGCGTTTGACAGTTTATTTCTGTCGCAATTCTTCAAAGCGATATTTCAATGCTCTCGAATCGACAATCGACGCAACGACGACACTTGCGAAAGGTGAAATCCTAATCTCGTCAAATCAGATCTTCAAAGGATCGGATCAACGGCTCCGCGAAAACGACATTTATTCGAGAACGTCGAATAATTTCGGTGAAATGAAGAAAATTAAAAGTATGCGGTTTCCCTGATTTATTACGCGTGAATTAATTGGATAGGAAAATTACATTTTTTGCGTTTGACAGTTTATTTCTGCCGCAATTCTTCAAAGCGATATTCGAATGCTTTCGAATGGAGAATCAACGCGACGAGAGTTGCGAAAACTGAAATCCTAATCTCGTCAAATCAGATCTCCAGAGGATCGGATCAACGGCTCCACGAAATCAAATTTTCCTCGAATTTATTCGAGAATACCGAATAACTTCGGTGAAATAAAGAAAATTAAAAGTATGCAGTTTCTCTGATTTATTACTTGTGAATTAATTCGTCAGGAAAATTAAATTCTTCGCGTTTGACAGTTTATTTCTATCGCAATTTTTCAAAGCGATATCCGCATTCTCCCAAATCGACAATCGACGCGTCAACGACACTTGCAAAAGGTGAAATCCTAATCTCGTCAAATCAGATCTCCAAAGGATCGGATCAACGGCTCCACGAAACCGAATTATCCTCGAATTTATTCGAGAATACCGAAGAACTTCGATGAAATAAAGAAAATTAAAAGAATGCACTTTTCTTAATTTATTACACGTGAATTAATTCAACAGGAAAATTAGATTCTTCGCGTTTCACAGTTTATTTCTATCGCAATTCTTCAAAACGATATTCGAATGCTCTCGAATCGACAATCGACGCAAACGACGACACTTGCGAAAACTGAAATCCTAATCTCGTCAAATCAGATCTTCAAAGGATCGGATCAACGGCTCCACGAAATCGATATTTATTCGAGAAGGTCGGATAACTTCGGTGAAATAAAGGAAATTAAAAGTATACAATTTCCCTAATTTATTACACGCGAATTAATTCGACAGGGAAATTAAATTCTTTGCGTTTGACAGTTTATTTCTGCCGCAATTTTTCAAAGCGATATCCGAATGTTTCCGAATGGAGAATCAACGCGACGAGAGTTGCGAAAAGTGAAATCCTAATCTCGTCAAATCAGATCTCCAGAGGATCGGATCAACGGTTCCACGAAATCAAATTTTTCTCGAATTTATTCGAGAATACCGAAGAATTTCGGTGAAATAAGGAAAATTAAATTCTTTACGTTTGACAGTTTATTTCTGTCGCAATTCTTCAAAGCGATATTCGAATGCTCTCGAATCGACAATCGACGCAAACGACGACACTTGCAAAAACTGAAATCCTAATCTCGTCAAATCAGATCTCCAGAGGATCGGATCAACGCATCCGTGGAATAAAATTTATTTAAAAATATCGAATAACTTCGGTGAAATGAAGGAAATTAAAAGTATACAGTTTCCCTGATTTATTACACGTGAATTAATTCGACAGGAAAATTAGATTCTTCGCGTTTGATACTTTATTTCTATCGTAATTCTCCAAAACGATATTCGAATGCTCTCGAATCGCCAATCGATACGCCGACAGTTTCGAAAGGTAAAATCCTAATCTCGTCAAATCAGATCTGCAGAGGGGAAAAAAGTTGTAAAAGGGAAGAAAAGGTGGAAAGAAAAATAGGAAGCGATGTAGAATGGTAGAAAGAAGGAACGGGATTCACCGTTTCGTGAAACGCGATCGACCTGCTCTCTTCTTCTCGCGGGACAAATACCATACTCCTCTTTACCCTCTGGTATAACATCAGCCACCGATACCACCCCTTTCGCCCCTGTAAACAAGAAACACGAGCTTGCCGGTTCGTTGCACTCGAATCGCTGGAATCATCCGGAAAACACGGCTCGCGGCTTCGCCAAATGCTCCGAACCGTTTATGAAACCGATAACAACCGATGTTATCCAGAAAAAAAAAGAAAAAAAGGAAGGTGGGAGTAGTGAACCGCGTAGAAGATGTTATTATCGAGCGAGGCAATTTACATGAAGAATCGAATTCTCTTATCTCGGTCCAGTGCTCTTATCCACGCATTTCCACTCCAATCCATCGCGCTCTTCCTTCCCCTATTTTTCTTTTCTCTTCCACTCCTTTTCCGCTTCTACCCGCTTCGAGACTCGAGAGAGCCGCATAAATTGCTCCACGACTGGAAAAGTAATAATTAAGAGGCGGGATGATCGGCGAAGATCGCGAGACACACTGGTGTCCTCAGCTGCAGAGATTCTTGCTCGTAATAGACAGGATTCTTGGGATTTTTTTACAATAATGTATTTTGAATTTTGCTGCTGTACGAGTTCCAAAATTTGGGTAGACAACGTTGAGAATATCTTGCGTGGACAAAGGAAACGAAATCTTTTTAAATAATTAAAGTGGTTTGTTGAATGTAATCGGGCACTTTACTACTGACTATTCTTAACTCTCAACTTTAACTGACTCACTATTGACATTGACAACCGAACATTATTGACTTCTAAATACTGAATTTTGACTCGCTCATAACCTGTCGTCCTTATTTAAACCTTGACATTCCTACTTTTAAGTGCGAATATAGACCGGAAAGTCAACTTATTCTCGTCATATTTTCACTTGCAAGTTTTTAGGTGTCATACTTTAAATGATACAANACTGAATTTTGACTCGCTCATAACCTGTCGTCCTTATTTAAACCTTGACATTCCTACTTTTAAGTGCGAATATAGACCGGAAAGTCAACTTATTCTCGTCATATTTTCACCTGCAAGTTTTTAAATTAATATTAAAGTCATTCAAAGGAATTTTCATTCATCTCAGAAGTGATATAATTTTGATTACAATATTTATATTATTTGCGCATCGGTGATGTTTCTTTTTTCAATCATGCTTTTCTTACGTATCCTAAACGTCCGTTCGCATTTCTAGATTATTCCTTCTTCAATTATACTTTTCTCACCTATCCTAAACATTCGTCATTGATATACCTATTTATCCAATCTTCTTGTACTCCTTGCGTTTGAAATTAAGATCGCATACTCGCTTAAGATCGCTCTACTATTGTTCTTTATAATATATCATTCCCCATTACCACTCACCATTCCCACAATAATTAGGTCCTGAACCCCAAAATCATAGTCCTTTTTCTAATGTCACAACTATCTTCACTTTTTTCAATAAATTTATATGTCATTTATTAAGATTTATTCATTCTATTTATTTATTTTCATTTATTAATCACGCGTTTGAAATTAAGACCACACACCCATTCACTCTGCTATTGTTCTTTATATCATATATCATTCTCCATTACCACTCACCATTCTCACAATAATTAGGTCCTGAAACCCAAAGTCATAGTCCTTTTCCTGATGTCACTCGCTATAGCTGTGACACCAAGGGCCTTAGATAAATGGGGCGCATCTTGTCTCAGCCCGTTATCATCGTCGCTCTCTAAGAGAAGACTGTCATGACAGCGCGATAATTATCGTTGCTCGAAAATATGACGGCGGTCCCTGTTCACGGAGAACCACGTTTTCCCTGTATCGATCGCACGGGAAAACGATTACGCGACAGGGGATGGAAAAAGCGCGAGATACCGATGGTTGCGATAATGACTCGGCGGATTGCTCCGAAGGGTGAAGATTTCGACGCGGATGCATCTTGCGATTCGAAGGGTGATGGAATTGTCGCGAATCGCATTGTGTAATTGGTCGGTGGTTTTGGTTTCGACGATTCGTTCGAGAGAACTTGAGAAAACCGCGAAGCTTTTCACTTTCCAAGGTTTTCAAATCCACTTTCGTTTGGGTTTGAGTGATCGGTTGCTGTTATTCACCGAGTGTGATGTTCGTATGATGTTCATTTGGTTATCTTACGATTCACATAGTTCACGTATAAGTATCCTAAAATTTTCAAACTGTTAGAACCAGGAAAATGGCGGATGTTGAAACCTTGATGCCGTTTGATGAGTTATTCGATTTTGAGTGACTTGAACTTATTANATGCCGTTTGATGAGTTATTCGATTTTGAGTGACTTGAACTTATTAATTTCAATTCAATTCAGTTCAATTCAGTTGAGAATGGATTTTGCGAGTCGATGGGTGATGGAATTGTCGCGAATCGCGTGGTGTAATTGGTCGGTGGTTTTGGTTTCGACGATTCGTTCGAGAGAAGTTGCAGTGAAAAAAATCACAAAGGTTCCATTTTTGTTTGGGTTTGAGTTGTTCGTATGATGTTCATTTGGTTATCTTACGATTCCCATACTTCAAATATTAGTATCTTGAAACTGTCAAGTTGTTAGGAACAGGAAAATGGCGGACGTTGAAGCTTTGATGCCGTTTGACGAGTTATTCGATTTCGGTGACTTGGATTTACTAGTTTCAGTTCAGTTTAGTGAAGGAAATATTTGTATTAACAGTTATTAACAGCAAGATTCTGTTTGTATGATGTTCATTTGATTATCTTACGATCCCCATAATCCACATATAAGTATCCTAAAATTGTCAAACTGTTAGGAACAGGAAAATGGCGGATGTTGAAGCATTGATGCCGTTTGACGAGTTTTTGGTGTGATTTTGAGTGACTTGTACTTACTAATTTCAATTCAGTTCAGTCCAGTTCAGTTCATTCAAGAAAATATTTTTATTAACAGTTATTAACGATAAGATTGTATTTTCTAATTCTGAATAACAAAGTGTAATTCAAACTATCGAAGGTTTTCAATCCCGGACCATCATTTGTAGAATTTTTCTTACGATTACTTTCAACCTCCAAACTAGACGAATTTCTAAAATTTCACGTATCGAGGATAAACAATTCGGACCACGTCTTCGAAACGCTGTTCGTCTTTAAAGACCACCATAGAAAGTCTGGAATTCCTGGCACACCGATCCCAAGTGTCCCACCTGCATAATTCTCCAACAATTCTCCTTCTCGTAAAAGCTACTCCTCAAAAGTAGCCTCACTTTCTTCCCCCGTTTTCCAGGGCCGCTGTATCCTCGTCGCGACAAGTTTTTAAGATAGGAATTAACCCCCGGAAGTCTTGGTAATTCCTTTGTCGTCGGCCATGTAAAATCCCGGTTAATTTGCATTTCGCGAGAACGAAATTAGCCGGTCGGGGAAAGTGCCTTTTTCGGCCGAACAACGAGAGAGAGAGACATTCAAGGTGTTTTGGAGTTTTAAGTCTCGTCGCAAGAAGTTCGCCAGACGTCGATTTAGCATACTCGTGATTTTCTTTGCGTTTAGATCGCGGAAAGTTTAGATCACGGACTCGTTAAGTAACGCAAAACCGATATTACCGATACACACGTTAGGAATTAGCTTTGGGCCAGCTGCAGCGGCCTTAACACTAGGTTTACGGGACCCGTGAATTTGACGGATGAGTTACTTCAATTATACGATATTACTAGATATTAATAAATATAATTAACGTATAACTAATATAATTAACTTATATTAAGTCTTTTAACCCTTTGACTGCCATGTTGGTCACATATGACCGGCAACGGTTTCTCCCGTGACGCCACGGTGGTCATGGGTGACCGGAGCCTATCAACTTTTTACAATTGTAAAAAACTAAATGAAAATCGAGAGTTAGCGTGTTTGAATATGACCGATGTATAGAAGATATATTGAAATAAAATCTGCCCTATCGAACGATTAAAATTTTTATTAGAACAATAACGAATAACAAAATGTTAGAATAAATCTTGCATCTAACGGTGCACTTTGTTAAAGCACTCCAAACATAAATGCGGCGCACCAATACAACCGGACAATAAGCGGTCACCTTCTTGGTCTTATTTTTAGCAATTTTTCACCCAAACAGTTTGGGATTTTTTTTCTAACATTCCCTGCAAAATTTTCGTTCCAGGTACGCTCGCCCTTCTTTTTTTTGCAATTCGTGCCGTAATCTTCGTCGAACCGTTACTAAAGCGCCACGGTGGTCACCGGTGACCACCAGTAAGAGAANGTGGTGTCCTGGGCGAAACATATGATTTCGGCGTGGCAGTCAAAGTGTTAAACAACTCGAGAATCTGCTCTACGAATATTATTTAGTCGTTTGGGAAGTCATTTCGTTTTTCTTTTTTATGCAATTCAAGTGTGAAGTTGACTGTGAATAAATACAATTAGGTTTTCTGTCGGGAAAGAAACGAAATGAGTTTTCGAATGACGTAACATTTTCAATTAACGCGTTACAACGCTATAACGAGCCTAACTCCACGCGAGTCCTTCGCGTTAAGATTTCTCGAGAGCTGCTGCTCGAGGATTAATCCCGATTTAAGCTCGAGAAGCTTAAATCCTTCGTTACAAATTCATAGCGAACCCACGTGCGTCGACTTTCTCGAAAGTACATGAAAACGAATCTCTACTCGAACCAGCTGTCTCGCGAATCTGTTAGAACGAGGATCTCGGATACAAGGATCAGACGAAGTTTCATCCTAAAGGACTTAACAGTTTCGGCATCGGTAGAGGATCACTCTGACGTGGACAAGCTTCTCTCCTCTCGTCGGTATCTGACAGACACTGCTGGAGAGCGATTGACACGTTCGCTAAAGTTCTAGAGTTGTCACGGGTTATATTTGGTTCGTGAAACGAGACTCCGTGAATATTTTCCGATATAATTGCATACGCGAGTTCTCTTTATGGTGATGTTCACGTGTTCGCAACAAAATCTCAGCGAGTAGGTCTTAAATGACTCTGTGCAACGGAAATTGACAGGAAATATAATAACTACAACGTGAGGTAGTCGTGATCCGATCAAGAAAGAAACATATCGGGCCCAAGCTCAAGTGTAATATGCAGTATTTCGAGAAAAATTTTGGGGACTAGGACTTGTATAGTCGATCCTGTGGTAATATTAACGTGTTCGCAACAAAATCGAAGCGAATAGGCCTTAAATGACTCTATACAACGGAAATTGATAGGAAATATTAAGCAAATGCACGTGAGCTACTCGTGATTAGACCACAACCGAAACATCGGGCCCGAACTCAAACGTAATATGGAATATTTCAAGGTCGAAACATCGGGCCCGAGCTCAGACATACTATGGAATATTTCGAGGAAAATTTTGGGGAACAGAACTTGTAAAACTCGATCCTGAGTATCAACATTCAACACACACGCATCTGCGTTCGAACATCATCGATCAGGTGACCGTTTCGTACATATTTCCCGGATAATTCTCGCGAATCGATAATATCGCGAGTTTGGAAGAAAAGTAAAAACNTGTGGTAATATTAACGTGTTCGCAACAAAATCGGAGCGAATAGGCCTTAAATGGCTCTATACAACGGAAATTGATAGGAAATATTAAGCAAATGCACGTGAGCTACTCGTGATTAGACCACAACCGAAACATCGGGCCCGAACTCAAACGTAATATGGAATATTTCAAGGTCGAAACATCGGGCCCGAGCTCAGACATACTATGGAATATTTCGAGGAAAATTTTGGGGAACAGAACTTGTAAAACTCGATCCTGAGTATCAACATTCAACACACACGCATCTGCGTTCGCACATCATCGATCAGGTGACCGTTTCGTACATATTTCCCGGATAATTCTCGCGAATCGATAATATCGCGAGTTTGGAAGAAAAGTAAAAACATTAGATCCGAGACCAAGCACAATATGGAATATTTCGAGAAATATTTTGGGGCCTAGATCTTGTAAAACTCGATCCTGAGTATCTACATTCAACACACACGCATCTGCGTTCGCACATCATCGATCAGATGACCCTTTCATACTCATTTCCTGGATAATTCTCGCGAAATGATAATATCGCGAGTTTGTAGTGAGCCTAACGCGGAATAGAAAAATCCTTATCACTGGCTGAGACAAGCCGAAGAAGAGGTCCTGCTGGTGCAGGAAGTTAGAGAGGCTCCTTTCGCGTTTCCATGGAGACCGTCTTTCTATCTCCTCTCTCTCTCCTCTCTCCTTCCTCCATCCATCTGTTCCACCTTTCCTCTTCCTCTATCCACCCTCATTTTTCCCTCTCCCCGTGCTAGCCTCTCTGTCCTTTCCGTGCATGGGGCAATACGTCCCTCGCAGTTGGCGCCGCGACGCCGGTATCGACCGACGCGTCCCCTCTCTGCGTCCTCCTGCCGGGCCACCCCCGTTTCTCGCTTGGAAACCAACCCCTTCCAACCCTCGCTATCCTCGTTCCTACTACTACGAGGCATAGTACTATTCGATTCATGCCGGCAAACAGCGTAATAGTGGAATCGCGTGCTGCTTTAATTCAGCAAACCCGAGCTGTATCATGCCGAACCACGCGTCCAACTCGATCTTTTGGACACCGTGCCCTGTGGCAAACGTCACCCTAGGCCTCTGCTTCGTTCACCCTGGAACAGCCGCGGTTAGACCTCCACGAGGATACGTGACTCGCCAGACGCCTGTTACCTCGACCTGTTACCTCGCGTGTCGCCATTTTTTCCGCTAGCTTTGACGGACACCGGGGGATGAACGGAACCTCGAACCGTGCCTTTCGGCAGCTGAAGGGACGATTGTTTGCGGTCTGGGGACACGCTTGGACAGGATGTCCAGCCCGGTTCCTGGTACTTTCCGCTTGCTTCCCCGGGTGGATGGACGGGTTTCCACGAAGAGGTTGTCTCAGGGGTTGGGTTTGCACAAATCACGATCCTCCTTTCATCCACGAATTTTCTCTTCGGTTTCAACGTGTTATTTTCGATTCCTGGTACTTTCAGCTTGGTTTCCGGGGAGGGTAGACAGGTTTTCACGAAGAGGCTGTCTCAGGGGTTGGGTTTGCACAAATCGCGAGGATAGATACAGACGTGATTGTTTATTTCTTCGTTTACTATTTTATTTTTGCGTGTCAGGATTAGGAGTTAAAATGGAAAATTCGAAAGAGGGATTACGATATCCTCCTTTCATCCACGAATTTTCTCTTCGGTTTCAACGTGTTATTTTCGATTCCTGGTATTTTCGGCTTGGTTTCCGGGGAGGGTAGACAGGTTTTCACGAAGAAGTTGTCTCAGGGGTTGGATTTGCACAAATCGCGAAGATAGATGCAGCCGTGTTTGCTTATTTCTTCGTGACAAGATTAGGAGTTAAAATGGAAAATTCGAAAGAGGGATTACGATATACTTGTTTCATCCACGAATTTTCTCTTCGGTTTCAACGTATTATTTTCGATTCCTGCTCCTTTCAGCCTGGTTTCCAGGGTAGCAGATATGTTTCCGTGAGGAGGTTGTCTCAAGGGTTGGTTTTGCTCAAATCGCGAGGATAGATGCAGACGTGTTTGCTTATTTCTTCGTTTACTATTTTATTTCTTCGTGTCAAGATTAGGAATTAAAATGGAAAATTCGAAAAAGGGATTACAATATCCTCTTTTCATCCACGAATTTTCTCTACGGTTTCAACGTGTTATTTTCGATTCCTGGTACTTTCAGCTTGGTTTCCGGGGAGGGTAGACAGGTTTATACGAAGAGGTTGTCTCAGGGTTTGGGTTTGCACAAATCGCGAGGATAGATACAGATGTATTTCTTCGTTTGTATACTTTATACGATTAAGAATTAAAGTGGAAGATTCGAAAGAGGAATTATCCTCGCAGGATATCCTCGTTCCATCCACGAATTTTCTCCACGATTTAAACTTGTTATTTTCGGTTCTTGGTCCTTTCGACTTACTTTCCAGGATGGATAGACAAGTTTCCACAAAGTGGTTGTCTCAAGGGTTGGTTTTGCACAAATCGCGAGGATAGATACAGACGTGATTGTTTATTTCTTCGTGTCTGGATTAGGAATTAAAATGGATAATTCGAAAAAGGGATTACGATATTCTCCTTTCTTCCACGAATTTTCTCTTCGGTTTCAACGTGTTATTTTCGATTCCTGCTACTTTTAGCTTGGTTTCCAGGGTAGCAGATATGTTTCCATGAGGAGGTTGTCTCAAGGGTTGGTTTTGCTCAAATCGCGAAGATAGATGCAGCCGTGTTTGCTTATTTCTTCGTTTACTATTTTATTTCTTCGTGTCAAGATTAGGAATTAAAATGGATAATTCGAAAAAGGGATTACAATATCCTCTTTTCATCCACGAATTTTCTCTCCGGTTTCAACGTGTTATTTTCGATTCCTGCTCCTTTCAGCTTGGTTCCTGGGGAGGGTAGACATGTTGCCAGGAAGAGATTGTCTCAGATTTGTGAATTCGCGTGGGTTGGTTTTGCAGGTTTCTCTTTCTCCAGAGTTGCACAAATCACGAGGATAGATACAGATATATTTCTTCGTTTGTATACTTTATAGGATTAGGAATTAAAGTGGAAGATTCCAAAGAGGAATTACGATATCCTCGTTTCCCACGATTTAAACTTGTTATTTTCGCTTCCCGGTACTTTCGGCTTGCTTCCAGGGTTGAATAGTCAGGTTTCCTGGACGAGCTTGTCTCAGGTTTGCAAATTCGCGTGGTTTTTCACAAATCGCGAGGATACACACAGTTATGTTTGTTTATTTCTTCGTTCGCGTACTGTGTCTGGATTATGAATTAAAATAGAAAACCCGAAAGAGAGATTACGATATCCTCGTTCCATCCACGAATTTTCTCTCCGGTTCAAACGTGTCATTTTATTTATCAAAACGAAACGAAGCACGGGAACACAGAATCGTCTAAATAACGCGGCATTGTTATCGCTGTGTCAGGGATTTTCCAGCGATATTATACAGGTATGCATAGTTTATTTCGTCGCAGCTTTCGGGGAAAAAGCTAGCGAACGGAATCGTACGGTATTCTCTTAATCCTCGCGTATCGGTGTTTGATTTATTATTGAACGCTCTGTGCGCGGAGGATGATTTAAAATTTATCGAGATTCAGAAACGGGATGGGCGTTCCCGAAGAGAATTATCAAGCACCTCGTTACCCGGAATCTCTTCGGAATTAACCAAGGGAACGAAATATCGGCGCAAATATTTTACCGAACGTAAAATCGTGATAAAGGTTGAAATGGAGGAGCTTTTAAATCGAATCAGAGTGGTTAAATGAATATGAACTAATCGAGATAGAACGGGCATGACGCGAAGTGAAAAGGGCCAGGGCATTGATTGGAAAACGGAAGAACGGTATTCGAAGTCTGATTCAATGCCGAAGATTCGATCGGTGAATTCCTTCCGCTTTGTTTCTTCTTCGTTTTTTCTTTCTGCTTCTTCCTTTTCGCCGCTTTATATTTGATTTTCCTGTTATCTCGAAGTTCGATGCTTCCGCGCGGTTCGGAACATTTATCAAGTCGAGCAAACTGCGCGTCACGGCTATGTTTGGGAATATTTAGATCTGTGGAAAAACCGATGCATCATCGATTTAGACGGCTCGATTGTTAAGAGATTTGTCCGGAAACGGGAATCCTGTTTTCGATTCTTCGATATTTTTTTTCTTCTCCATGGAATCTCTTAAATTGCGTTCTGATCCTTCGAGTTTTCGCGTTTTGTTTCGTGATATTATTCCAGTTCTTTCTTAATCTTTTAGGCAAAGCACGTCTGGCCGTGGATAGCACAAAAACCGTTCATCACGATTTCCACTATGACATTACATGGAAATAGAATCCTAAGTGATTTAAATCTAAATTAACGCGTTTTAGGCGAAATAAATGAGAAATAAAGGGAAAAATGTGTAATATCGTTTAAAATCGCGGTATCGTCGAAAGTCACTATAGTGTCGTACCGTCAAAATTGGTTTTATCTTCGAAAATCACTATAATGTGGCGTGTCGTGCCTAAAAGATTAAAAGTAGAAAAGAATAATTTAAAGGAGAGAATAGAATAGAAATATTTAAAAGAAAGGAAAGGAAAGAAAAAAAGGAATGAAATCATTCGCAAGTAATTAAAGAATTTATCTTTCCACCTCTCTTCTGGAATTTCTTCATTTTTATGCAAGTTGACGTAATATCTTGAAGAAAATTTATATCAAAATCTAAGCGAAAATTAAGTTGATCTGTATCAGTCAAGGAAGGTTTATATATCGTTTCTGTTGGAATTCTCATAAGCGTGTGAGCGATTCGAAGAGGGTGAGCAACGCAATTCCCAATTTCAAATTAAGGAATTCTCCACGCGCAATTCAGTCATGCGTTTCTCACGCGAGATTGATTTTTCCTCTAAACTGTACTCGGTGTAACGAAAATTCGCAATCCTATTGTGCAGGGACCTGAATATTACATTTCGGCCTTGATTACGCCTGCTGTTGTTTATATTTTCTGTGAATTCTCGTTGAGCCGATTGATACAGCGATGAGTATGATTAATACTATCTTTTAACGATAGTATTAATTTTTATATCGATGGCTCACACTCGCGAGTCGTCCTTGCTCATGATTCGCAATTAATTACGTCCATTCCATACACGCTAAATATTTCTTGCCACGTTGGAATACAACTTTGGACTCGAGGTGCGTGGTCATCGCCGGATTTCGTTCCTTTTTCGTCACTTTCTGGCACAAACACGACCGCAGGCTTCTGTTCTCCCTGTTTTCAGTTCACTATCAGCCCTCACAGTGCAATTACATCGTCATAAAGTCGTAACAATTCTTATACGAATCCAAGAACGGGTTTTCTTTCGCCTTGAAAGCCCAGAAAGGAACAGGATAAACTGAAAACAGTTAAAGGAACTAATAGAAACACAAAAACGCTTCTTCGAATCTCTCTAAAAATTCAAAATCAAATCTCACAAAAAATTTCCGCGTACACCGTCCCTCCTTCAAAGCCTTCGTCGATTCGCGCTTCGTCCGCCTAAAATCCCACGGAACCCAACATTTAATTACGAAAAAACCAACATTTGTTTACCGGTAACTTCGGTGTTACTGATTCCCAGATTTCTTTTCAGAAACTAATTCCAGTTTCCTTTGTCCAATCTGTAATCCCACTTTCCGTGAAATAGCATCCACAGTTCTTATTCCAAACAAACACGGGTTCTTCCTCTCGCAAAACAATTCTATTTGCTACATCTTTCGTAGAAAAATTTCCCAAGGTCGTTTAAACGCCTCGCAGGAGAGCTATCTGTCCACTCGTCAATAACGATTCCCAAATTTCTCCTCAGAAAATAATCCCAGTTTCCTTTGCCCAATCCGTAATCCCACTTTCCGAAAAGTAGCATCCAACGCCCTTATTCCAACAAACACGCGTTCTTCCTCTCGTAAGACAATCGTATTTGCTACATCTCTCGTAGAAACATTTCCCAAGATCGTTTAAACGCCTCGCAAGAGAGCTATCTGGCCACTCGTCAAAAGCTCGTATCATTCTCCGTGGATAAAAAGCTCGAAGGAAATGGTCGGTGGCCTCTTCCAGTCTACTTCCTTCCCCGTTTCGCCAAGCAAAACTTCCCGTATCCCCGGTTTTATCGGCCGGTAATCCAGTTCGAGGCCATCCGCCAGCCATTCTACCGATTCCATAAAACGCCGGTATTATCTATAGAGAGGCAAAGAAGAAGTCGGTCTCCTCGGATCGATCCTTCTGTTCGTTATCGGCCTTTCTGCGACCTGCAAACGAACTCTGGCAAACTGGCGAATCGCGGATCCTTCTACCGACCAGACAGGGTGGAACCCTGGCTGCGTTTTGCTCGGTTTTCCACGGAACGAGGGCCTGCCTGGCGTGTTGCAGGGATGAAGACGAGGTCGAGTGATCTGGAAACGAGTTTCTCGAGAAGTAAAGCAGCCGGAGTAGAGGCAGAGGCCTCTCGTCCTTGGTCTTTCGCTCGATTTGCCCTGTTTTTCGCCGCGAGATCCGATCGGGACGACGCCCGGTGGTGCCGGATCGGCGTCGGTGCCGGAAAAACGCGATAATTAAAGGTTGGCCGGTGGTTAATTAACGGTGCGAGGACCAGGACGGTGACATCGCCGACTCTCTGACAGAGCAAACCAACCGGCGGGCCAGAAAATATGAAAAGCCAGCTGAGATAATTACCGTGGTCTCATGGTCGTTATATTAATTGGCGGCAGGTAATGGATGGTCAACCGGACGAGTTGATCAAGTGCGTACAGCTGCTGTAACTCTACTTCTTTTCCTATCCTTCCTCCTCCATTCGACAGCGTAGCAGTTGTGAATTATCGCCCGGGTTTATTAATCGGTGACGTTTCCCGCGTGTGGGTTTAATTTAATGGAAATCAATGTGCGTATCGGTACCGAGAGTCTCGGGTTCAACGATATCTCGCGTGGAAATTCGACTTGAGAAAATCTATTTCGCTGTGTAGAGGAAAGTGTAAGACTTTTATACGCGTTAAATATGCCTATGAAGGTATAATTTGATCTTATGGCATCGTGTGACAAAGGAAATAATCGACACGTCGAGAAAAAGTGAGACAGACATCAAAAATAGATGCAACAACGTAGAATTAAGACGTTAACGTCAGATTCTTTCGACGAATCCGTTCATTCGGAAATTCGCCTTGATAGAATCTATTTCGCTATGCGTATGTGCACAATGTGTTACTCGCTTGAAGTTCGCTGAGAAAAGGCAGATCAAATGGCAGAAGTTAGAGAATCCGTTTCCCTTATTGACGAAAATGATCTTCTTCCTATTAGCCTGATCTTATGAAACATCGAGAAAAAGTGTGACAGTCACCATAAATAGATGCAACAACGTAGACTTAAGGCATTAACTTCAGATTCTTCCGACGAATGTTCATTGGGAAATTTTCCTTGATAAAATCTATTTCGCTATGCGTATGTGTACTATGCGTTGTTTGTTCGAAGTCCATTCATTTCTTCTTTTTCTCAATCATGCTTTTTATAATACATTGCGTCTTTCTGAATTGCCCTACGTACTTGAGATATTCGTTCTCTATTGGGATCACATTTTTTCGTGATAGTCAAAAATTTGTCAAGATGCATAGCTTGCTCGACTCACGGTGTCCTCTCAGAAAGGACAAAGGCTTGAAAAGTTGAACTTCTCAATATATGCGAAATACCGAAAGTCGAGAGCCACCTGTATTATTCGAGTATAAGAATTTTGCAGATATCTTAGGTCCATGTTGACGTAATAAGTTACCAAACCGGAAGATAGCGATTTCGGTAGTGTCACAAGCGAGAGAAGTATCTTCTTTGCTCCTCGACAAAAACTGCGGACTTCAAATCAGCAACGCATAATATAGACTTTTTTTTAAAGTAATCTTTAATTTTAATTCAACGAAATTTTTAATTTCAATGAAAACGACGTAAATCTGAGTTTAAAAAATTTCTGTCGATATTAGAAAGATATCGTTTATTCGCGTTATCGCACTGCGATGAACTCGAAACTTCGCAGCATCGCGATAAAAAGAAAAAGAAAGGAAGGTGTAGCGGGAAATAAAATTTATCCGGAACGATCCCAGACGGGGAAATAAAAGTTTCGACAACCCTTTGCCGAAAAGCATTTCGCACGGGACGATGTATGTAATATTAACACGTGAAGGGACGAACTTGGAAATTCCCTGCAGAACTTCGTAACCGGGTCAAGAAGTTCTATTACGGTATTCAATTATAATGAAACCGCCGTGGCGATAAATTCTTCACGGTTTCGTCCCGTTTCACAGCTGTGCGAGCTGCACTTTCACCGCCGCGTTTAAATGACCAGCAGATTTATCAATTTATGGAAAGTCGCCCTGAAGACCAACGAGAATGACGCGCGCAATCTCTTCTTAATAATCTTCCTTCCAATTTTTTAATTTTAAATAAAAATTCGTATGATTATCGTAAAGGACATAGATTGAGAGAGAAAGATATACCACTCTTCCATCGAAATTAACCAAGAGTTTAATGAAAAATACACCGTGAGAAATATAGTGATCGAAGAACGCGAACGAAAAATCGGAACGATGGTTAGGTTGTGTGCTCGTCGCCTCTTCGAGTTTAAATATCATAAAGAATATAGATTGACAGAGAAAGACCTTAACGTTATAGTCTTTCCCATCGATATTACCAAGAGATTATCAAAAAGTTCACCGTAAAAACCATCATGTTTGAAGATTGCAATCGAAAGATCGGAATGACGAATGCGTCGTGTGCTCGTCGCCTCTTCGGGTTTGGATATCGTAAAGAATATAGATTGACAGAGAAAGACCTTAACGTTATAGTCTTTTCCATAGAAATTACCAAGAGTTTATCGAAAAATACACCGTGAGAAACACCGTGAGTGAAAAATGCGATAAAGAAATCGGAATGACGAATACGTCGTCTCTCGTTGCCTCTTCGAGTTTGGAAGCGAAATAGAAAGTCTCCTTGAAGATCAAGCAATGAGTTGACACGCGCAATCTCTTCGTCCCGATTATTTCAATTACCGATCTCTAATAATCTTCCTTCCAATTTTTAAATTTACAAATAGAAATTCGTACGAATATCGTAAAGGACATCGATTGACAGAGAAAGACCTTAACGTTATAGTCTCCTGCATTGAAATTACCAAGAGATTTTCAGCAAGTACACCGTGAAAACCATCATGTTTGAAAATTGCAATCGAAAAATCGGAATGACGAACGCGTCGTATGCTCGTCGCTACTTTGGATTTGGAAACGAAAAGTCAGTTGTCATATAGACCAACGAGATGACACGTGCAATCTCTTCGTCCCAATTATTTCAATTACCGATCTCTAATAATCTTCCAATTCTTTAATTTACAAATAAAAATTCATACGAATATCGTAAAGGACATCGATTGACAAAGAAAGACCTTAACGTTATAGTTTCTTCCATCGAAATTACCAAGAGATTATCAAAAAGTTCACCATGAAAACCATCATATTTGAAGATTGCAATCGAAAGATCGGAAACACGAATGCATCATCTTCTCCACTTCGAATTTCGAATCGAAAACCTTGGAGAACCTTCGATGAAAACGTGCGACGATTCCTTGACACGGAGACAAAGAGAAGACAAAACCCTGGAAACCCTGAATCAACCACTGTCCTGCGACATTTGCCTGGAACCCTCGTTTCCCTTTCTCGTTCCAACACAGCGATTCACGGACAAGAGATAGAGACAAAAGACCTTGCAATCTCGCGATTAGCAACTCGCCTAAGTAACCCGCAGCTCCGACACGTTGGTCCAATTAGAAGAAAGATTGGCTAGCCGTATCTCTGGGACGCAGCAGAGCCATCAGAGCCTCTGATCCGCGAAGCTAGCAGACTCGCGGCCCATTCGAACGCGTTGCGCGTAACAATGGCGGCTCTGTCTACGCGTGAAAGAAGGAAATTGAACATGCAAATAGATAAAGTGGCAGTGGAGGGCCCGCGAGGAGCGTCGGGGGCGTCGGATCTCTGGACAATGCATCCTGAAAGGCCTCTCGCGAAGCCTGTCACCAGGGGAGCCGCTAATCCGAACGATGTCGTTGATCCTGCACGATAAAACGATGAGCAACACGCCCATGGGGACCCATGGTCCTACCCCAAGCAGGATTTACGAGCGTTTCGTACGCGCGTGCGTGCGCCAAGGCGAGTAAACACCCGCTCGATCGCAAATTCGATCATTCTCGGCTCGATACACCGTGACTCAGACACAGTTCTCGCTGCAATCTCATTACGACCGGTTCAGACGAGAAGACGAAAGCGGACAAACCAAGCGAAACGAGATTATCTCCGATTTTACGCTGCTTCCGCGGCCGGAACTTCGCCGGGGGCTAATTTACCGAGCGGAATTAGGTGACGGATGCGTCACGGGAAGATCGATGTCTGGGAAATGCGTTGAGAGAGGTAGAGGGGTGGTTGAGGGTGCAAGGGTGGGTTTCGTTTTGGTTTTGTTTGGCTACGATTATCGCTGATCATCGAGCTGTTGATAATAATTGCGCTGAACTGATTTGCAGGAGAGGGTAAGTTGGTATGTACACTCGTGTGTTAGGGTATTTGGTAGTTTTTGACAATTGGAGTGATGGTGTTCGAAGGTTGTTCTTGTCCTTGGTTGAAATTCCATTGGAAGATTTTTCTATATTTGGAAGACCATTTTTGGCGAACTTATTCGAATACTTTCTGACACGTGCTCACACATGAGCGGAAAGGGTGGACACTATGGGCGTTTTAGTGAGTACGAATCTTCTATCACCTCGTCCTTTCCCCTAGGGGGTGGAGTATCTTTAAAAACACCTGAACTTTTTCACGATATCTATTATTTTTGCACTATAGTACAGGCACTCAGGTATAATACAAAATTGGATGCACGTTCGTATCTCTTTCCTACCGAGAGAAATAATTTTTTTAAATTACAAAAATTATTTCGCAAACATCTGAACTTTTTTGCAATATCTATTATTTTTGCCGTATAGTACGGGCACTCAGCTACATAGCAAAAATGGATTCACGATCGTACCTCTTTCCTACTCGGAGTAATAATTTTTTCTATTTGCAAAAATTATTTCGCAAACACCTGAACTTTTTCGCGATATTTATTATTTTTGCACTATACTACGGACACTCGGCTATATAACAAAAATGGATTCACGTTCGTATCTCTTTCCTACCGAGAAAAATAATTTTTTCTATTTACAAAAATTATTTCGCAAACACCTGAACTGTTTCGCAATATTTATTATTTTTCCCCTATAGTATGTCCACTCAGCTTTAATACAAAATCGGATTCACGTTCAGGATCAATGTAAAACTAAACTGAACATATTTCATACGCAAAACTACCGACATACACACCGAATTTAGAATTTAATTCATATTCTCCATAAATGCAAGATTTTGCAGATTTTCACAAAGATTATCCCTAAACCCGTGTAAAAGAAGAAAGTAGAAAATTACATTCCAAAACAAAGCACGCAGTAATACGAAAAAACAATCTTCACCGTCGTGACAGAGAACCGAACACCGGGAACACGGCTCGGGCATCATATCCTCTTACCCTTTGCCTTTCAAGCGGGATATCTGTCCGAAAGATCGAAGCGCAAAGCCGTCCTCGAAAAAAAGCAACAGCAAGAACGTCAACAGAGGAAGCTTTCACCCGATACGAGGCTTTCGAAGCTAAACGCAAACTCTCCACGCGTTTCCCATTTTTTCCCCTCTCTCCTACTGTTCTCTGGCCTCGTTCGATTTTCGCGAACGATCGAAACACGACATCGCCATAGCAACGTTCGTAGGGATGATCGGTGAATGAAACGGGGCCGAAATGATTTGCGGTCGGCGAGCTGGATCACGGTTTATCGATGACGGGTCCACAGGGAGCCGGAATTAGCCGAGAGGGTGGATGTTCCGAGCGAAAGGGGTGTGGCAGGCCGTTATTTCGAGGGTTGGCACGTCGACGCAACGATAAGGACTGACCCACATTTACGGACTATTTCAACTTCAAAGATCAACCAATAATGTTAGAAACTCGTTCAGACTGGAATGCAATCACAGAGAAAACTGTATTACCAAAATCGAGAAATTATTCCAAAATTTTTAGCACTAGGTTTACGGACGTTTTTTGTGTACCTATCTTTATGGAGACTCGTCAGATTTAAGGGTAAAGAAAACCACGTATTTTCTTTAAAAAGAAGATCATGAGTTTAATTTGCACTCGAGAGGTGACTGTCAGTCACCATAAAATTCTGAAGACCCATATCGATTAATATATCAAATTTCAGATAATCTAACAATACGTGAGATATTGAAATTAAACAATTTTACGTGTTAATTATTATACGATCCTTTCTTTACCACTGAAAAAAGTAACGTTAGTTTTATATCAGAAAACCTGTAAATTTCTACTCTTCTGGAGCCAAAGAAATAACGCCAGTTTTACAGCAGAAAATCTGTAAATCCGGCAACGGTTTCTTCCGTGACGCCATGGTGGTCATGGGTGACCGGAGCCTTTCAACTTTTTGCAATTGTAAAAAACTAAATGAAAATCGAGAGTTAGCGTGTTTGAATATGGCCGATGTATAGAAGATACATTGAAATAAAATGTGCCCTATCGAACGATTAAAATTTTTTATTAGAACAATAAAGAATAACAAAATGTTAGAATAAATCTTGCATCTAACGGTGCACTTTGTTAAAGCACTCCAAACATAAATGCGGCGCACCGATACAATCCGGACAATAAGTGGTCACCTTCTTGGTCTTATTTTTAGCAATTTTTCACCCAAATAGTTTGGAATTTTTTTTCTAACATTCCCTGCAAAATTTTCGTTCCAGGTACGCTCGTCCTTCTTTTTTTTTGCAATTCGTGCCGTAATCTTCGTCGAACCGTTACTAAGGCGCCACGGTGGTCACCCGTGACCACCAGTAAGAGAAACGCTCCATTTGATAAAAATATTGCCTTCTAACATCGATTCGTTATTATTTTGCCATTGTATGCTTTGAATAATACAAATAATTCCGTGGCGTCCTGGGCGAAACGTATGATTTCGGCGTGGCAGTCAAAGGATTAAGCCTGCCGACTGTCGTCTCTCCTCTTTCCGATCGAGGAGCCTCTTAGGCGTCCTCTCGGACGAGAGGAGAGGCTGGTTTCCTCGAAACAATGGGGTCGAGCGGCTGGAAAATCGCTAATTGCCGGTTCGACGCGTCTATCGGCATTGACAGATTTTGATATCTCGTTGAGACCAGTGCCGGAATAATTGGATCGAGCCTCGTATTATGTCAGAATTCAACGTTGAAGCGAAACTCGCTGCCAAAGTATGGCTGCAAAGGTCAAGAGAGAGAGAGAGAGAGTTTGTAAGGAACTTATGTTACTGCAGTTCGCAAGTTTTGTGTCTTGGGAATTTTAGGACAGAGAAGGAGGTCGTGTACGAAGTTCTCAGGTAGAGATTGGCTAATTGAGTGGATGGAAGTGGATGAGAAAAATTGCAGGGATATAGATGTTGCTGGATTCTGTGATACGTTTGCTGCTGAGTTTCGTAGATGGTATAAGGAAACTCCGGTGAGACGGGTATTGATCGAAACATGGTGTTCCGAAGCTTTTGAATGTTGCGAATCGGTGCGAAGAAGTGCGAACGAGTACAGGAGACGGTGGATTAACACTTTGAACGCGAGTGAAGAATGTCAGTCGCTGTTTGTTTTAGTACCATAATCTAAATAACGAATACGAAACGATAAATATAATTAATAAGCCTTAAGAATGTTTTTTCGGTACTATAATAGAGTTTAAGAAAGAGTTTAAGAAATTCCAATAGAAGTATGTGGCAATAAGAAGATTGATGTCTTAAATCGTTGTGTATACAAATAAGATTAAAAAAAAAAAAATGGTTCAATCACAAGTATACTTGGTCACAGTATACCTGGGATTCGTTTTTAGAATTTATATATATAATGTCGCAAATACATTAAAAATAACTATACACGAAGTGACTCGATGACCTAACCCAAACAAAAAACCCTGCTTTACTTTTTTCGTTTCATCGTTAAAAGCGTTAGCGAGAATACAAAGAAAATATGAAGAAAAGCTTCGAACTGTGCGTTGTTCACCGCGATTAAATTCTTCGAAGGATTAACAGAACTTGTTTGAACAGACTAATTTGTTTGTGGGTAATGTTGATGCGAATAAATAGTCGATTGGCAGGGTGGAATGAGAGGAAGATCTCAAATACGATTAATAGACACGTCGGTGTTGGTCTAATCTCGTGTTCGCAGTATCGCGCTGTGATTAGGGTTCTCGTTAGGAGGTGTTGCACCTTTGGGATTTCACGAAGCCCGGCAAATCTATCCAGGGACAACGAAAAGAGTCGCAGTTTACCCGAAATTAGTTTGCCAAGTCGACGATATTCTCGACGTTATTCGGTTTACACACCTTTCTTTCCCTAAAAGATAAATTTAATGGAAAATTTTTTTTTATTTCTAGGAGAAGCTTATTTATAAAAGATTTTTTTTTTTATAACTTCTCCTCAATGAAAAATTCTAGTGATAGGTTGTTTCCGAACCTTTCTTTAAAGGAAAATATAGAAGAAAAATTTATAAAAATTCTAGAAGTAGGTATTTTTAAAGAGATGCTTT
>NIJG01000157.1:151479-161582 GCA_002201625.1 Euglossa dilemma
AAAGTCAAACGAGCGAAAGAGATAACGATGAATGTGCAATTTTAAAGTAAATTTTGAAAGTCTTGCTACGTTTAGTGTTAATCTTTTAGGGATAAATGTCATAGTACGTGTTGAAATATTTTTATTTTTTAAAACGAAAACTGCTTGCAATATAAAGCGAAAAATATTTTTACCATTGTCATCGATATTCATTCTACATATCTTTTAATTCAGAAAATTTCTCTCGGTTTGTTATTTTCAGTTCTTATCGATAACTTCGTTTCTCGTCCGCAAAGGGTTAATTCAGAAAATTTCTCTCGGTTTGTTATTTTTAATTCTTATCCTTATCTTCGTTTCTCGTCCGCAAAGGGTTAATTTTTATTTTACAATTGTTTTATTTTATACAATTGTTCGGTTGAAGCGTATACAAGTGGCTTGTTTTGAGTCCTCAACCATGGACTAACCGGAATCGAAGTCAGAACGGGGAAGAGACCACCTGATAACCGCGATTCTTCTCGGGCCAAGGAAATTAATAACCCGACAGGCGTGGAGAAACTGCAACGAGGCCGACTGTCGCGAGGCTCGTGAACCGCGATACCAGAGAGAATAAAAAAGTGTAGCACGCTTATGTATAACGCAGGGGTTGAAGAGCCTCTATTATTGTAAAGCAGCGGACGATGAGCCCAGAGATTGCGCTCCAGAGAGGTGCATCCCTCTCCTCTGCTGCCCTCCACCCCCTCCGTGTCTCTCCACCCCCTATTTCACCCTCTCTTTCACCCGCGTTTTGTCGACGAAATTGCATTTTCCCTTGGTTCAGCATCGCGGTTCACCGGTCGAAACGAACCTGCACGTGTGTGAACCTGCATCCCTCAGGCACATATACACATACGCGTACGCAACTGTCATACAGGATGTCCCGCGTAACTGGGACGGGACACAGCTTCCAAGCTTTCGAGGATTAAAAAAATTTTAAGCATTCGCAATCGAATTATTCGCAGGTGCGGTTCATCGGCTGGTTTGTGAATTATTTTATTAAACGTTTCGCGTTCTACGGTGTTTTACCCCACATGTAAACATATGCAAATGCGCTTCCAAGCTTTCGAGGATTAAAAAAGTTTAAGCATTCGCAATCGAATTATTCGCAAGTGCGGTTCATCGACTGGTTTGTGAATTAATTTATTAAACGTTTCTCGTTCAATGATGTTCCTACAAGTACACATATGCAAACGCAATTGTCATACAGGAATTTCCGAGTAATTAGGATAGGACACAGCTTCGAAGCTTTCGAGGATTAAAAAAATTTTAAGCATTCGGAATCGAATTATTCGGAGGTGTGGTTCATCGGCTCTTTTGTCAATTTTTTATTCAAAATTTGGCGTTCAAAGGTGTTTTACCCCACACGTACACATATGCGAATGCGCTTAGAAGCTTTCGACGATTAAAAAATGTAAAGCATTTGGATTGGAATTATTCGCAGGTGTGGTTCATCGACTGGTTTGTGAATTACTTTATTAAAAATTTCGCGTTCAACGGTGTTACCAATATGTACACGTATGCAAACGCAATGTCATGCAGGATTTTCCGAGTAATTAGGATAGGACACAGCTTCGAAGGTTTCGAAGCTTAAAAAATGTAAAGCATTCGGAATTAAATTGTTCGCAAGTGTGGTTCGTCGGCTGGTTTGTGAATTAATTTATTAAACGTTTCGCGTTCAACGATGTTCCTACAAGTGCACATATGCGAATGCGCTTCCAAGCTTTCGACGATTTAAAACAATGTAAAGCATTCGGAATCGAATTAATCGCAGGTGCAGTTCATCGACTAGTTTGTGAACTTTTTTATTAAAAATTTTGCATTCAACGGTGTTACTACAAGTACATGTATGCAAAAGCGATTAGAAGCTTTCGAGGATTAAAAAAATTTAAAGCATTCGGAATTGAATTATTCGCAGGTGTGCTTCATCGGCTGGTTTGTGAATTATTTTATTAAAAATTTTGCGTTCAGCGGTGTTACCATACGTACACATACGCAAATGTAATTATCATATAGGATGTCGCATATATCTAAGCCAGGGCACAGCTTCCAAGCTTTCGAGGATTGGAAAAATGTAAAGCATTCGGAGGTGTGGTTCATACGCTGGTTTGCGAATTTTTGTATTAAATATTTCGCGTTCAGCGGTTTTACCAATATGTACACATATGCGAACGCCATTGTCATATAGGATGTCTCGCGCAACTGGGACGGGATACAGTTTTCGACGATTAAAAAAATTTAAAACATTCGAAATCGAATTATTCGGGGCTGTGGTTCATCGACAGTTTTCTAAATTCTTTTATTAAAATTTTCGCATTCAGCGGTGTCACTTTCGTTACTCGTTGCGGTTTGTCTTTTAATATAGGTGTAATCGATTTTTCGATAACTCCTCGTGCTCCAATTTTTGTTCACTTTTTTTATTTTACTTCTTCGTTTATCGAACTCAATTTTTTCTTCCGAATTTTACTGTATTTCGAAGTCGTGCTAGTGAAGATTAAGGTTTGTTCTGTACTTTGGAACAGAGATGAGCAATCTGCAACCCTTCGGCTACTTATTTACGCTCCGCAGAAGTGTTAACGCTTCGTTTGGTCGAAGCGGAAAGATTTAAACAGAAGGGCAAGTCGAAGAGACGCTTACAATTTTAATTTTCCAATTTTGGTACAGTGTGGAATAAAATTTACTCGTCACTGGATTAGAAGATACTTGAAATTTAATTCTGAGAGACGAACCTTAATTTCGCGTTCATTTCACCCGTGTTTATCTCCGGGTAATTACCTCATCAGTCTAATTATACATAATAATATATTGAAGTGAAATTTGTTGAGTATGAAATTGAAAATCACGTGAAATATACATATTATCTTTCTTGTGTCTCCAGTGTGAGGAAAATTTCTCTTATAAAACAAAATATCGAATAATTATTGTTGACATTTCTCGTTTATTTGTATTTTATTTTATTTTATTATTTATTATTTTATTTTTATTATCAATATTTTCCCTCACGAAATTTAGTAATTACATTATAATATATAATAATAATAATAATTAAACACCTGTAATATACGTATATTATGCATTTATTATGTTATATGCACGTGTAGATTTATGCGTTCAGTAAAAAAGGAGAAATTACGATTTTCCAATCGTATTCCTATATTTCCTTCTTCGGTTTAAAAGGGAAAAAAAAAAGGGATTTTAATTCGCGCACAATCTTGCGTGCTTTTGTTCCTTTTCGCAATTAATTCTACGGAAGACAACGCGACGGAGAATCGGGATTTTATCAGGAATAAAATCCGGCGCGAGTCGCAAGGCGCAAATCGAATTTCGTCCTCGAGATCGAACTAGTTTTTAATTGTACACTACCGGCCGTTTCAATTAACGTTTCATTCTGCCTCTGTACATTTAAAAGGATTTCACGGTGCGCGCGTTTGTAGGCGGCAGAGATTAATGTCGACAATTTCGCGAATGCGCCTTTATGGATCTCCGGACGGGAAAAATTTAGGCTTACGAATAAATCCGTCTCTGCCTTCGCTTTATCGAATTTCATCGATATTTAAATAGACACACGGGAAAACACCGAGATAGACGTGTTTTTACGCGATTAAAGTGACTTTCAAATGCGTCCTGTTCCATCGATTATTCTTTATTCGGTTAATCGACTTATCGCTTCTTCGTTTATTTATATTGAATTTTAAGAACCTTCGCGCAGTATTTATTGAAATATTCCGTTTTAAATTCTCAAGGAATTATGGTTTCGTTGATTCTTAGAAATTNAATTCTCAATATTTACAGTAAATTTATATTTTTTAATATCCGTGGAATTGATCTATTTGAAAAATGAACGACATAATAAATTCCTCTAGTCTATCCAGATCTTTTCTAAATTCTACTGTTATTAATTCCCAATATTTACAGTGAATTTATATTTTTTAATATGCGTGGAGTTGATCTAATTGAAAAATGACCGGCACAATAAATTCTTCTAGTCTATCCAGATCTTTTCTAAATTCTACTTTTATCTATTCTCAATATTTACAGTAAATTAATATTTTTTAATATCCGTGGAATTAATCTATTTAAAAAATGAACGGTATAATAAATTCCTCTAGTCCATCCAGATCTTTCCTAAATTCTACTTTCATTAATTCTCAATATTTACAGTAAATTTATATTTTTTAATATCCGTGGAGTTGATCTAATTGAAAAATGAACAGCATAATAAATTTCTCTAGTCTATCCAGATCTTTCCTAAATTCTACTTTCATCGATTCTCGATATTTACAGTAAATTTATATTTTTTATAATCCGTAAAGTTCATTTGTTTGAAAAATGAACAGCACAATAAATTTCTTTACTCTATCCAGATCTTTTCTAAATTCTGCTTTCATCGATTCTCGATATTTACAGTAAATTAATATTTTTTTTAATCCGTGGAATTGATCTATTTGAAAAATGAGCGACATAATAAATTCCTGTGTTCAATCCTCAGGTATTAATTAATCTTCCTTTCATTTCCACGCCATAAGTCTCATCATCCCTCAGTACCAGTAATCCCGCACAAAAGATCCCGTCATTAACGCGAACAAACATCGCGAGCCACCATTTTCTCCTCTCGCGTTTCCCACTTTGCATTTGCATTTCCTATTTTTCCGCCCGACCTTCGCGGACGTTTCTTTCTGCAACAGGATCGAACTTTTATCTCTCTCTGGTCGTTTCGAAAGCGAATTAACAAGCTATCGCAATTAGAGTGGTGGAGGCGGGGTTGTAAAATGTTGGAGAAGCTCCACGGGGCCTGTTTCGCAGATGGCGGAAAAGGGAGGAGCAGCAACTGATCGGCAACTCGGCCCGATAAATTCATCGGAGACTCGTGTCGTTTAAATCGGCCAACGGATAATCCACGCGACAGATTTCGATTTAAACTTTGCCAAGACAATTTTCACAGGGCTCGATCTTTCCCGCTTCGGCCACCTGCTCTCTTCGTTCGCGCAATTTTCTCGCCTTCCCTGTTTTCCACCCTCTCATCCGACCATCTCTACCATCCTCCGAGTAATCTGCTTTCGGAGTCTCAGCGAATCCGTAGGGTCTCGGAGAATTGGACTGTTTTATTCGGAGTTACGGGTCTACGAGGTCTCGAGAATGTCCCGGATTCCAGAAAATATCCCGAAGATATTTGAAATCCCTGAAAATTGCCGCGTCAGTGTTTGCTTTTTGCCGAATACTGTTTATTTCGATAAAATTGTGTGGTATATATCATATATGCAATTCGTACTTAAAACGTTATTTCTCAAAACCACGGATTCCAAAAAATATCCAGAAAATATTTGGTATTCCTTAAAATTGTTGTGTCAGTATTGTTTTTAGCCGAATGTCGTTTGTTTCGAAAAAATTGTGTCGTATATGTCATATATGCAATTCGTATTTAAAACGTTATTTCTCAGAATCACGGATTCCAGAAAATATCCAGAAAATATTTGGTATTCCTTAAAATTGTTGTGTCAGTATTGTTTTTAGCCAAATGTCGTTTGTTTCGAAAAAATTGTGTCGTATATGTCATATACGCAATTCGTACTTAAAACGTTATTTCTCAAAACCACGGATTCCAAAAAATATCCAGAAAATATTTGGTATTCCTTAAAATTGTTGTGTCAGTATTGTTTTTAGCCGAATATCATTTTTTTCGAAAATATTGCGTCGTATATGTCATATACGCAATTCGTATTTAAAACGTTATTTCTCAAAATCCCGGATTGCAGAAAATATCCCGAAGATATTTGAAATCCCTGAAAATTGCCGCGTCAGTGTTTGCTTTTTATCGAATATCGTTTGTTTCGAAAAAATTGTGTGGTATATACCATATATGAAATTCGTATTTAACACTAAATCTACCACGGTGAACATAACCGGTGAATAGGAAAAAAGTAGAAGCTTTTAAAAATTAGAAGCTTCAAAAAATAGAAGACATCACGAAAATGACTATACGTGTATTGGAAAAAAATTCGCGAAGATAAGTGATTAAGGTAATAAAATTGAACGCGAAATTTTTAATAAAAATTTGAAAAATAGTGATTTAAACACCATGGTAGGTTTAGCGTTAAATCGTTGTTTTTCAAAATCCCGGATTCCGGAAAATATCCCGAAAATATTTGGAATCCCTTGAAAATTGCCGCGTCAGTATTATTTTTAGCCAAATGTCGTTTGTTTCGAAAATATTGCGTCGTATATGTCATATATGCAATTCGTATTTAAAAAGTTATTTCTCAAAATCACGGATTCCAGAAAATGTCCCAAAAATATTTAAAATGCTTTGAAAATTGCCGCGTCAGTATTGCTTTTTGCCGAATATCATTTGTTTCGAAATAATTGTGTCATATATATCATATATGTATTTAATTTGTGTGTAAAACGTTATTTCTCCAAATTTTGCAAAGTATATCGTAATTTAACGTGATTTATCAACGCGTCCTGCACGGTTAATTGATTAATTAAACGGCTGGTTTAATGGGACAGTAACAAACCGATTTGGGGAGTTTTCGTAATGTTCGGCGAAACATTTTCGCGTTGATAATCAGGATATATGGGCATTCTGAGGTTACAGCCCCATTTCGGATTATTAAGCCAGATTTATCATGCCTCCATATTTTCCTGAATTTGCAAAATATTTAATACTGATTCCGTAATGGACATTTCATAAAATTCTAGACTATGAAATTATATATTTTTCCTAATAATTGCAGCCTTCGTCGAGTCGTTTAAAAATATTATAATTACGAGGCTGACAAGGAACTTATAAATAGTTAATTAAAACATGCCTGCTTAATCCACGTGTAATTGATTTAATTGCGAAACGTGTGACGTTATTATAACCTTCGTGAATGCAATTTCCGATTGGTAATTTATTTCTTACCTACTCTGGAAGATACCGAGAAAATTCTCGAAACTTCTCAACAAATTTAAAAAAGACAGAAACACGATTTTGTGAAAAATTTAAGTAGATAAGTAGTTAAAACGTCAAACGAGAGTATTTGTGACATAAAATTCTCGATGCTTCCCAACATTCTATATTTAAAAGAGAAAGAAACACGATTTTGTAAAAAATTTAAGTAGATACGGTTAAAATGACAAACGAGTGTATTTGCGATGCACACAGCATGGAATTGCGAATCGAGGCAAAGACGCGTTACGGTGTTAGAGAACTTAAAAGCACGCGTCAACGTGTTTTTCACAATTGAGCAGTCGTTAATCATCTTTTGATCATTTTTACGCAGGTGGTGACACCACAGAAATGCGGCGACGTCTACCTTTACGATCTTCCAGCCAGCCGAGGAAGTCCTGCGCCACCCTCCAGGCACGATTCACCCTTGAACTCGAATAACGAGCATTTACACAACTCAGGTACGTAGCAACCCCTCGTTTTGTTCTTCAGCCATTCCTCCCCGACGTACTAACTTCAATAGTTTCGCGCATTCCCTGAAAATTTCCTGCAAACGCGTTTCCTTTCGAAAATATATTTTTGGAGACGTTGCGCTTCGTTTAATGAGTGAAAAAGAAGAAAATAATTGATAAATGCAATAGAATGAAAAAAAGAAAATAATTGAGAAATGCAATGGAATGCAATAAAAGTGATAATTGTAAATGAAAGAAATTATATATTCTATTATTCGTAGTTTATATTTTCATAAATTATCGTAAATTTGATTTTTCTCTGTGGTAGGAATAATGCTTTTCCTTCGATTCGAGTTACTCACGGTTATATAACAACCATACTAACACTCGGAGATTATGATAATCTTTTACTATTGTCTATTGTTCTTTATTATCTTCGTTCAGAAAACGACGATGAAATAACTTCCGTTTTTTATAATAACACGTTCACATCTGTCTCGTTTAATAGCATTCGCTCTTGTCTGTCAATCCTTATCTCCAGTCGCTAATTTCAATTCGAGTTTCCGATACTTTCGAGTCGAACCGAGCTTAAACGAAACGTTGTTACTGGAAACTGTAGATTTCTCGTTTAATATCATCCGACGAGTAATTACACGATCAAAAGTATCGATTTCGGAGACGGGAAATAATTAGAATTACACAGACATTTTCGCATCGAATACATTTTCCCGTGTTCTTCCTATCCTCGCGGGGAAAATCTCCTTTTTGTTTGCAAATGTTTTATTAATCACGCACCGGATGTTGTTTCGGCACACGTGTGCAAGAGGAAGTATCGAGCGATTTTAACGCGAACAGAATAATTAACCTGCCTTTCGATGCATCTGTTTTCGTTTATAGATTCGAATCTCCACGAATAGAAATACGTTAATTGTATTAATTATATTAGCAAGAAAAAAGAAAATTCTTAGGAATAATCTTATATAATTTATCCGATAATAATGTAACTAATTAAACGAGACGATCTTTTCGTTAGAGAAAAATGATAATTCGAAGAATTTCTGCCATTAAGTCGACGATATTTTGAAAATAGTAAATAAGATATTTTATAAACAATTAACACGTGGAATTATTTTATTTCGACATTCCGCGCGTTGTTAGTTCATTTTTAATTTGATATATTAATTGAAATCTATGTTTAGAATCTGATTAAATGGTGTATGAGGCTCGCTTCTCGAGTGCAAAGGGTTAAATTGACGAGACACGCTGGTAGCCAGTCGTTACAAAGTTGCTAGTTGTTGTTTTAAGTTGTTTAAGTTGTTTTTAATCCACCGAATAGTTCTAGGCTAGTTAGTTCTTCTTTACTATCTCAATTATAAACCTGAAATTCTGTTAAACTATTCCACACTAGAATTCTCCTATTTTTAATAATCCCCAAGAGAGCCGCCACTCTTAATTCGCTTTACCTCTCTTCTATACACCTTTCCCTTCCATAACCAACAATTCCTTTCTCCGGTTGTCTTTGGAGCTCTTCTTTAATTGCTGGAATTCCTTTCTTGATACCCCTTTATACCGCTCTGCCAGCCTCCTTTTTGCCGCTGGAAATTTCTCGTTCTTTTAAAAGCCGGATTTCTCTTCCCGCTATTAGAATCCCCCTAGAATCCTCTTCCTTGGCGAGATTACTTCCCTGAAACGTGGGAATTTATTTAAGTCCCAATTTCATCGCGATAGACCGCACCACGACCCCGGGGAAGATATTGCCGAAGGGAAAGCCAGGGTAACGTGANTCAAATATTATTAAGAATTAATTAAATAACAATTCATCGAGCAGTCTAATGTTCATTTAAAAAATTACAAACTCTCATGAAGAAATTTAATGTATACGTATAAGTAAAATAAAAACTTAACCCTTTACACTCGACGATCTTTTCGTTAGAGAAAAATGGTAATTCGAAGAATTTCTGCCATTAAGTCGACGATATTTTGAAAATGGTAAATAAAAAATCACTTCATCTACAACCGTGAAATAATAAAAGTGCGAAATAAAAAAACAAGTTATCACGAAACAAAGTGATGCAACAAGGAAGCAGTTGCTTTTACAACTGGCTTTGGAAAAACAAAATGACGGTGAATCGAGAAGGTTCGAATTCGTTGTTTGCCTGTAACAGAGCAATACTTTTAATCGCTTTAATCGGCCATTATACTTTTATTCGCGGGTATCCGATTGAAAACAAGATACTTCCATAGAAAGCATTTATTGAGAATCGATAACACGTCGATGTTTCTCCCGGAATTCTTTCATTAAACGACGGTTATTGCGAATACAATCTCCATTTCCATTCAAAAAACCGCCGGCGTATCGGTTCGTGAATATACATGCGGCCTTGCGATATTTGCAAT
This sequence comes from Euglossa dilemma, assembly GCA_002201625.1. Taxonomy (NCBI): domain Eukaryota; kingdom Metazoa; phylum Arthropoda; class Insecta; order Hymenoptera; family Apidae; genus Euglossa; species Euglossa dilemma. Next base: position 161,272 of record NIJG01000157.1, read on the forward strand.
AAAAACTTTCCGCATAGCATTCGGATGTTAACGAAAGATCGATAGTAGAGAGACACTTGGACAATATTTTATTCCTCGAACGTGTGAGACATTCAATTATTTCCGGTTATATAACTCTGTTAACGGGTGGAAATAGTTGGTTAAAATGGAAACAGAAATTGCTGCAGGTGTTAAAAGATAATGACAGAACAATGAACCTCTAAGAGATAAAAGAGATTTGGAATTATTTCTCCGACAATTTCATTGTTTCATAAATAGGAAAAACGTAGAGGATATTTCTCAGAATTGTGAATTTTATGAAAACGTGCGGA
>NIJG01000157.1:166312-178682 GCA_002201625.1 Euglossa dilemma
TTATTTGATTGCGATATCTCGCATATTGTTGTATTATTTTAAATTTGATATAGTAATTAATATGGGCTTTCAAAATTTTATGGTGACTGACAGGCGCCTCTCGAGTGCAAAGGGTTAACATGGAGTGCAAAAATAAGCATTCCCGAACAAAGAGATATCTAAATTTTATAGTATTGATTGCTGAAATAAAAGGTGCGTGTCAGAATTGGTTTAAAAAATTTCGTTCTAGAGATTTTTTACTTAAAAGCGACCAACGTTCTGGGTCAAGTTTCTGAAGATGACGATGACAAAATGAAAGCCACAATTGATTCCAATATCACATGCAACAATTAAAAATCATATAAAATATCTTGAGCTTATTAACCCTTAACGAACGAGCGTATTTTTCTCGTACAATGATTAATAGATCGATGGACTTTTAAGAAATTAAATGATTTATTTCCAGAATGCCTCGAAAAAAAAAAAAAAAAATAAAACAATTGCCGATTACCTCTGATTGTTGAGTGCACAATTGAGACCGAACCCATCAGGCTTTCTGAACTATTATCTCGCCTGTATGGCGGTATTCGATTTTTTTTTAAATTTTTATAATGTCGCAAGTATAGCGGTATTCGTTCGTTAAGAATTAACCCTTTTGAATTTTCACTCTAAAAAGAGTCCTACGAGCTTCTAATTGAAATTAAATATAATGAACAAACCCTTATTTACATTTCACCCAAAAGTTGTACATATTTTAAAGTAAGATCATTCTATACGATGCTACAATATAAATATTTATTTTTTAACACAGCTGTATGATAAGTAAACTTAAAATAGATAAACAGCAGTTACTGCGTGCGGATTATTCCGTTTAATGATGCAAATAGGTTAACCGAGTGCAAAGGGTTAATATCTTCTAACATTCGATAAAATTAGTATCAAATTAGCGCCTAACTTCGAGCTTTGACTATAATAAACTTTAATAACTTTTAATTTAACTGTTAATAAAATTTCATTAACTTTTGATTATAATAAACTAAGAACAGAAACGAACGAATTATGTTTTCATTCCGAAACACGTTCGCAATTAACTCGTGCAAGCTCAGCGATAACCTCGAAAGGACCGAAAGCGGTGTACACGTTCCCCCACGGAGCAACCCGATAAAACGTCAAGCTCGGCTCAACAGCAGCCCTAGATGGATTAAACGATATATCCAGGTTCAGCCGCTCAAAACTTCCCCACGAAACATTTTTCCCCGAAACATTTTACCCCGAGTCAACCCTTACACCGCAACATCCCAACAACACCATCCCCTTGACCCATCCAGGCGAAAGTTCAGCCCCCTTCGCTTTCCTTTGCCAAACAATCCCTCTAACTAGAGGTGTGACCATCGAGTATCGATAAATCATCGATATTTCGCGGTTAATTCGATGCGTATTTCGGTGAAAATTATCGATCAAGCGATCACCTGTAATAAATCAGAGTAACTACGATTAACACTAGGTTTACGGACTTTTTTGTATACCTATCTTTACGGAGAACCAGTCAGATAAACAGGTGAAGGAAAATACGTATTTTCTTAAAAATAAAGATCCGAGTTTAATTTAAAAACAATTAGAATATTAACAAATTTAACCGTTTGAGTGCCACGCGTTTCCACGTTCAATCGCGCTTTTTCGCTTATCTTATTTCCTGTCCGAAAATTTGCAACCAAATGATAGATTGAAATTAAAGTTCGTTCTTTTATTTGTTGTTTCGTTATTTTATTTTTAGCTAAAATGGAATGGTAGCTATAAAGTCGCGCATCGTTTCTACTGTTCGAGCAGAACAGAAGAAGCGCTAAATCGCTCCTTGGCATTCAAACGGTTAATATAAGTTGATTAAAATTATTAATATTGTATAATTGGAGCAACCCACCCGTCAAATTCACGGGTTCCGTAAACCTAGTGTTAATCTATGATGGCTAGAATAGGACACCGCAGAGAAAAGAAAATAATTGGCCATTCAGGGATGCGCTGGAAATTTCCCACGCTTTTCTGTTTCTATCGATATCGAGGGTCCCGAGTCAACGGGAGCATAGTTTTATGTTTTTATGAGCTCTGTCCCACGGATACGCGGGTCACCCCAAGATCGCTTGGGGCTAGACCCAAAAAGCACCGAGTCAACTTTCGAACAGACCCCCGGTACAAATAAACGTTGCTATGGGAAACATCACGGAGTATCATTTAATTCACCACGAATATCCCTTCGGACCAGGAAAATTATTTTCCGGTCACTATACAGTAACGAAACCTCATCGATCTTTACTAGAATCACTCCGCAAAGTTCGCGATATTCGATCAAAAGAAATAATCTACCAGTCGTTATCGAGTAAGGAAACCTCATTGATCATCCGTAGATGAAGACAAAAGCGTAGAATCACCCCTCGAAGGTCGCGATATTCGACCTGGAAAATAATCTGCCGGTTACTATTGAGTAAAGAAACCTCACCAATCATCAGTAGATGAAATCGAAAGCGTAGAATCACGCCGCGGAGGTCACGATAATATTCGACCTGAAAAATAATCTACCAGTTACTGTGGAGTAACGAAACCTCACCGATTTTTAATAGAATCACTTCGCAAAGTTCGCAATATTCGATCAAAAAGATAATCTTCCGGTTACCAGCGATAATGAAACTTCACCGATCATTCATAGATGAAATCGAAAACGTAGAATTACTCAGCAAAGTTCGCGATATTCGGACAAAAACATAATCTTCCGGTTACTATGGAGTAAAGAAATCTCACCGATCATTAGTAGAATCAGTCCACAAAGTTCGCAATATTCGACCAAAAATATAATCCTCCGATTACTATCGAATAATGAAACTTCACCGATCATCCATAGATGAAATGGAAAGAGTAGAATCACTCCACGGAGCTCACAATATTCGACCTGAAAATAATCTTCCGGTTACTATTGAGTAAAGAAAACTCAGCAATCATCAGTAGATGAAATGGAAAGCGTAGAATCACCCCTTAGAGGTCGCAGTATTGAATCTGAAAAATAATCTTCCGGTTACTATTGAGTAAAGAAATCTCAGCAATCATCAGTAGATAAAATCGAAAGCGTAGAATCACTCCGCGGAGCTCACAATATTCGACCTGAAAATAATCTTCCGGTTACTATTGAGTAATGAAAACTCAGCAATCATCAGTAGATGAAATGGAAAGCGTAGAATCACCCCTTAGAGGTCGCAGTATTGAATCTGAAAAATAATCTTCCGGTTACTATTGAGTAAAGAAATCTCAGCAATCATCAGTAGATAAAATCGAAAGCGTAGAATCACTCCGCGGAGCTCACAATATTCGACCTGAAAATAATCTTCCGGTTACTATTGAGTAATGAAAACTCAGCAATCATCAGTAGATGAAATGGAAAGCGTAGAATCACCCCTTAGAGGTCGCAGTATTGAATCTGAAAAATAATCTTCCGGTTACTATTGAGTAAAGAAATCTCAGCAATCATCAGTAGATAAAATCGAAAGCGTAGAATCACTCCGCGGAGCTCACAATATTCGACCTGAAAATAATCTTCCGGTTACTATTGAGTAATGAAAACTCAGCAATCATCAGTAGATGAAATGGAAAGCGTAGAATCACCCCTTAGAGGTCGCAGTATTGAATCTGAAAAATAATCTTCCGGTTACTATTGAGTAAAGAAATCTCAGCAATCATCAGTAGATAAAATCGAAAGCGTAGAATCACTCCGCGGAGCTCACAATATTCGACCTGAAAATAATCTTCCGGTTACTATTGAGTAATGAAATCTCAGCAATCATCAGTAGATGAAATGGAAAGCGTAGAATCACCCCTTAGAGGTCGCAGTATTGAATCTGAAAAATAATCTTCCGGTTACTATTGAGTAAAGAAATCTCAGCAATCATCAGTAGATAAAATCGAAAGCGTAGAATCACTCCGCGGAGCTCACAATATTCGACCTGAAAATAATCTTCCGGTTACTATTGAGTAAAGAAATCTCAGCAATCATCAGTAGATGAAATGGAAAGCGTAGAATCACCCCTTAGAGGTCGCAGTATTGAATCTGAAAAATAATCTTCCGGTTACTATTGAGTAAAGAAATCTCAGCAATCATCAGTAGATAAAATCGAAAGCGTAGAATCACTCCGCGGAGCTCACAATATTCGACCTGAAAATAATCTTCCGGTTACTATTGAGTAAAGAAATCTCAGCAATCATCAGTAGATGAAATGGAAAGCGTAGAATCACCCCTTAGAGGTCGCAGTATTGAATCTGAAAAATAATCTTCCGGTTACTATTGAGTAAAGAAATCTCAGCAATCATCAGTAGATAAAATCGAAAGCGTAGAATCACTCCGCGGAGCTCACAATATTCGACCTGAAAATAATCTTCCGGTTACTATTGAGTAATGAAAACTCAGCAATCATCAGTAGATGAAATGGAAAGCGTAGAATCACCCCTTAGAGGTCGCAGTATTGAATCTGAAAAATAATCTTCCGGTTACTATGAAGTAAAGAAACTTCAGCAATCATCAGTAGATGAAATGGTAAGCGCAGAATCACCCCTTAGAGGTCGCAATATTGAATCTGAAAAATAATCTTCCGGTTACTACGAAGTAAAGAAACTTCATCGATCATTAGTAGAATCACTCCGCAAAGTTCGCGATATTCGACCAAAAGAAATAATCTTCCGATTACTATCGAATAACGAAACTTCACCGATCATCCATAGATAAAATGTAAAGCGTAGAATCACTTCTACAAAAACTCGACGTTCGATCCTCGGCGACTGTGTGGACGCAGGCGTCTAACTTTCCGGTGAAATATCTGTGCAGGCCGGTACACGACGGGGAGCAGAAGTTCGGTGGACAACGGCGGGGACGTGGGCGAATGCTACGACGTGCCACCGCGAGCAGTGCCGGTGATACCTTCGCCAGCGAGCAGCCCGAGCCCGGCACCCTCGTGCTACGACATCCCCAGGCCGCCTACCTCCTGCACGCCCAACTCCAACTGCTCCGGAGGATCAGGCGTGACGCCGCTGGATTGCTACGACGTGCCCAGGCCGCTGCAACCCCTCACCCCGAGCAGCTCCGCCTCCAGCCTTACCAACGATGGCTCCCTCAGCGGTTCCAACCGGTACGTCATCCTTCCGTCATCTATAATACCAACACCAGGTTAGAGAGTACCTTGCTCAATCGCCTTCTAATCGGATGACGAGAGAGGATAGGTCAATGGCTCAGGCTGATGATGATTTGGTTAGGATTCACAGGAAATGGGAATTTACGACACTGATATTCACTTTGATTCTGATTCTAGCAGCGCTGATGTTGCTTTCATGATTCTCAGAAGACTGTGTTGTAGACGAGGTAGGTTAATAGCGATGATCTGATTGGAGGACCAAAAAATAAGTTGTTCAATCGGCCTCTAATCGGATAACGAGAGAGGTTAGGTCAATGATTCAGACTGATGGTGATTTGGTTAGGATTCATAGGAAATCGGCATTTATGAGACTGATATTCACTTTGATTCTGATTCTAGCAGCGTTGATGTTGTTTTAATCATTCTCAGAAGATTGTGTTGTAGACGAGGTAGGTTAATAGCGATGATCTGATTGGGAAACCAAAAAATACCTTATTCAATCGCCCTCTAATGGGATGACCGTCTGACGAGTAGGTTTGGTCAATAGCTGAGGCTGATGACGATTTGGTTAGGATTGATAGGAAATCAGCATTCACGAGACTGATATTCACTTTGATTCTGGCTTTAATAACGTCGATGTTGTTATAATGACTGTACTTAGAAGATTGTGTTGTAGGTAAGGTAGGTTAATAGCGATGATTTGATTGCAGGACCAAAAAATATCTTGTTCAATCGCCTTCTAATCGGATGACGAGAGAGGTTAGGTCAATGGCTCAGGCTGATGACGATTTGGTTAGGATTCATAGGAAATCGGTATTTACGACACTGATATTCACTTTGATTCTGATTCTAGCAGCGTCGATGTTGTTTTAATAGTTGTTCTCAGAGGATTCTTGTAGGTGAGATAGTAGCGATGATTTGATCGGGAGACCAAAATTATGTTGTTTGTAGTTGAAGCAAATGTTGAGACTCTGAGCACTTAGAACTGTTGTATAATAAAGTGCACTGGTTTGCGTTTTACACTTTATTATTGTAGAGATTGGAAGGTGGTAGTTTTAATGGCTGTACTCAGAGGATTGTATTGCAGACGAGGTAGGTTCATAGCGATGATCTGATCGAAGGAACAAAAAATACCTTGCTCAATCGCCCTCTAATCGGATGACGAGAGAAGTTAGGCCAATGGCTCAGGCTGATGACGATTTGGTTAGGATTCATAGGAAATGGGAATTTACGGCATTGATATTCACTTTGATTCTGATTCTAGTATCGTCGATGTTGTTTTAATGGCTCTACTCAGAAAATTGTATTGTATGTGAGATAGTATTCATGATTTGATCGGAGGACCTAAATTATGTTGTTCGTAGTTGAAACAAATGTTGAGACTCTGAGCTCTTGGAATTGTTGTATGATCAAGTTCACTGTTTGCATTTTACACTTTATTATTGCAGAGAGAGTGGACGATGGTAGTTTTATTACCAAAATAAATTAACAGTGTAAATGTGTGAGGGATTATAAAGATCCAAATTACTCTTGACTTATTTCAAGTAGAACTCAACTACAACTCGAAACTCGACACTGATTAGCTCAACGCTAATTAGTTCGACACTCGAATTTAACCAACTCTAAGTCAACTCCAACTATAACTAAGTCAACACTGAGTCCTCGACTGTTCTTGTCCTTTTTATATCTATTTCCCACCAAGCACGCGCTTTCCGATGCCTGACGCATCGCCCAGGGTTTTCCTAATTGACCTGAGCTTTGCGCTTTCGGTCCTCGCTCCCTCGGTGGCCTTCGTAAATGTGTACATGGTGTAAAATGTACGATACAACGTTATACTGGTTTGATGATGTGGTGATGTTGATGATTCTGTTTGCTGCCTACGTTCTGTCAATAGTGTTCCGATCGAATTCTGGATGTGATCGATTCAATGTTACTTTCGTAATGTTTCTGTTTGATGTTCGATTTCTTTCTGATCGCATTCTTAACACATTGCGTACGAATGACGAGATATCTCGTCTTTAACACTAGGTTTACTGGACCCGTGAATTTGACGGATTGGTTGCTCCAATTATTCGATATCAATAAATTTAATTAACTTATATTAAGTCTGTTAATATTGCGATTGTTTTCAAATAAAACCCATCTTTATTTTTTAAAGAAAATATGTGATTTCCTTTACCCTTAAATCTGATGGGTGTCCGTAGAAATATTTATACAAAAAAGGTCTGTAAATCTAGTGTTAACCAACCGAACGTTGTGGCCGAGCAACGAGATATCTCGTTTTCAGGTTTTCTCGATGGATAATTTAAGGAATGAAAAATAGATTTTCTTATTACGTTACCAGGATAATAAAGTTCGCGTTTTAATTTGTAAGGAAACAACTTTATACCTTATCAGAATATAATACCAAATGGAAATTAATAAAGTACATATACGTATTGTATAAAATGTTTCTATCTTCACGATCTTCACGATGCGTGAGCAAAACGGTGTACGCAATGTGTTAATACGATATGTTTGTTATTCGATTTAGTTCTCTATGTGTTCTGTTTGATGTTCGATTTCGTTCTCGTTGTGTTATATTAGATATAATTGTTATAAACTTTCGATACTCGTTTCTAATTATTACGATTTAATCCGTAAGAAGGCCAGCGAGACACGTTTAACCTTCTCTGTTGGATCTCAACAAGCTCTTAGTTGAAATGGAGTTGATGAGCTCGATTTAGCAGTAGCAAAAGGCTAAAAAATTTAGAAAGAGTATTTTGCAATCACAGTTTCTGATACTGGTTACGATGGAGCTCGTGAAAATGATTATACAGCGAGTAGAAAATAGATGTAGGTATTCGTTGAATATCCTGAATATAACCTAACGTGGAAAATGTAAGATTCGAAGGAACGTGTCAACCGCTCTTTATCACGCTCTGTTTGGTACTGGCAGAAGGAGATAGTCCTGTCTATGTCATAGACGACTAGTCTGCTATTGGCTTTGCTTCTGGTTTCGATAGTATCGATGTCGTTGGAATACGGCTATGATCAGTGGGTTATTGGATTGAGCGGAGTTCAGTAGCTCGCTTTAGCGATAACGGAAGACTAAAAAGTATGGAAAGGATATGTTGTAAATGCAGTTCGTAACACTGGTTATGGCGGAGCTCATGAATACGATTATGTAGAGACTTGTTTCATTTTGCTTCTTATCTCCGCTTGTTTCTGAATTTCTCTGAATTTTTCATCCTATTTTTCTTATTATTTTTCTTCTTATTTCTCTGAATTTTTCTTCCTATTTTTCTTATTATTTTTCTTCTTATTTCTCTGAATTTTTCTTCCTATTTTTCTTATTATTTTTCTTCTTATTTCTCTGAATTTTTCTTCCTATTTTTCTTATTATTTTTCTTCTTATTTCTCTGAATTTTTCTTCCTATTTTTCTTATTATTTTTCTTCTTATTTCTCTGAATTTTTCTTCCTATTTTTCTTATTATTTTTCTTCTTATTTCTCTGAATTTTTCTTCCTATTTTTCTTATTATTTTTCTTCTTATTTCTCTGAATTTTTCTTCCTATTTTTCTTATTATTTTTCTTCTTATTTCTCTGAATTTTTCTTCCTATTTTTCTTATTATTTTTCTTCTTATTTCTCTGAATTTTTCTTCCTATTTTTCTTATTATTTTTCTTCTTATTTCTCTGAATTTTTCTTCCTATTTTTCTTATTATTTTTCTTCTTATTTCTCTGAATTTTTCTTCCTATTTTTCTTATTATTTTTCTTCTTATTTCTCTGAATTTTTCTTCCTATTTTTCTTATTATTTTTCTTCTTATTTCTCTGAATTTTTCTTCCTATTTTTCTTATTATTTTTCTTCTTATTTCTCTGAATTTTTCTTCCTATTTTTCTTATTATTTTTCTTCTTATTTCTCTGAATTTTTCTTCCTATTTTTCTTATTATTTTTCTTCTTATTTCTCTGAATTTTTCTTCCTATTTTTCTTATTATTTTTCTTCTTATTTCTCTGAATTTTTCTTCCTATTTTTCTTATTATTTTTCTTCTTATTTCTCTGAATTTTTCTTCCTATTTTTCTTATTATTTTTCTTCTTATTTCTCTGAATTTTTCTTCCTATTTTTCTTATTATTTTTCTTCTTATTTCTCTGAATTTTTCTTCCTATTTTTCTTATTATTTTTCTTCTTATTTCTCTGAATTTTTCTTCCTATTTTTCTTATTATTTTTCTTCTTATTTCTCTGAATTTTTCTTCCTATTTTTCTTATTATTTTTCTTCTTATTTCTCTGAATTTTTCTTCCTATTTTTCTTATTATTTTTCTTCTTATTTCTCTGAATTTTTCTTCCTATTTTTCTTATTATTTTTCTTCTTATTTCTCTGAATTTTTCTTCCTATTTTTCTTATTATTTTTCTTCTTATTTCTCTGAATTTTTCTTCCTATTTTTCTTATTATTTTTCTTCTTATTTCTCTGAATTTTTCTTCCTATTTTTCTTATTATTTTTCTTCTTATTTCTCTGAATTTTTCTTCCTATTTTTCTTATTATTTTTCTTCTTATTTCTCTGAATTTTTCTTCCTATTTTTCTTATTATTTTTCTTCTTATTTCTCTGAATTTTTCTTCCTATTTTTCTTATTATTTTTCTTCTTATTTCTCTGAATTTTTCTTCCTATTTTTCTTATTATTTTTCTTCTTATTTCTCTGAATTTTTCTTCCTATTTTTCTTATTATTTTTCTTCTTATTTCTCTGAATTTTTCTTCCTATTTTTCTTATTATTTTTCTTCTTATTTCTCTGAATTTTTCTTCCTATTTTTCTTATTATTTTTCTTCTTATTTCTCTGAATTTTTCTTCCTATTTTTCTTATTATTTTTCTTCTTATTTCTCTGAATTTTTCTTCCTATTTTTCTTATTATTTTTCTTCTTATTTCTCTGAATTTTTCTTCCTATTTTTCTTATTATTTTTCTTCTTATTTCTCTGAATTTTTCTTCCTATTTTTCTTATTATTTTTCTTCTTATTTCTCTGAATTTTTCTTCCTATTTTTCTTATTATTTTTCTTCTTATTTCTCTGAATTTTTCTTCCTATTTTTCTTATTATTTTTCTTCTTATTTCTCTGAATTTTTCTTCCTATTTTTCTTATTATTTTTCTTCTTATTTCTCTGAATTTTTCTTCCTATTTTTCTTATTATTTTTCTTCTTATTTCTCTGAATTTTTCTTCCTATTTTTCTTATTATTTTTCTTCTTATTTCTCTGAATTTTTCTTCCTATTTTTCTTATTATTTTTCTTCTTATTTCTCTGAATTTTTCTTCCTATTTTTCTTATTATTTTTCTTCTTATTTCTCTGAATTTTTCTTCCTATTTTTCTTATTATTTTTCTTCTTATTTCTCTGAATTTTTCTTCCTATTTTTCTTATTATTTTTCTTCTTATTTCTCTGAATTTTTCTTCCTATTTTTCTTATTATTTTTCTTCTTATTTCTCTGAATTTTTCTTCCTATTTTTCTTATTATTTTTCTTCTTATTTCTCTGAATTTTTCTTCCTATTTTTCTTATTATTTTTCTTCTTATTTCTCTGAATTTTTCTTCCTATTTTTCTTATTATTTTTCTTCTTATTTCTCTGAATTTTTCTTCCTATTTTTCTTATTATTTTTCTTCTTATTTCTCTGAATTTTTCTTCCTATTTTTCTTATTATTTTTCTTCTTATTTCTCTGAATTTTTCTTCCTATTTTTCTTATTATTTTTCTTCTTATTTCTCTGAATTTTTCTTCCTATTTTTCTTATTATTTTTCTTCTTATTTCTCTGAATTTTTCTTCCTATTTTTCTTATTATTTTTCTTCTTATTTCTCTGAATTTTTCTTCCTATTTTTCTTATTATTTTTCTTCTTATTTCTCTGAATTTTTCTTCCTATTTTTCTTATTATTTTTCTTCTTATTTCTCTGAATTTTTCTTCCTATTTTTCTTATTATTTTTCTTCTTATTTCTCTGAATTTTTCTTCCTATTTTTCTTATTATTTTTCTTCTTATTTCTCTGAATTTTTCTTCCTATTTTTCTTATTATTTTTCTTCTTATTTCTCTGAATTTTTCTTCCTATTTTTCTTATTATTTTTCTTCTTATTTCTCTGAATTTTTCTTCCTATTTTTCTTATTATTTTTCTTCTTATTTCTCTGAATTTTTCTTCCTATTTTTCTTATTATTTTTCTTCTTATTTCTCTGAATTTTTCTTCCTATTTTTCTTATTATTTTTCTTCTTATTTCTCTGAATTTTTCTTCCTATTTTTCTTATTATTTTTCTTCTTATTTCTCTGAATTTTTCTTCCTATTTTTCTTATTATTTTTCTTCTTATTTCTCTGAATTTTTCTTCCTATTTTTCTTATTATTTTTCTTCTTATTTCTCTGAATTTTTCTTCCTATTTTTCTTATTATTTTTCTTCTTATTTCTCTGAATTTTTCTTCCTATTTTTCTTATTATTTTTCTTCTTATTTCTCTGAATTTTTCTTCCTATTTTTCTTATTATTTTTCTTCTTATTTCTCTGAATTTTTCTTCCTATTTTTCTTATTATTTTTCTTCTTATTTCTCTGAATTTTTCTTCCTATTTTTCTTATTATTTTTCTTCTTATTTCTCTGAATTTTTCTTCCTATTTTTCTTATTATTTTTCTTCTTATTTCTCTGAATTTTTCTTCCTATTTTTCTTATTATTTTTCTTCTTATTTCTCTGAATTTTTCTTCCTATTTTTCTTATTATTTNATTAACCTCCAATTCGTGGATTTTCCATTAAAATCACGGTTTCCATTCAAGAACGCCGTAAAAGCGAATTTATTTTTCAATAAACCAGCGACAAAACACTACCATAGTTTCGCTGTGAGCATAAATCAACAGAGCATACACGTTTCGACGACTAGAAACCAGACACTAGGCGTTACCTTTATATTTAGCATCTTACTTGTTGGCATAACCGCGTGAAACGCGTTTGCAAGCTCCGAAATTCGCTGGATTCGAGGCAAGTCCGTTTAAATGAAAAGTACATCCGAAATTAAAGCATTAACACTTTGACTGCCACGTCGAAATCATGTTTCGCCCAGGACGCCACGGAATTATTTTTATTATTCAAAGCATATAATGGCAAAATAATAACGAATCGATGTTAGAAGGCTATATTTTTATCAAATAGAGCGTTTCTCTTACTGGTGGTCACCGGTGACCACCGTGACGCTTTAGTAACGGTTCGAC
>NIJG01000157.1:182428-204031 GCA_002201625.1 Euglossa dilemma
CCCGGTTATTTAGGGAAGCTACACATCTCTAAAAAAAAAAATGATATTCGTCGCAAATCTCGCGTAAGTTCTATCGCCTAATGGTTCGCGTCTCTAAAGCTCAAAGAACGTGAAAAAGTTAGAGGTGTGCGCCATCCCGAAGATTCCCGAGAATTTTTTGGAAGTTCCAAAGTTTTTCCAGGACTCTCGAAAGTTTGCTGACCTGGTTCAGATTATTCAAGATCTCGAGCACGCGAGTTATTTCACAGGAGGATCACGCGTGTTAATTTGTAATAATCGGTATCGTTCAGAGAGAATTACTCGAGTTTGTCGATAACATCGGTCGTTCTTAATTAGGTAATTGCTCGAAGTATAATACTCGGAGCAAGGAAGTCCGTAGCTTTCGAACTGTTCCCTTGGAACTATTATTTCTATTCTACTTCTCTTTCGTTGGCACTGATTAATAGCGCTCCATGGAAGTGTGGCCCCGTAATGGTTAAATGAATGGGAAACTTTGAAACGAGGAGAAACGAAATGGAAATACGCTTTAGATGGCTGTTGAAATGGCCAGGTTTTCAGCGATAAAATTCAGAGAAGTGTTCTCCTTCTTTGTTCCCCGAAGAACTAGTCCATCAACAGCTGACAAAACGGTAACGAGAAGTTTCACGCTCGAGCAAACAAGCGTCGAAGTAAAATATTTGATAAGCGAAATTTATGATAAGACTGTTGGCAAACGAAATGGCAAACGAATGTTACAAGTATCGCTGATATTTTTCAATAATTTTAAGTATTTAATCGCTTCAAGAAAGAATCGCGTTTTACCAATCTTGAGACCGTTTTCTATTCCATTCACTGGCGCCATCATGGTTCGTATCTGTAACAAATGAATTAATTATATATTAATCAAAGGTACTAGGAATGGAAAACATCGGTAGAAATAGAAATTAATAATAGATATACCTTATCAACATCGCGAAATATTTTGTTACGATAACAATAATCAGAAGTCTCTAATCTAAAATCTCTGAGAGTAACACACCAATTATTTCCAATTCACACACGCAAATTGTCATTTTCTCACACAAAACTTCTCTCTATACAATTTCTTCCGATTCAAAATACTCGAACAAATTTAATCGCGATGCAAACGGATGGAAGACAGAATAAGGGATGAAATTATCGACTTGCGCTACTTCCACGATTAGCACAATATATTATGCAGATTTTCTTTTATAAAACTGTCGTTGTTTTTACCAGAAACTGGTAGTTAACGTTCGGAATGCTTCGGAGTGCGAAGGGTTAATCGCGATGCAAACGGATGGAAGACAGAATAAGGGATGAAATCATCGACTTGCGTTACTTCCACGATTAGCATAATATATTATACAGATTTTCTTTTATAAAACTGACGTTGTTTTTACCAGAAACTGGTAGCTAACGTTCAGAATGTTTCGGAGTGCAAAGGGTTAATCGCGATGCAAACGGATGGAAGACAGAATAAGGGATGAAATCATCGACTTGCGCTACTTCCACGATTAGCACAATATATTATACAGATTTTCATTTATAAAACTGACGTTGTTTTTACCAGAAACTGGTAGCTAACCTTCAGAATGTTTCGGAGTGCAAAGGGTTAATCGCGATGCAAACGGATGGAAGACAGAATAAGGGATGAAATCATCGACTTGCGTTACTTCCACGATTAGCATCATATATTATACAGATTTTCATTTATAAAACTGACGTTGTTTTTACCAGAAACTGCTAGCTAACCTTCAGAATGTTTCGGAGTGCAAAAGGTTAATCGCGATGCAAACGGATGGAAGACAGAATAAGGGATGAAATCATCGACTTGCGCTACTTGCACGATTAGCATAATATATTATGCAGCGTAAATATGCCGGCTAACCCGGGTCACTTGGCATTTCAGATCCAGCCTGGCCGCGCCGGATTACGATGTACCTCGATCGCGTCTTCCAGCATCCTCGTTACCGTCCCGGCACAACACTCCTGTGCCTAAAACGCCGACACCTCCGCCCCCGCCGCAAACGCAGCAGATCTACGACGTTCCAGTCAGCAAGGAGCTTCCTCTGGAGCTGGACTCCGCTTTGGAAGGTCTGCAAAGGCTGCAGAGCGAGGCCTCAGCCGCGATAGCCAGGATACTCGGCTTCGTCAGTCCTGGCTGGAGAACGGCTCAGCGATTAGACGCAACCCTAATGGACCTTAGGCTCGCAGCCCTCAGGCTTAGAACCTCCTTGCACGATCTCGCTGAATTCGCCGAAGGTAATCCGATCGTGTCTTTCCTTTCCTTACGTTTCACGATTATTTACACTTTGCGATATTTACCTTGATATTTCCTCGTCGATCGGTTGCGTATCGTAGGTAAAAGATATGATTGTTAGTTAGTTACTTCGAGCAGTGAAATTGATAAATAAGTCTACTGGTTTCGCATCGTTTAGTTCTATAGTCGTTAAGAGTGTACCGCTGAATTTTGGTTTTTGTGAAACTTGATTATACGTGTCCCTATTCACCGTCGATTTTAATGGACTGTAACGATGTTATATTAACCCATTCACTGCCAGGGAAATTTAAAGCGTTTCGTTTTAGATGTCAAGATTTTACTTTAACACTAGGTTTACAGGTGTTTTTTGTGTACCTATTTCTATGGATAGCCGTCAGAATTAAAGGTAAAGAAAACCACGTATTTTATTTAAAAAACAAAGGATGAATTCAATTTGAAAAACAATTGCAATATTAACAGACTCAACATAAGTTAATATCGTATAATTGGAGAAATTTACCTGTCAAATTGATGGGCCCATAAACCTAGTGTTGAAGAAATTTCAAAGGATCTAATAATTACCTTTTATTAATTACCTTTTCTAATAATTCCTAACTGAAACGGATATAAACCAAGCCACTGCGAGATATCTCGTAGTTGGCAGTGAATGGATTAAGTATAATAATGTATATATTATGCTATAATATTGCATTTATTTGTACGTTACAATTTAGCAGCTTCGATACTAATTTTCTGCCAAGATATGAATCTGCATAAACATCCAGTATTATAATTTCAACTCCTTCTGTAACTTACGAAGACTACTCCTATATCTACCTAAAATCCACAGCCACCAAAAATTGTAATAATATCCGTGTAATATTATCATTTAACTATGTAATACCAACATCTACGTCTACCTAAATAATTGCAAAAGTAACCTGCATTCTCAACTTCTTTCGCAAAGACTATTCCTATATCCAATAACCAAAATTACCAACATATACCATCTATCTAAATATTTATAATTCATTCTATCAACAGCCGCCAATTTCTACCACGCTTCGCAAAGATCACAAAGACCTGTAGTATGCTCAAAGAGACTAGAGAGCTATTGTTCCATATCCTGAAACTCCAGGAACGACTTACTCGCTTACCGAGTGTTCTTGAGATTCTTTTCAGTCCGTATGGTCCCTAATATACTACAATTTTTTCCTTTCTGCTCGCACTACTGAGTTTCATACAATCGTCGGTACTTCTCCAAGCTCTCTGTGAAATCAAACCTAATCACGACGTATTCGATACCTTGTCTCGTTGCACAACAATCAACAATTGAGATCCACAACTACTGAAAAGAACTCCTTGTTCCAATTGTTCCATATCCTGAAGCTCCAGAAACGACTTACTCACTTACCAAGTGTTCTTCACATTCTTCTCAGTCACTATTGTCCATAATATACTTCAATTTTTTCCTTTTTGCTTTGACTACTGAGTTTCATACAATCATCGGTACTTCTCCAAGCTCTCTGTGAAATCAAACCTAATCACGACGTATTCGATACCTTGTCTCGTTGCACAACAATCAACAATTGAGATCCACAACTACTGAAAAGAACTCCTTGTTCCAATTGTTCCATATCCTGAAGCTCCAGAAACGACTTACTCACTTACCAAGTGTTCTTCACATTCTTCTCAGTCACTATTGTCCATAATATACTTCAATTTTTTCCTTTTTGCTCAGACTACTGAGTTTCATACAATCATCGGTACTTCTCCAAGCTCTCTGTGAAATCAAACCTAATCACGACGTATTCGATACCTTGTCTCGTTGCACAACAATCAACAATTGAGATCCACAACTACTGAAAAGAACTCCTTGTTCCAATTGTTCCATATCCTGAAGCTCCAGAAACGACTTACTCACTTACCAAGTGTTCTTCACATTCTTCTCAGTCACTATTGTCCATAATATACTTCAATTTTTTCCTTTTTGCTTTGACTACTGAGTTTCATACAATCATCGACACTTTTCTAAGCTCTATGAAATCAAACCTAATCACGACGTATTCGATATCTTATCTCGTTGCACAACTGAGATCCACAACTACTAAAAAGAACTCCTTGTTCCAATTGATCCATATCCTAAAACTCCAGAAACGATTTACTCGCTTACCGAATTTTCTCGAGGTTCTTCTCCATCGATATGATCTCTAATATACTACAATTTTTTCCTTTCTGCTCACATCACTCAGTTCCACGCCATCATCGGCACTTTTCCAAGCTCTGTGAAATCAAACCTAATCACTACGTATTCGATAACCGAGTGTTTTTGAGATTCTTCTCACTCAGTATTATCCCTAATATACTCCAATTTTTTCCTTTCTTCTCACAGCACTGAGTCCATACAATCGTCGGAACTTCTCCAAGCTCTGTGAAATCAAACCCGATCACGACGTACTCGACAACCAAGATCCACGACTACTAAAAAGAAAACCTTTTCACCTACAACTGTCAACTAGTTACTGTCAACTACAAACTACCCATAACTATAATTCATAGTACGCGTGAGGCAAAAAAAATTTTCGTCCCACCCTATACTCGAATAACTCTGACGAAGAGCGAAATTACTCTGACAGAGTGAGAGGCGAAGTGGCTCTCGAGGAGGAACAAGTTTCCATGCCGAATTAACGAAGCAACGCCGAAAAAGGAGGAATCTTTTCAACAGACTTCTTCCGCGTTTCTTTCTTCCTGTTTTCTTCTATGTTGTTCTCTTCGGCGCAGGCACGCTAGGGAACGCGGGTAAGGCGCCGGATAAGGGGTTGGCGACGAAACTGCGACCCCTGGTGAAGGCTCTTCGGGACTCGGACAAGCTGGTGCAGGAAGCCGCGACGGAGCTGGACGCGATGGAATGGGACGCCGGGAAGCTATGCCGCGGGGACAGTGATGCCCCGACACCTACTAACGGGCCACCTTCCACCCTGCTGCCACCGGTGCAACCGGATCCACTCGATCAGCTAATCGCGTGCGCCCGGGCACTCACGGAAGACGTTCGTCAGGTGGCCAGTTTCATTCAGGTGAGCATCCACGAACCACCCAACGGCCTTTCGTGGCTAGTAGAGCCGAAAGAGGATGCCGATGGGTCGCTAGGTGCTACTCAGGTGAGCATCCATCGGTGATACCGTTGAAAATGGACGTCCTAGGGTCGTTGAGTATCGAGGAGGTACGCGAGGTCTCGAAGATTTTGAGGTTTTGGAGATTGAAACGGGATAAGAAGGGATCTTGGAGGTAACTCAACTGCAGTCGAGAATATCGAGGTTTTGGATTGATTCTGGGTTCTCCGAGATTATGTTTAATATCGCGAGAAATAAATTCTCTATAAGGATTAAATAACTTCGTCGATTGAGAGCCTCGAGAAATCTACCGTTTCTTATAATCTTCCAACCTAGATTAGTTAAGAAAAATAGTAGATTTTTCGAGCAATTAAGATTGAAATAGGAAATAAAAGACTCGATTACAATCGATGATAATAGAGAGATTTCGATCACTCGAGAAGTCTAGCAGAAATCTTTAAGAGCCTCCACCGTTTTTTATAATCTTCCAATCCTAAATTACTTAAGAAAAATAGTAGATTTTTCGAGCAATTGAGAATACAATAATGGAGGATAATAGAGAAATTTCAATCACTTGAGAAGTTCATTAGGAATCTTTAAGAGTCTCCACCGTTTCGTATAATCTTCCAACCCTAAATTACTTAAGAAAAATAATAGATTTTTTTAACAATTGAGATTGAGATAGAAGATAAGAGACCCGGTCACAATCGAGGATAACAGAGAGATTTCGATCACTCGAGGTCACCACAAATCCTGATCTACCGGCCTAAATTACTTATATTATTATATTATTACTACTATACTTAACATCGCACGAAATAAATTTCCCATAAGATTTAAATAACGAAATATAACAGATTTTTCGAGCAATTGAGATTAGGATAAGAGACTCGATGATCTAGGATACCAGAGAGATTTCGATCACTCGAGAAGTCCACTAGAAATCCCGATCTACCTGTCTAAGTTACTTTAAAACAGCAACAGCTATCCGTAACGTCTACCTGTAGCATAAAAGTAACGAAACTGTTGAAATTGGTGAACAGGGGAACTCGACGCTGCTGTTCAAACGGTCGTCGATCATCTCGACCGGTAGCAGCAACAACAGCGGCGCCGGAGAGGATTACGATTACGTAAGTCTGGACTCGAGAGAAGTAGTGGCGAAGCAACGGGAGGAAGTGAGAGCATCGCTGCCGCAGGAACTCCGTAGTAATTACGATCTGCTGGTATCCGAGTCGGACAATGCCACGATTCAAATGCCACCCACCACACCGACACCCATGGATCCCAACGACAAACAATTGCTGGCTTTCTATGCCGCCCAGGTGATCACGCATGGCAATCACCTGACTCACGCCATTGACGCCTTCATGCAGACGGTCGAGCACAACCAACCACCAAAGGCGAGTACCATAAACCTGCAAACCTAAACGACTATTATCCTTTGGTTCAACCGTCACACCAGAGTCCAGTATTATCCAAGTATTAGCCGAATAAAGTTTTAATTATATAAGCGTACCTCGAGTTGAATTTGCGACTTGCAATTAGCCAGCGTAGATATCGTTTCGTAATTAAACAGAAAATGGTAATGCGAAACTGCAAGATTTGCGAGGAAATGGGAATTTTCGAGGAAATTGAAGACTGGGTCTTCTCCTAACGGTGATGTAGGATATTTCATTGTGTATTTAATTATTGAATATATACGAATATTTAAAAGGGATCGTGTCATACCTGTGACTGTGAGAAGAAAGAAAATTTTCCTCCATTTTTTTACATTCTAATTTATTTATCAATTAGTTTACAAAACGTGCGATTGACGTGTTTGTTAGGTATTAGTGAATGTTATAAACGATATGCGAGATTTTTCTTTGCAATCACAGATATATTAACGCTAGAACTACCTAATGAGCAGTAATGAATTAGGTAATCGGTATCTAAACATAACATAAATTATTGACGATAATTAAAACAGTAGAATGAAAATGAAAGAGCATACGTAATTACTCTCAGCAATAGTAATAGTTCTAGCGATAATTATAAATATTCGCCAGGCTATAATGTATATCTAAATCTAGTAAATATAATATGATTGAAGCAAGTTAATAAGTTAGGAAGCTAAGGTTCACATCGATTAGGAATTAAAATAATTAATCAGAGGCTAGTTTCTGAAGCAATTTAACCCCTTGGCTTACCTGAGTTTCAATGGTGTCACAGTCTCTAGTCGAGCCATTTCGTCCGAACTCGACGAAGAATAACACGTAACTGAGACAAGGAAACATCGCCGGAAACTAACGAGCCTGACCGGTAATGTTTACGTTGAGCCTCATCTACGAACCACGCCTCTCACCTGCAATACCTTTATTTGGCTCGATTTTTTTTTTTTTTCAACAAGTCTCGCGTGCTATTGGAAGCGAAGGGATTATATTTAATCACTTTTTTTCTGTTATACTAATTCTTCCGCATATTTTGCTATTTTACTCATATCGAATAACGAGAGAAAAAGATTAGAAAATCACGAAAGCTTGTCTATTTTAAAAGGTGGAATCGAACGACGAAATGAAACTAGCACTATTCTAGGCAAAGGGGCTAAATTTATTCAATTCTCCTTTATTATACTAATTCTTCCACTATTTTACTCTTTTACTCGTATCGAATAACTAGAGAAAAAATTATAAAATCGCAAAAGCTCTTCTATTCTAAAATATGGTATCGATGAACGAAGGCGACAGGGTTAAATTTATTCAATTCTCCTCTATTACACTCATTCTTCCACTATTTCGCTCTTTTATTGATATCAAATAACGAGAGAAAAAGATTAGAAAATCACGAAAGCTTGTCTATTTTAAAAGGTGGAATCGAACGACGAAATGAAACTAGCACTATTCTAGGCAAAGGGGCTAAATTTATTCAATTCTCCTTTATTATACTAATTCTTCCACTATTTTACTCTTTTACTCGTATCGAATAACTAGAGAAAAAATTATAAAATCGCAAAAGCTCTTCTATTCTAAAATATGGTATCGATGAACGAAGGCGACAGGGTTAAATTTATTCAATTCTCCTCTATTACACTCATTCTTCCACTATTTCGCTCTTTTATTGATATCAAATAACGAGAGAAAAAGATTAGAAAATCACGAAAGCTTGTCTATTTTAAAAGGTGGAATCGAACGACGAAATGAAACTAGCACTATTCTAGGCGAAGGGACTAAATTTATTCAATTCTCCTTTATTATACTAATTCTTCCACTATTTTACTCTTTTACTCGTATCGAATAACTAGAGAAAAAATTATAAAATCGCAAAAGCTCTTCTATTCTAAAATATGGTATCGATGAACGAAGTCGAAGGGATTAAATTTATTCAATTCTCTTCTATTATACTCATTCTTCGACTATTTCGTTCTTTTACCTATATCGAATACCGAAAGAAAAAATTAGAAAATCGCAAAAGCTCTTCTATTCTAAAAGATGGAATCGACCAACGAAGTCGAAGGGATTAAATTTATTCAATTGTCTTCTATTATACTCATTCTTCCACTATTTCGTTCTTTTACCTATATCGAATACCGAAAGAAAAAATTAGAAAATCGCAAAAGCTCTTCTATTCTAAAAGATGGAATCGACCAACGAAGTCGAAGCGATTAAATTCATTCAATTGTCTTCTATTATACTCATTCTCCCACTATTTCGTTCTTTTACTCATATCAAATAACGAGAGAAAAAAATTAGAAAATCGCAAAAGCTCTTCTATTCTAAAAGATGGAATCGACCAACGAAGTCGAAGGGATAAAATTTATTCAATTGTCTTCTATTATACTCATTCTTCAACTATTTCGTTCTTTTACCTATATCGAATACCGAAAGAAAAGATTAAAAAATCGCAAAAGCTCGTCTATTCTAAAAAAAAAAACTAGAATCGAACGACGAAACGAAACTAACAAAAATATGTTTTTCACGTTTGAAAAAGCAGGTATTCCTAGCGCATGGAAAGTTCGTGGTGCTGAGCGCTCACAGGCTGGTGCACATCGGCGACACGGTGCACAGGAACGTGACGAGGAACGACGTCCGGACGCGGGTGTTGCAGTGCGCGAACGCGCTGAACGAGGCCCTGGCACAGACCGTGTCGAAAACAAAACAGGCGGCCCAATTCTTCCCGAGCGTGTCCGCCGTTCAGGAAATGGTCGACAGCGTGGTGGACGTCTCTCACTTGGCCAAGGATTTGAAGGTGGCGATGATCCACGCCGCGCAGCAGCCTTGAGCATCCAAAGATCACAACCGAATCTTGAGCACGGACGAGGGAAATGCGGGAATGGAAGAAGAAACTTGGACACACGCGAGCTGAGAAGAATTTGCCATTCTCCTTTTTTTAGGAAATGCCACTCTACGTTGCATCGAATTCGCGACACCTCACCATCAAGTTCCTTGGATTGGCCGACAATCCCGATGATCAAACAGTTTCTAACCGCTAGAAACCTAACAGCAATAGAAGCGACCGATATTGAAGCAGATTTCAAAGTTTAGATGTATTCCAATTCGATAGAGATGGAGCACAGCTCGCCAATTAGAGTTTCGCGATGCTTAATCATCCAGTGAAAAGCAAGGATTAAAAGATAAAGAGCGCGAGAGAAATCCTTGGAGAAGCGATGGTAAAAAAATTATAAATTCGTGGATAAATTTGTTTTAAATGTGTACGATCGATGTAGATGAAAGAAATCTGTCTATTGGCTGAGACGATAGCAAAAGTAGACCGTAGAATCGCGAATTTCTAATCGTTTCAATGATGAGAAAAACGATGAGAAAAACGAACTTGGACCAGGGAAGAAATGCCAACTTACTTTTTCGCTCGACTAGGAACATCCTTCCCTCTTGATTGCAATAAAAAGAATTCTCGAGGCCTATCGTTACTTAGAGATACGCAACTGCCAAAGCCACAGGTATATAGAACGTAAGGGAAAGCTCCTTCGAGACGAGCGTGTTGTACTCGAGAATATAGAGAACGTAGACTTTTCTAGGAACCCATGTAACCGTGTCGTTCATTAGCTAGAGGTGTGTGGAATCAATTAAACGGCGTAAAGGATCGATAGTACGTGTAGAACGCGTTCGAAATGATTCTCGAGAGATTGATCCGGGGTGTATTGTTTGCTTGGAAACGAGGCTCATTTCGAACTTGATACGCAGTTGTCGTTGCCAGCGTGTTAATCGTCGTGCTAGGTATGTATCGATGTGAAGAATACTCCTAAGACGTGAAACATTTTACTTTCGAACTGTATTTACAACGCGTTATTACACTGCAACGAAAATATTTGTTGACTTGGAACGAAAGAAATGATTGACGATGTAAAAAAAAAAAAAAAAAAAGAAACAAAGGAAACAAGAAAAACGCAATAGCCTAATCTTCACTGTACAAGAAGAGCCATGCAAATGCAGCAAGGAATTTTTCGTAATTAAGAAATACAACCAATGTTCATGGAATTAATGTTTATACCGAAAAAAATTCGAACAAGGAAAAGCTCTGACTTTTGAGAGGCCAATTTTAAACGAATTTTATACAATTTTACCGCCGCGACACGACTTTTTCGTGACCGGCCTTTTTACGGCTCTTCCAACAGTATATTCGACCTATCGCAAACGCACACTTAGAGACTGCAAAAAAAGAAAAAGAAAAAGAAGCATCGGATTTGTAGACTGTTTACAATCATTCCAATAAACTAATTCGACTGCATTGACGCGCTCCCTTTACAGGAGTGGCGCAGAAACAATAACTTGTAAACAATACGAAATAATACGCCTTATACACGGTCATTTTATCGATTATGGTCGGCCGACATTCCTGCCGATTATAAAACTTTCATAGCGATCGAATCGTTCTCCTATAGTAGAGTTATCGTAGTTTTAGAATATTCTGGCATAGGCTTAAGAAACTTTTATAATCGGCGGGATTGTGATTTTTGTTAAAAACATATACAACAACGTATTCGCTAAAAATACGGGGGAAAGTTCTTTGGTTTTGCTGAATTCTTCCCCAGATTTATTTCATTCAAATTATTTTCTCCGAATATCTGTAAAGTCCTGCATTATTACATGTTACGAGAGGTAATCGACAACCGCACATTTTGTAACGCAGCTTTAACATCGATTGTATCTTTTTTTTTTTAAGTATTTACTTTCCGCCTTTCGAGACGCAGCCTTTTTCACTCTCTCCTTCTTTCACTGGAAAAGAAAGTAAAAAGAAATTGTTAAAATAAGGAAACAAAATGTGGAAAAGCAATTTAAAAAAAAAAAAACGATCCGACACTTAGAGAGTATTTACCACGATATAGCTTATAGTTTATTTTTTAGAGATCATATAATCAGAGCATATCGCGTGAACATGAACCTCGTTTACGAGACTTGTATTATAATTTATTGGCGGAGCGTTTTTGTAAGATAAAATGCATTTTTCAGGCAATTAGAGTTTACTGTATATTTAGAACTTATAAATAGGCGATATCAATAGGTGCTTGTCACATTCTCGTTGAAAATCGTATTCCGATTGATCGTGACGTACTATTAAGTGAAATGAATTTTTTCTTATTCATATGGAAGAAAAAGGAAAATATGAGACGCATAGATTACATACATTGCCCTTATCGTTTCGCGTCATTTCGTTTGATCGTACATCGTACCTGGAATTTTTTTACACTGAAATAATCTTGCAATCGAAAAATGTTTTTAAGATTGTAAAGGAATTTATCGATAAAGTTCTTTGTCAGTGAGGACTTCCACGGTTAGATTTTAAATATCGATCGTTCGTTAATTGTCGTTACGTTAATCTTATATAAAATTGTATAACTAGTACGCTCGTAAATTTGATCGGACCGACTACGAAATTGGAAGATTAATCGACGTATGACTTTCAAATTAGCATGTCCTTCGAACTGAATCGATTGTGTTACTTTAAGGACATTTAACGTGTACATAAGTATATTTATATATATATATATACATATAAATATATATACATATACATGTATATTATAATTATTCCTATTATGATGTATACACAAACACAATAATGTACCAACGCAACAGTGACAGAAGAAACGAAATATTTAAAAATTGTGCAATCGACGAACTTTAATTTTTAAGCATCGGATCATACTCAAGGAAGTATATAAAGTATTTAGAAACGAAGGGGATAGTAAGAATCATTTTACGTAACGCATATTGAAAGATTGGATAATGAATGAGTAACAAAAGATGTTTTCTTTTAAAAAGTTGGTATCATCTTGCACTTAATTTGCTTGGTGAAATCTGGGTGATAATTTTGTATACTGGCGCGTTACTTGTATATTATAGTTTCAATGGTTCAATAAAGATTAATTGAATATACAGGTAAAGAGTGATAAAACCTTTATAATTATCTCTGCTTATCGTTTTTATTATATTAAGATTCATACGTCTTAAATAACATAGTATATCAATTAACTACACGCAATGATACATTTGTTAGAAACCTTTTAACTCAATTTGCATTAAAGTACATACATTAGTTTAGAAGATTCTTTCCTAGTCCCCGTATAATTATTAACAAGTGCATCCCTTTGTAGTGGCATATAAAACAGTTCATATGTCTCAGGTAAGGCTTGAATGAACACAAATATCCTAAATGTTTGCAAGTTTTTCGTGATAATAATGTACATGTCAAACATTCAAGCCGTAATGTTTGACTTGCAATGGCGTCGTGTATCTTTCATGTAAATTCATCTATGAAAAATACATATTCATATGTATGATACTGATTTAAATTCAGATATTATGGAATTAATGATGCAAAGTAGACAGCCTAATTTGACCATGAACAATCATAGCATCTGCCAAATGTATGTGCGTATTACCGTCTTTATTTGTTTTCTCTTTTGGTGCATTTTTTTCCATATAAAAGTTGCTAAGATCACGTTTCATAGCATAAGCATCTTCTCCATCCGCATAATATTTTGGCTCCACTTCCGATAGTTCGAATTGCAAACTGCTCGTGTACAAATTCAAAGCTGCCCGGTTGCTTTTACGAACATGTAGAGAAACATATTTTGCACCGAAACATTCAACCATCGCTCTGGAAGCCTGATTCATAAGTTTCTGTGCAATGCCAAGCCTCCTGTGAGATCTTTTCACTGCCAAGCTAGTAATATGTCCATGTGGATTATCTTCGCAATCTTCTTCCATTTTAGCCAGTACATACCCTACTATGCTGCCTTTCTCATCCTCTGCCACATAACTTACTTGTGGCCAAGAAAGAGCATGATACAAATAATATTTCATTTGATAATTTTCTGGTAAACATTGTAAATTACAATGTTGCATATTCAATAAATCATCTATTGTAGCACAACGTATATTTATAGACATTTTGACCAATTATATTATAAATACACAAATGAAAGACAATTTTGCTTTGGTCAATATTTTTTTTTTTTCCTGATATCTCCTCTCTAATTTTCTCCTTGCCTCGAATTTACAAATACGGTTTTAATCTCTGCGAATTTTTTTCATACGAGATCTACCGTTCTTTAAATCATTTACAGGTGAAGATTCGCTCATTCCACCCAATAGTTCTCGAACAAACCTGAACCTTGAAAGGAAAAACTTCCAAACTAAATACCAACCTGTGAAAAAAGACAAAAACAGATCTGTAAGGAGAAGAAATCCCATAAAGATTAATCGTCTTAAATTAAAACTCCTATTAAGCACAGCTACTACGTATAATTTCAAAGTATTTCTTTGAAATGTTATTGCTAGTAAAGATATTAAATTAGAATAAACTAAGTAATATAATAAAGATATAACTAATATAATAGACAATACGAAAATAGCGAATTTCTCTTATAACATATGCTATAGGGAAAATATACAAAACAAAATAGGTTTCAAATCTGCAAAACCTAGAATAGCCGTCGAGATTGCGCATACACGTGATGAGAAAGGTTAAATATGTATTCAAACTCTCCTACTATACCTTCGACTTCGAAACTATACGACTATTCGACAGGTCGGATAACAATGTTTCGAAACACTCTGCATACCGCGCAGCAATAACGGAACGTTACTATCTGTCGTTCTTACCCAGCAGCACCAGGCCAAATACTATGAGCAGACTCGATATCACGGAGAAGGCTGCTAGGACGATTTCCTGCATTATTAATTCCGTACCTCGATTATGAATATACTAACGAACTTCCTAGAATGTTACACACGGGAATAGTGTCATAACCTCTTTATGTTTCTTGCTTTCCTAGCAAGAACACTCGAGTCACCACATATAGAAACACGAACGACGAATTTAGCACCACATCAAAACGCAAATTTCATCTACGTTTTTCGTTCACTGGTAGCACGCCATTTTGAATTAGTGACGGGATAGTGTGTAT
Source organism: Euglossa dilemma (assembly GCA_002201625.1). Taxonomy (NCBI): domain Eukaryota; kingdom Metazoa; phylum Arthropoda; class Insecta; order Hymenoptera; family Apidae; genus Euglossa; species Euglossa dilemma. The sequence goes on from NIJG01000157.1 coordinate 197,205, forward strand.
GGTATGTACAGGTTATGAATTTTCCCCCTCCAAGTGTGTAAATAAATTTTTCGCCATCATTCAGCAAAGTACGTAATTTTTCAAGGATATATCACGTAACTTACCAAAATACAATATCTTGTATATCGTACATCGACTAACATCACATATATGAAAACGAAAACAGGCTGACGAATTTTGAATACCCAACGAGTAAAGCCGACAGGAAACAGCCATAACCCACGTTGGCTTATGCGCAGTCGCTTTATTTCCGGAAGTAACAGTCACCGCGGTCTTATTTAAACTTGCCAAAACAGAATATACTCTAATTCCTATAATGCTTGAACATAAAATAACTTTATATAAAATAAATTCAATAGAATCAAGTAAAATATATAACGTTTTATATCTAAGATGTGTACAGTATATTTATTCATATTAATTCAAAATACATTAATCGATAAAACATATGAAATATTTATAGTGTACAAGAAACTTGAAATCTTGGAAACAGTAATCAGATTTACAATATTAATATCACACAAATATTCAATTTTCCTCTTCATCGAGTTCTTCTAAATGATCCAATTTAAGCTGTCTCGATCTATCTATTTTTACAGGTTGTCTTTCTTTCTTATCTTTCTTCTTTTTCTTTTGGCCAACAACATATTCTGGCATAATAATTTTACTACTTCTAAAGACCGGTTTATCATCATTTTCAATAATTGATACATTGCTTACTGTGCTTGTGTTACTCTCAGGTTTTTTAAATTCAATTTCTACAGGTATTTTCCTTTTCTTGGTCTTAAATAATATTTTCATTTCATTTCCTTTATTTAAATCAGATTCGTCAATGTCCATTTTCTCTGATTCTCTTACTTTTTCTATTGACTTTCTTGCCTTTAGTTCTTTTAAAAATGATAATGCAGCCCTTGTATTACTCTCTTCTGTCATATCATCATTAGATACATCATCCAAACTATATTTCTTCCACTTATGAGGATTCTTATGGAAATCTGGTACGCTTCTATTAACTGCACGTGGTGCTGGACCTTCTGGCTGCTTAAAGATACTCTCTTTACCACGAAATCTTTTCATTTCGATTCTATAATTCTGATCTTTTCTTGAAATTTGATATTGGTTTGGTTTAATAATCTCCATATCGATATCAGTGGATTCGGTAACCATTTTATTCTTACTGCATTCTTGCTCTGCATCTGACAATTTGTCAAACAATAATTTTTGTCTGTTTGCAAAGTCTGCATTACCGCCATGTAAGATGAAATCACCGGTTGTATGCATTTTCTTTATTGTTTTTAGCACTGCCTCGTTTACTTTTTGTATTCTATAAATATTTCTTTTAAGTAGAAACGTCAAAACATGCTTAATATACAAAAGCTTGCAAAATGTATAGTGTACAAATGTAGTAGAATAGGTTATAACATGCAGCAATTGTTTATTTAAATAACGATTAGAATGATTAAGAATTTAAAATTGCGAACAATCACTTTACCAATTCTCGATATCTATACATTTAAAGAACGAAAAAACAATATTGACGTTAAATTACGCTGTACGTATGTCGCCATTTTACCTCGAAGGTAGGTATCGAAGTATACTAAATGTACCATTATACATTCAAATTTGAAAACGATAAATAAAATAATAATACTTTTTAAAAATTAGAACTACAATTATTTAATAATTGAATATTTATAATAAATAAATATAACAATATATTTATAAATATTAGNCAAATATTGGCAATTTTTATAAAAATAATTTTTTAATATTTTATATCCCATATTATAGCACCGAACTTCTTCTTCGCACTTAAGAAAATAATATTTAAATGTCAGAAATTGAATATGACAGTGTACAATAAATAAACTTAATTCAAAGAATTAGTATTATATACCTCATCACCAAGAGGTAGCATACAATGTATGTTTTCTTTTTTTAACATAACCAAACATAACTGTCTTACATATTAAAATAATTTGATATATATATATATTTTTTTATGTAAAGTTATTCAATTTCCTCAATTAAAACAGAAAAAAGGAATAATAAACCAGCAGTAATATCTTATGCGCAATTTATTTTCACTATTATTCATCATTATACACTTGCAAGCTTTATTTGCAGTTTTTAGTATTCTTTTGGTTTACAGAAATTTATAACAAGACGTATGAAATGAATTGACAGATTTATTGTACGTACACTGAAAAGAATTACTTACTCTAAACGATTAGTAATTCAGAATGAATTTACTGGTTTCTACGATAGATTTGGCTGAATTAATTCTAACAAGTATTCAGATTGCAATATTCTATCGATTTATAAATAATCATCAACACACAATAGACTTAGCGACACTCGATAGAGTAACATTTGATCTTAACGTAATCCGACCACAACGAGTCGCGATGAATAAAATTTAACCGATCAAATAGCAACACGAGATTTAATGACTAACCTATAATGGTAACGACAGTGCACACCCACGCGGCCATTTATGACATTAGCCTGCGAAAGGCGCTAGTTAAACGAATCTGACAATTAACGTGAACACGATGAACATCGTTTTAATAATGTCACAATGATACCTCGTGTTTCCTATAATGACACGACATTGCGTTTACTAATAGAATTCGATGTTAACAATTGTATATTATATTCGGCTTAAACATAGACACTCGATAAGTCTTTTAGCTATTTCCAATATCAGAATATACGTTTAATTGTTACTCGTTTATAATATTAAAATCTATATAAATTTTCAAAGCGTCGATGTATAATATTAATTTGACAAATTAATCATAAAATTATTTAAATATACATCTATATAGATGTTTACTGTATAATGAAAATTAGAAGCCTCGTTGTTATTTAAAGATACATAAACGTATTTTTAACGGCTTGCGATAATTTGTAATCGATTTTTTATAATTTGTTAATGAATATCGATAAATCTATGAACCGAGTGTATAGATTTAAACCAAAGATATTAAACAAGTCAGCTTCAAATTAAATCTTCCCTTTGATCAAGCTCGGGATATATTCGTTCGCAATAATTCGAAGCTGCGAAATTTTAAATCATGTAACGATTCACGTGATCGCTAGGAGTTGCGTAAAACATATAAAATCTCAGGAAATAATGATTATAAAAAATGCATCAAAGTATTATTGTTAATGACAATTCGTTTGGTATAACGCATAGAAAAATTGTTACAAAAAACGAAGTTTGCATTGTTGAACGTCACGTATTCACACGGACCAGCCATGGTTCCACTCTCAAACTCATAATTTAAACGCTATATACTCTGAACAGCAATTATGAACATAACGAATTAACGCACAACAGGATAGAGGTAATAGCGACGATAGAAGATTAAAAATTCTAAACAGGACTGGCATTTTTGCGAAAAATTCTTAGTACCCAACACTTTTAACTCTTTGCTGCGAAGAACTCGTAATCTATTCCTAAATTATCTAGTATCCAATTTTTAAAAATGTATAGATACGTTTCCTCTAGCATATATTAGGTCGTCCCATAAATCCGTTCCGGTTTTTACTTTTACCATTTAAAATTATACGTCGAATAAACCTTTAAATATTAAGAAAAAATTTAGTCGCCCTTTATACGACTACGACTTCTTCCTATTTCGTTGACAAACACGTTAACCATCGATATAGTTTATAAATTGTGACGAGGAATGTAAATATCACCGCGAACGAACTTATGGGACGACCTAATATTTTAAACAATTCTTTTTTGGATAAAATTTGCTCTCCTATCTCATGCTCCACAAATTTCTTCGATTGCTAAGTCATCGGAGCGAAAGGGTTAATTATTATTAATACTAATATACGAATCGTAATACTTAAAAAAAGAGAGAAATTATAAAAGATACAATAATTCAGTCTGTATAGAATTTTTAACATTCGTTAAATAGAATTATAAATACTTTGCATACGTTTCATAGGTAACTTCATAGGTAAAGGGCGTTTAAAATTTTGCACCAAAGATAATAAGGAAGTTTAAAAGATATGAAATCAATCATTTTGTACGTTATCGTATCGTTTGACCCTATAAACGATACGGATCTCAAGGTATACTTATTATCAAAGCTAGCCTTCGAATCGTTTCTTTAAAATTTATTCGACTTTAAAACGATGTACTAAAACCATCCTTAATAATTAATAAATAAACTTCTTCCCTAATTTTGACTCGATTATTTTTTAAAATTTATCAAAAGATTTGTAAATACTAGTTTTATATCCGATACAATAAGAGAACAATAACACAATTATCACCATAGTACAGGGAAAAATCAGGTTTAAATAACGAATAAAATTATTTCCGAGGTGTACGAAATGCTGTGTCGTAACATTTTTCCAAGATCGAAATTCGCTGTAATTGTATAACAAGTAAATATCCGATAACAATTAAAGCATACAAAATAGGTAAAAAAACGATAAAATATATAAACCTCGGAACGAATGATTGTTCGAAGGAGAGAAATATTTCAATCGTTTAAAGACCCGATCTTTCTATAATAAGAAAATATCTCTTCGCAAGGAGGAAGGTCGTATCGAAAAATTTGTATAAATTAGCGAAAAAGGGACATTAACAAACGTATAATAGTTTAAATCTCAGCCTCTTCCAGCTTTCTCGTCATTGCACGACATCCATTGTTCGCAGAAATGAAAAGAAACGTAAGACAATAGGAAAACGAACGGAGATCTATAGGATAAGTTCTGAAACAATATCTTAGCAGTATTTTTTTAGCATACGAGTGTTAATATCGATCGAACGCAAAACATTTATCCTTAGAATCTAAATTAGTATGGAACTTGGCTAAAAACTTAAAAAGGATCAGAACACGAAGAATGGCGTGTCACAAGGACTCGGAGAATGTGGTAGAAAAGAAATTGCAGTTTTCGGTGGGAAACTCAATAATCCGCCGGTTTCGTCGGTTCCTCTTTCTCTTTGGCCTCTTCCTCGACGTTTAATCGAAAATACAGGCGAGAACTCGCACCAGGCAATTACCTATTCTCGCACAAGTCCTGTGTCCCTGATTTGCACATTCCTTTCTTCTGTTCTTTCGATTGTCCTGGCACTCTTTCTTCCCCGGCTTCGACATCCTGCAGTTTTGATCCTCGTACGATCGAACACTGGTCCTCGGGGTGCTGGTCAGCCTGGGCAATGGACCAGTGATCGAATTTCGAAGCTGTGGGCAAAGAATATTAAACTTTCCTATATTATTCTTCGATCCAATCAAAATATCTTTTCTTCTCTTCCTAATTAATTTTATTGAATTTTCTATTCGTCCTAATTACTTTTATTGAATTTTCTTTTCCTCCTAATTACTTTTATTGAATTTTCTTTTCCTCCTAATTACTTTTATTGAATTTTCTATTCTTCCTAATTACTTTTATTGAATTTTCATTTCTGCCTAATTACTTTTATTGAATTTTCTTTTTTTCCTAATTACTTTTATTGAATTTTCTTTTCCTCCTAATTACTTTTATCGAATTTTCTTTTCCACGTAAGGAGTAATTCTTTGAATCCTTTGGAATCGTTATAAATTGAGTTTTTAAGAAAAAGGAAATCCTATTTATGTGTAAATATTAGTAGTACAGAAATTGTAATATCGTGATTAGAAAATGTTGAAATAGAACGAAAACAAATCACGAAACAAGTGAAACTACGCTGATTTCCGCTCACTGAGTTTACTTTCAAACGTTTTACCGTGAAAATTGAATAGAAATTTTGAATACATGCTATACATTGAATATAAAGGAAATGAAATATACGAAACGTTAAAGTACAAAAAGTTAATTTGTATAGAAGATAGTTTATTTACCGTTCTTTTACGTTTGTTATATTTCCCATTAGATTTGCTATCTTCGAATTTATGATGTATTTTATATTTCCTAACCGCCATATTTCGCTTCGTGGATAGGTAATACACTATAAAAATGAAACTTAGGACCAAATCCTAGATTCACCGTTTTGTTCTCACTGAATTTTTCAAAATACCTATGTATTAGGTCCGAGAGGATTTTATTATTTTATCCGTTGTAATTTTTAGCGTAGGAATATCAGTCGAGGAGATAAGAAACTATTCACACGAAACCACAGTTAGTATACCACACAAAAGATAATCGAAGACTGAAACGAGCGATCGAATAAATGGATTTTCGGTATAGATGGATTTCGGGCGCACTGTTAGATCAATAGGCCAGGACAGATAAAAGAGCACTGCCTGATAGTGATCATGGACACGGTTTTCAGCAATAAGATAAGTACTAATTCCTGATAACGATTACACTTTCACTTGGATACCACCTCGAACAATATGGCGCTTATCCAATTGCAGAAGATTAACAACGCGTGAAGTGCAAGAGAGAACAGAAACAACTATCGTAATAAGTGAGGTAAACATTAATCATAACTCGTCTAACATCTTTATCTATAATATCGTATTTCATATTTCAATAGAACTATCAATCTGTATCAACGACGATAATTAAAGTAATCTAAATGTTGAAAAGCTAAGTTTTGAAATCTTAAACTATCAATCTAGGATATAAGCTGTGAATAAATAGTTTATAAGATCTAAATTCCGAGAAGGATTGTTTATATAAATATTAGATTGGAATTAAGGGTATAGACGGACTATGACACGTACTCTTCCTTGAATAAGAAATGATTTAAAAAGAATATATAGATCATAATTATTTTAGAATTACAAATCCAGAATTTCAATAGCAAATATGTGCCAATGACATATACAACGAAATTATTATTATATTTAAATACATAAAGATAAATAAAT
>NIJG01000157.1:214628-229834 GCA_002201625.1 Euglossa dilemma
CACATATTTTCTTTATAAAACAAACGATGGGTTTAATTTGAAAACAATCGCAATATTAACAGACTTAATATAAGTTAATTAAATTTGTTAATATCATATAATTAAAGCAACCCATCCGTCAGATTTAGGGTAAAGAAAACCACATATTTCTTTAAAAAACAAACGATAGGTTTAATTTGAAAACAATCGCAACATTAACAGACTTAATATAAGTTATTTAAATCTGTTAATATGGTAATTATGATTACCAATTATGACGCAACCCATCCGTCAAATTCACGGGTCCCGTAAATCTAGTGTTAAAATATGCGTTGTTTCGAATAAAATATCTATGAAGACAAAAATTCGCTAAATTGTCTCTGTAGAAAATTACAAATCGGTGTATTTTCTAAACAATTGTCTAGTCGAAGAGTCGTGTATCTTACCATTGTTGTAAGCAACTGTCATGTTGATAATATACATCACAGAGTTGTCACGTTCTAGCTATTCAGTTTCTGGATCGATACTTGAAAAACATTTACCTCGAACATATCCACTGTCAGTTTACTATCAGTCAAATTATCCTAATTCTTATAACAATTCAATCCGCTAATCGATCGTTATAATTTCCCAACTTTCAGTCTTCAAAAAAACTCCGTATAAACCTCCAAATAAAACCACTAAACGAATATTCTTCCTGCAATCCCGTCTATTCAATTTCGTTTCGCGTTTCCGTTTAATTTGTTTCACGAATTTTCCGAACTACACTCTCTCACTTAACCGCAACAACGTAATTGCAGCCGACGTGATTGCACTAGTAAATTAAAAGCAGTTGTCCGAATCGAAAAACTTCGCAGCGAGAAGCTTCACTGAAACCGTAGGAACATCTTCCGCGTATTTTTTCACGCAAAATTAAAACTATGAGACTCGTTCGCGTAAATTCCAAGCACGAAAGTTTCTGGACGAAACGCACTGGGGATGTGTGATGATTTTTCGAGGTTGTATGGAAGAAACGAAGCAAAACGCAGAGCGAGCAACCCTTCCAGAGCGAGCAGTGTTGCTCGACTGACAGATCGATCGTGGACTCGTGCGACTGGTATGAATGACTCAGTCCCCGGGGGATTTCGTTTCGATGCAAATGTATGCGTCCGCGCTTCTATCGGCTACGACTACAATTGTTTATAAGCAAAGATGCCATTCGTCGCGGAATGTGTCTGGAAGAAGGAGTGAGAGAGGGCCTTATCGATACCCCGAACTGTCCCGGGACCGTTTCCGAACAACGCCACGGGAAAAAGGAAGTTGATTGTCCTGCAAGAATGTAGCTACACGGTGTTTAACACTAGGTTTACGGGTGTTTTTTGTATACCTATTTCAATGGACACCCATTTGATTTAAGGTAAAGAAAACCACACATTTTCTTTAAAAAACAAACGATCGGTTTAATTTGAAAACAATCGCAATATTAACAAACTTAATTTAAGTTAATTAAATCTGTTAATATGGTATAATTGACGCAACCCTTCGGTCAAATTCACGGGTCCCGTAAATCTAGTGTTAACCCCTTGCACTCGAGAGGCGACTCTCAGTTGTCATTTAATCAGATTCTAAAGATCGATATTAATTGATATATCAAATTTAAAATTACCTACCGATGCGTGGAATGTCGCGATAAAATAATTCTATGTCCTAATTTTCATAGGATTTCTTATTTACCGTTTTAAAAATATCGTTAACTTTATGGTAAAAGATTTTCGAATTACTATTTTTCGATAACGAAAAAATCACCGAGTGCAAAGGGTTAACACTAGGTTTACGGAGGTTTTTTGTATACGTATCTTTATGGAGACCCGTCAGATTTAGGGTAAAGAAAACCATGTGTTTTCTTTTAAAAATGACCATGAATTTAACACTAGAACTACCAAAGGGATCAAAATGACTATTTTCTGCTTTTGAATAAATAAAACACAATTGTTCGTAGTTATTCATTCCCCTTACACCACAACAATTATCTAGTGTTAATTTAGAAACAATTACAATATTAACACTATATTTATGGGACCCGTGAATTTGACGAATGGGTTACTCCATTTGTACGATATTACCAGATTTAATTAACTTATATTAAGTCTGTTAATATTGCGATTATTTTCGAATTAAATCCATCGTTTGTTTCTTAAAGAAAATATGTGGTTTCCTTTACCCAGAAATCTAATGGGTGTCCGTAGAAATAGGTAAACAAAAACCGCTCGTAAACCTAGTGTTAATATCGTATAATTGAAGCAAACCGTCCGTCAAATTCACGGGTCCCGTAAATATAGTGTTAATCGAACTGCGTTGTAGTGTCGTTTAACCCTTTACGGACGAGAAACGAAGTTAACGATACATTCGGTGTATAATAAACGATTAAAAATAACAAATCGTGGGAAATTCTCCGAATTAAGAAATATCTACGATATCAATGACAAAGCTAAAATTATTTTTCGTTGTATCCCAGGCAGATTCCATTCTAGAAAATTAAAAAACTTCTATGTATAATACGACATTCGTCCCCAGACTAATATCATGGCGAGCAAACATTTTTGCATAAATCAAAGGGTTAAAATGGCGGGAATGACGCGTCACAGATTTACTCTCATCGCTCTCATGCTATTGTTTCGAGTTTCCGTTTCAGTTTCGAATAAAATCTGAGCCCTGGACATCGGTCCTCCTCTGAGAATCGTTTCAGAGGCAGAACCGTGTGTCTGTCAGAAATTTCGTGGGAATTTTTTATGAATCAAGCAAATATTTCTGAGTTCCAGCCACGTTTGACGCTATCCGCGCGGATAGAGGTGCGATTTTCTTCTGAAAGATTATAAAACTTCCACGTATATTGTGACATTCGTCCGCAAAGGGTTAATCGTCACTAGACCCTTTGATTGTCGATGGAATTATGTTTTGAACGAGACGAACAAAGGAGTTGACAAGCAGAGATAGGTAATACGAGAATTCGGAACGTTGTTTACGGTTTTGAGGGAAGTTTAAAGCTAAATGTATCGGTATTTTGCACCTATCTATTTTTAACGCGAATATATTGGGTTGTTCGAAAAGTAATTTCGTTTTCTTTCCAACAGAAAAATTTGTCGAATTCGACAGTTTATAATCAAGTGAAACGTCTTGGTTTAAAAATCGTGTTTCATTTTCGCCAAAGAAAAGGAAATGATTTTCCAAACAACCCAATAACTATCAGTGGTTAAAGAATTTTTCGTTATGAAAAATAAACTAGAAGAAAAAGGAAAAGCGAAAAATTGAATAATCAAACGATATGAGAATTTTTTACAAAAAGTCAAATGAGCGAAGGAAATAACAATGAATGTAGAATTTTAAAGGAAATTTTGAAAGCGTGGTACGTTTAATTTTTATAAATGCGTTAATCCTATTTACAATATTTCGAAATTATTGCTGTGTGAATTACATAAAAGTTAAAATAATGGGATAAATGTAGTGTATGTGTATGTTGTTATAATTATGATTACATCGAGATTATTATTTTTAAGTAAGCTGACATGGAAATTATATTCGCGTGATTTGAGTTGGTTTTGTTGACTCGATTGTTTTTAAATCAATTGATTTAGTCAATTTATTCCTGTTATCTCGTGGGAAGAATCGTGGAATGCAATTTCTATTGTCACACAGGCTTTATCGATACTTCGAAGCAATGAAAACTGCTTTGGACAGCAATCTTGGTGTTTACTATATACAGTGAAGCTCGCACTATGATAAATTGACTGATATGTATGTATATTTAATCTAATTAATTAAATAATTAAATAAATTATCCCTAATCTCGTTTTATCAGTTTCTCTCCAAACATTTTATTAAAGCAGAAAGAATAACACACTGTTATCGAAAATAAATACAATCAGATTCGTTGTTTAATTTCGACGTGCTCTGTCAAGCCTTGATTCTTTTTCCTTTATTAAATTACTTAAATTGTTACTATTTTTTTTTAGAGATATAATCGATAAAAGTCTTTGAAAAGTGTTACAGCGGTTTTGCATTTCCAACGAATAATTAACACGTGTTAATCGATCCTAATTTTCAAGAGATGCACGAGTGACTTTATTACCTACAACCAAGGCCATTTCGTATTGTCAACTGGGAAAAATAAAAATTAGAAAATACTACGTCCATCTGTGAATTAACTCTTCGTTTTTCCCATTCTTATCTTAATAAACTAGCAACAGCCTGTATTGTCATGTTATATAAATTAATTTTGCACGACCTAAGAAAATCTCTAATTAAATTCTAACTCTAAAGTACACGATTCTTTCGTAAATATTTCGCGAATGAAGCTTGACTTTGCTTTAAAATAATTTAAAACTATTTATCTTAACGTAAAAAAATGAAAATTGTAATTTATATTCGAAAACTCAGTGCTGAACGTATGTGGAGAAACAAACTATGCCTGGTTATTCAGAAAATTTATGTTTTCAAATTTTAAGATAAAAAAGAAATTCGCTTTTTCCACTATGAATTTTAATAGAGTTATCTCTTCGGCGGAGTTCCAGGATAAACAACTATTTCTTTATAGCGAAGATAACCGTGAAAAATATAGACCTGAGCACGAGAGATTCACGAAGAGTTCATATATCGCACGACCGCTTGTAAAATACTCGTGAATCACGGTTTCGTTAAAATTAGAGCAAGCAGAGGCGAGGAACCAGGGGGACGATGGCCACCGGGGTCAAATAATTTTAGGAAAAATTTCTCTCGGCCCAAAAATATCGTTCATAGGAAGACACGTCTAACCTTGAGAATCTGGCACCAATGAACCCTTAAATTATACAGGCCATCTCGATTCGGAGATCTAAAGAAAAACAGCAGTTTTGCTTTTCAAACATACTACGCTACCGAAGATTTAATTAATTTCAAAATAACTCGAGACACGTGTAAAATACTAATTTAATCGTCTTTTCGCTAAATCGCTAAAATGATCATTAATATAGTAACAGATATATTTTTTAAATTGGGAAATCTATATCTAGAAATTCGGAATATGTTGGAGATCTAAAGAAAAACAGCAGTTTATCTTAACAAACATACTACACCACCAAAGATTTAATTATTAATTTCACTTTAACTCGAGACACGTATAAAATACTAATTTAATCATTAATATCGCCTCAGGTATATTTTATAAATTGGGAAATCTTTATATAAAAATTTGGAGTATGTCGGAGATGCAAAGAAAAACAGTAGTTTTTTTTTTCAAATATACACACTACCGAAAATTTAATTATTAATTTCACTTTATCTCGAGACGTACACAAAACACTAATTTAATCGTCTTTTCGCTAAATCGCTAAAATGATCATTAATATCGCCTCAGATATATTTTTTAAATCGGGAAATCTTCATCTGGAAATTCGGAGTATGTCGGAGATCTAAAGAAAAACAGCAGTTTTTTTCCAAATATACCACGCTATCAAAGATTTAATTATTAATTTCACTTCAACTGAAGACACGTGTAAAATACTAATTTAATCGTCTTTAATATCACCTCAGATATATTTTTTAAATTGGGAAATCTTTATCTACAAATTCGGAGTATGTCGGAGATCTAAAGAAAAACAGCAGTTTTTTTTCAAATATACCACGCTATCAAAGATTTAATTATTAATTTCACTTCAACTCAAGACACGTGTAAAATACTAATTTAATCGCCTTTAATATCGCCTCAGATATATTTTTTAAATCGAGAAATCTTTATCCCAAAATTCGGAGTACGTATTACACACGAATGCCTCAGATGTTGAATTTGTTTAACAGAATTTTGCACAGCGATGATATTAAAGTTAACATGATCCGTGGGTACATGCATTAATTAAGTTAAACGAGCTCCAGCGTAACCTTTTAATCCAATTGAGATTAATTTCTGTTTTATAAGCGTTTATATTTCCATAAGATACGGGAACACAGCGAAGGATTAATCGTGCCAAAACAATTAAACTACGAAATGATGCAAAAATACAAGAAATTTTATTTTACCTATAGAAGATTATTAACACTAGATTTACGGTTTTTTTTTTGTAACTATTTCTACGTTCATCCGTCAAATTTAGGGTAAAGAAAACCACATACTTTCTTTAAAAAACAAACGATAGGTTTAATTTGAAAACAATCGCAATAGTAACAGACTTAATATGAGTTAATTAAATTTGTTAATATCATATAATTAAAGCAACCCATCCGTCAGATTTAGGGTAAAGAAAACCACATATTTCTTTAAAAAACAAACGATGTGTTTAATTTGAAAACAATTGCAATATTAACAGACTTAATATAAGTTAATTAAATCTGTTAATATCGTATAATTAAAGCAACACATCCGTCAAATTCACGGGTCCCATAAATCTAGTGTTAAATGATTATTTTACCTAGAGACTTATAGAAATAAATAATGCTTTCTAATCGTAGATCTATTTTAAGAAATGTGTCTGAAGATACGATTATGTACAAATACAAGTACAAACATCGATTTATAAGTTTCTAACACACTCCACGTATCGATTTCTCACGGTTGGATTAATTAGGTTCACGCGTGTCGATCGGTAGACATTGCGAATAGCAATGAGCACTGCTTGCATTTTCAAAGACATGATTCATTTTTGCATCGATCGTATCACCTGTTAAGACTATCGATCCCGGTGCTTTATTAATATTAATTAGAGGATTACATGATAACTTGTAATATGCGAGCGTTTATTGATCGATAAAATAATTCGCCGTGTCCCAACGAAAGGGAAACGAGTTCCACGTTAAAAAAGAAAATGCAAATCACGTAAAACTACGCGCGTTGAATTTGTCCTAGTACCAATAATACTATATATATTAACATATTTTAATATCCGGGTAACAAGTTTACCGTAAAATAATTTTTCTAATATTTGAAAGAGTTCGATCAGATAAGATCAAGAATCAATAAGATAAAATTAAACATATTTTAATATCCGGGTAACAAGTTTACCGTAAAATAATTTTTCTAATATTTAAGAGAGTCCAATAAGATAAAATCAANTAATGAAATTCATACCAATAACGTTGTTTATACTGTAAACACAGTTTAAAATAATAAATATAATTTATTATTCTTTCAATCGAATCGGAAGAAAAATATTCGAAGCAAAAGATACAACGAGACAAGAAAAATAAACAATTACAAATTTGTTTGCATTACGAAGGATATAATAAATATATTCCTTAAATACAGGCTTTAATAATAAAATTATATTATATTATATTTATTATATCGAATAAAAATAAATACTCAGGGATCTTTAACGAAGTTTTTTATATGAAAAAAAGGCAATTTTCGTTAGTGAGATGTTTGTTGCACGAAATAAAAGTTTCTTCTTTAAATTCTTAATCTTTTCTCACGATCGAGCGAAAAAATGGAATAACGAGTAGATTAAGGCTATTCAAATTTGAATCCCGTGACGAAAAATGGCCCCGGAAAGGTAACCGGTGTTTCTCGAGAGACGTTTCGACATTTTTCATCGTAGGCGTATGCAACGAACGTGGCCTCGAAGTCTGTTGCGGTATACAATATATTGTCTCTCGTTATTACGTGTCTTATACACTTGCCGAGCAACCTATCACGGTAAACGGCAAAAAGAGCGGTGCGTGAATTTGTATGATAAAAACACGCGTTACAACACGTCGGACGGTGAACAGAACGGGTGAAAAAATGGTAAAAGGTAAACGGGATAATCGGACTCTCAAAGGAGAAAACACGCGATTGTTGTCGAGGGACAAAAAATATTTCTGAGTTCGTAAAATTATTCGCAAATTATACCTGCATTAATTTAATATGTAATATAACTTATGTTTTATTTAAATTTAATTTTAATATTTAATATAACGTATTTTAGACAGTTTTTATATACTATAATATCTTTTGTTATTGTGCCTACTATTTTTGTAGTATTTTTATCTAAATACGCATGTTTGTGTTTTATTAAACAAATTAATTTTAATTAGATAAATTTACGAGATTTGGTAACGTTATTGTGTTTACGATGAACTGAATTTTCTGTTCAACGTTGAGTAAATAAACGAAAGTCTTAAAAATTAGACTTGTTACTGGACTTTTTCCCTGTTTATTTTGAATCTTTGTCGCGTGTTTACTCTTCTTTTACTATCTCGTTCTGTCAATGACCATTCAGTATCTCAGAGAAAAAGCAGCTGTTGATTCACGTAATACTTATAGCGTGACAATTGACACGTTTCGGGTTTTTCTGGAATTCCGACTCGGTTTATACTTAAACCCTTTTCATTTTTACAGTATTTAAACGTTTTGTGCAAATCAACATTAAAAATAGAATTTAATTCGATCTATTTACTATTTACTTCGTATTATTACGCAAATATTTACTGCTTCTGTTATGTTAATTATTATTTACGTATAAATATTTATTATTTATTCGTAATTATCGGATTAAATTTCTTCTCATCGTTTGTCCGTTATTTATTTTAGAAGACGCGATAATTCCGATGCGTTTTCAACGCTTGGCAGTGAGTGGGAATGAAATAACAAAGACGACGGAATGTATGGCATAAAGTAAAATGTCAATCGTAATCGTATTTACGAGTTCACGAAGAAAATTTGTGACAACAAACGATAAACTTGATGAAGAGTAGTTAGAGTAATAGTTCATTTGCTTATGTAACATCATGTTGTAGAACAATGAGAAATGAAACTTCAATGCTGTCTCGAGATTTATCGTAATGAGGAACAAAACGAGATGAACATAATCTCTTAACGATGTAACAATAATGAAGAATTTTTGTATTACTTGAAATCGATGCGTCTTTTCTACAAATTATTTTAATCATTTAATTTTCTAAAATTATACAAAAACGAGTAGCGATGAAGATATTATTTATCAAAATATCTCGATATGCTGATTAAAATAACTTTTACAAATTAAGGAAATATACATTTTCGAGATAGTAGCCACGAGTATTATCTCGCGAATGAATTTTAACCCTTTGCACTCGGCGATTTTTTAGCTACAGAAGAATAGAAATTTACTTATTTTCTGGTATAAAACTAACATTATTTTTTTGAGTGGTAAATAAAGAATCGTATAATAATTAATACGTAGAATTATTTGATTTCGATATTTCGCATATTGTTATATTATCTTAAATTTGATATATTAATTAATATGGGTCTTTGAAATTTCATGNTTTAAAATTTCATGGTGACCGACAGTCGTCATTCGAGTGCAAAGGGTTAATTATTCCCACAGAAGTAAAAGAAATATAAGATACGGTAAGATAGAACGTGGGAATTTTTAGCGAGCGATATTTTAAGGACCAGGATACTTGGAGTTTGCTATTCACGATAATTGAATCAATTGAATCGGAAGTAGCTAGAAGGGCTCCGAATTGATTTACTTTCGCCCGCATAATTATCTAAGCAATCTATGACCCACATGAAAATCTTCGAGCTGCAGAAAGTAACAATTGCAAATGCATCGTAATTCTTATTAATTCTCAGCTTCGCTATTAAAACTACACGAATAATCATATCGTCAAATGATTTCTATTTCTTTTTATGTATATCAGGCTACAATAAAAATTCTCAGAAGCCAAACTATTAATCCTAAAATTTAATTTCGTTCCTAAAATTTAATTTCCTTCCTAAAATTTAATTTTAATAGCCACATAAACGATTAAAACTTAATCTTTCAGACACCATAATTTATACCAATTACTCTACACAGAGATAAACGTTCGGGCTCGTATTTTTTCCTCGTGTAACGAGAACTATTTTTACGTTCAAGAATAGTAGAGAATATAAATTGCTCGATTTAATATTCAGCTCCAGTTTTCGTTAAAAAAATTTCTACTACACCATCGATACGTCTGTGCAGAACAGAAATTCTTAATCTTTGACTGGCAAAAGAACCGGAGAAAAGAAATATCGATTTAACGAGAAACGTTTAGCCGTAGTAGCGTAATTTCTTAAAAGAATGGCAGGTTGGAATAAAAATTCCATTAGTTCCGTATGTTTCGGTGTATCGTCGAGAAAAAGCGGGGTCCAACAATGAATTATGTCTCTCAGCTTTTGGAATCCCCTTTTTGTTCGTGCTCATTCGTCATGCTCTACTAGACGGCATGAGACTAACGCAATGGTGTCTAGCGAAAAATGTCGCGCAAGAAACGAATAAAAGGGTGGACGTGGAAAAAAACGGCGGATCGAAATAGGAGCGTGCGAGTGTTCGGAGCCTTGAAACCATAATCGACGTATGCAGAATGCTTTTCGTCAAGAACCGGCATCGCCTTCGTTACACACACGTCACTTCCTTTTATTAGGCGAAAAACAAAGAAAAAGGAAATTTATCTGTAAATTCGCACGAATTCATTCGCTACGAAAAATTTGTTTCGTTTTATCCTGTATTTGTATTCGTTGAAAGTCGTAGAAAACCCGTGAGCTGATAATCGAATACGTTATTTCTCTAATAATTTTTCTAATTTCTCATTATCTTCCTCTAATGTTAGTTTTATGAATGATTCATAATAATTAATTACAATAATTCTCTGAATGATTGTAAAAAATTGCAAGTGCCTTGGATATTTTTAATTTAACAATCTATTAATTCGATAAAATTTGGAACAATTTAGGAAAAATTTGATTTCGCAGGGAAAGAAAATAGAGAAATATCTAGACTTTGAAATGTTTCACGTGTGAGACTTCGTGTTATTCGATATTTATTGAAAAATTCAAATAAAACGATATCGGTACTCCTCTTTGCTCTTTTGCTACTCGAAATAAAATTATTCTACAATCGAATTTAATTTTGCACGAGATCTATAAAATTGGATAGATATATTCTCGAAACTGATTTCATTTATACAAACTTTTCGACTGCATTGCAATTAGTTTCTTGTGTTCAACTTACGTCATATCGTTCGAAGAGGAATATCGCTGGAAAAGTAGAAGATTAGTTCTAAAGGAAGAAAAATACGCAAAGGGCCATTTTGAGCATACCAAAGGAACATAAATTAGATTAGAACGAAGCGGAACTATCTGTTTCGCTTTTTCTGCTCTGTGTCGAGCGATACTGACGATGACCAGAGTCTAAACTGGTCAAAGTTAGTCGATAATAAAAGAAAGTCAGTGACGCACGAGTCTTTTTGGATCTTTACGAGCAAAACCAATAGACACACGCGTGCCTAACAGAGAATTCTAAACTTAGCGCAGCGAGATAATTAGATAACAATGTCGTAGATATTTTAAGACGAGGAAATTGATGGAACGATATTCTAAATAGACGAGAACAAAACGATACGATATTAAACGAATAGTAAACCTAAGTGTCGTTGAATTTAGGTGTTAAGATCGAAGCAGACACTAAATTTATGCGTGAGTATTTAAGTATTTAAGTATCGGTGTAAATTTCGGTATTAAATATTAAATTTATACATGAGTATTTAAGTATTTAAGTATCAGTGTAAATATTAAATTTATACATGAGTATTTAAGTATTTAAGTATCGGTGTAAATTTCGGTATTAAATATTAAATTTATGCGTGAGTATTTAAGTATTTAAGTATCGGTGTAAATTTCGGTATTAAATATTAAATTTGTGCGTGAGTATTTAAGTATTTAAGTATCGGTGTAAATTTCGGTATTAAATATTAAATTTATGCGTGAGTATTTAAGTATTTAAGTATCGGTGTAAATTTCGGTATTAAATATTAAATTTNGATATTTACCGCGATAATTTCTAGTTTTATAAATTCTTCGTTTTAATGTCCCAATTGAATATTTTATATCGAGTAATTAAATCTAATATTAGTCTAATAAATGTATATTTAGTATACAGTAAATATTATTACATTACCGTGTGTTAAATATTATTTAAATAATATTTAACACACGGTAATGTAATAATATTTACTGTATACTAAATATACATTTATTAGACTAATATTAGATTTAATTACTCGATATAAAATATTCAATTGGGACATTAAAACGAAGAATTTATAAAACTAGAAATTATCGCGGTAAATATCTAAATTTATACTGTCTGATGAATAGGACGTTCATGAATCAAGCGAGTTATACTAATTAAATGGTAAATTCAACTCGCGACGATAAGTGGAATATTCTGATAGCTACTTTCAGGAAACGATAAAAGCTATGGTAATCATAGCAACTTGGAAGAGTTCTCGGTGAAGACGCGTTTAGAGACTTCAAGCATACAATGACAAAACGTGTGAAAATTACTTGTTAATAGAATTACAGCGTATCGGCAGAGCCTTGAAAAGACCGTGCATTTGTCCAAGGTCCCAAATGTTGGATTAAACGAACCAGGATATTCAGTTCCCGATGGAACAATGTCTTTTTTGTTTGCTGAACCGCGGAAGACTCGTACGCTTGTTAAGAATGAGTATATAATTATATTTTCACAAAAGAACAGACTCGTTATATTTTATATCGCGACCTTTTTGAATGGTCAGAGGAATCAAGGAAATTATATTTATATTCATCTTTTAATATCCGTTAGGATTCCTTTTAATTACGAGTAATAAAATTTACAACGAAAGTATGCAAAATTATCGCAATTTAACGCTAGGTTTACTGGAAGCATTGCTCCAATATACAATATTATTTAAGTTTGTTAATATTCTAGCTATTCAGGAATTAAACTCATGGTTTTTTTTAAAGAAAATACATGGTTTCATTGTCCGTAAATTTAATGGGTCTACATAAAGATAGGTATACAAAAGAAGGTCCGTAAACCTAGTGTTAAAATCACATAAAAAAATTTGCATATGAGAAGATAATATGCGAAATATAAATAGGACGAAATTATATAGATGTAGATAATATTATATACAAAATAGAAATCTAATCTATGATACATTTAATGATCGATAAATCTCTGTCATTAAAAGAATAAATGTATCAATTAATTACACGCTTGTTTTAAATTATCTGTAGTTTATTTCAGATTGTAAAATAACTGTAAATACGTTACGTGATATATTATACATGTATACAAACCGTACACGTACTATAGTGATTCATAATTGATACTATTTCATTTCCGTCGATATTAAAATAACTTTCTTCGTCCGTAGCTTGAGTTTAAAGAATTGAACGGGTAATCGGCATTCTCACCTCGCATTCCAGCTTCCTCATCTGGCCGTTTAGCTCCGAAACCAAGCAGCCGCATGTTTACAAGATCAGCGTCGATTCTTTCCGCACGATTGCTCGAGAAGGCAAACAGAAGGGAAACGATCCATTGGCTGGCAACCCAGAGAGCGCCGCACGCGAAACAGTCCAACAGTTCCGATGTCATCAAGTCGCGGCACGAAAACAGTTCAGATATCACACAGCACGTATTTCAATCTCATCTCGACGAAAAATTGAAAATAGGTAACGTCTCGATTCTTCTCCGTCCAAGAAAAATAAAAATTAAACAGCTGTCGGTAAAATTATTCGCACGTAAATCAAGTAAATCAGGTTTCGACTAAAAATCAAGGGTTCGAAAGTAAATCCCACGTATGTAATTTTTGATTATTATTTTATGACGATTTTCCTTAATAAACTCGTTAATTCTTATTATACAATTCCCGATCCGAAGTTTTTAATTAGAATTTCTCGGTTATTTCTTTATTTCTGTATTAAAGGATTGTACAGAAATTTGTATTAAGATATTAGTAACACTTGGAATGTTTATATATATTTTTCACAAATCATTGAATTCTATTAGATTAAATTCACTATGGAACATTCACGATTATAGATATAGGTGATATGCAACTGTTAATTGATAATTAATGACACGGGTTACTTTATTAACGATAAATTTGTGAACTTGGCAGAAATTCTAATCTAGGTTGAGAAAATTTATTATTTGTATTTTGTCTGGGACGAGAATTCACTATGGAACATTCACGATTATAGGTATCTGTGATATATGCAACTGTCAATTAATAATTAATAACACCGGTTACTGTATTAACGATAAATTCGTGAACTTGTCAGAAATTCTAATCTCGGTCGAGGAAATGTATTAATTCTATTTTATCTAGCACGAGAATTCACTATGGAACATTCACAATCGTAGGTATACGTGATATACAACTGTCAATTAATAATTAATAACAGCGGTTACTGTATTAACGATAAATTCGTGAACTAGACAGAAATTCTAATCTCGGTTGAGGAAATTTACTATTTGTATTTTGTCTAGGACAAGAATTCACTACGGAACATTCACAATTGTAGGTATAAGTGATATGCAACTGTCAATTAATAATTAATAACACCGGTTACTCTATTAACGATAAAACAAAAATTCGTGAACTTGGCAGAAATTCTAATCTCGGTCGAGGAAACTTCTTATTTCTATTTTGTCTAGGACGAGTGTAAGGTGACTGTTGAACGGTTTAGTTGTCAAACAGCGACCGACCGACGAGACGTCAAGACCGACACTAGGCGTCGCTGCCAAAACACGTGTCGCGCGAAAGACGCTGGAAGAATGAACCGACTGGCAGTAAGTCGATGCGCTTTTGTGGTTTCAAAAGTGACCACCAGCATCCTGTCTACGAGGAATCACGTGATTAATCTTTCGTACACGCACACGCGTAAAGAAGTGTGAGGGCGCGGTGTTTTGCGTTGGCAGCACACCGCGTCCAGAATGGAATAAACCTTGCTGACCGATCGACTTTTTTTTCCTACCGTGTTCGATCATCGAAAGACGATACACGCTAGCGAGAATCCTGGAAAAAGTCGCGCCGCGTAATAGAAGAGAGAGAGAAGGAGAGAGAGAGAGAGGGAGAGAGAGGAAGCGGCCGAGTGAGACAGGAAATGGAAGAAACCCAGATTCGAAGGGAAACTCTTATTCAGCATAGTCCATGTTCTTTCCATAGATGATGGAAAGTAACGAATGGCGAAATACTAGTGGAAAAAATTGTTCTATATCTAGGGGAATTTTATAAATTAACCCTTTGACTGCCACGCCGAAATCATATGTTTCGCCCAGGACGCCACGGAATTATTTTTATTATTCAAAGCATATAATGGAAAAATAATAACGAATCCATGTTAGAAGGCAATATTTTTATCAAATGGTACGTTTCTCTTACTGGTGGTCACGGGTGACCACCGTGGCGCCTTAGTAACGGTTCGACGAAGATTACGGCACGAATTGCAAAAAAAA
>NIJG01000157.1:244079-263192 GCA_002201625.1 Euglossa dilemma
GCACTACGTAGTTCAAGAGCCAAACAATTTCTCACGGAAGTTTACACTGTATTTTTACTTCCGGTTTTCGTTTACAACTTTCCTAGCACACTCGAATATATCGCAAACCGAAATTGGAACAAACTTTAATTCTTCGCTGGTCAAAATGTATCGTAGAAAAATATAAATGACCATCATGCTATTTATTAAAATTTAGAAACATTTTGTACGAACAAAATTTGACAATTTGACGGATAAAATCTTGTTAAATTTATTAACTGTTCCGCGATCTTGTTTATTTATTAATTTTGCAAATAATAATAACACGTTCGTATTCAACGATAGTACTTGATGTTGAATGTATTACCTATAGAAATTACGCAGATTAAATTATGTGTGTGTGTGACGTTTAACACTCTATGGACGAGAGAACGAAGCTAATGATAAGACCAACCTATTTATTAAAATTTAGAAATATTTCGTACCAAAAAAATTTGACAATTTAACGAACAAAATATCTTATTAAGTTTATTAACTGTTTCGTGATCTTGTTTATTTAATAATTTTACAAATAATAAGAACACGTTCATATTCAACGATAGTATTTGATTTTGTATGTATTACCTATAGAAATTACGGAGATTAAATTATGTGTGTGTGTGTGTGTGACGTTTAACACTCTACGGACGAAAGAACGAAGCTAATGATAAGACCATCCTATTTATTAAAATTTAGAAACATTTCGTACGAACAAAACTTGACAATTTGACGAACAAAATTTCCGTGATCTTGTTTATTTATTAATTTTGCAAATAATAAGAACACGTTCGTAATCAAAGATAGTATTTGATTTTGTGTGTATTACCTATGGAGATTAAGAGGATTAAATTATTCACGTGTGTGTGTGTGATGTTTAACCCTTTGTGGACGAAAGAACGAAGTTAACGATACATTCGGTGTGTACTAAAGGATAAAAAACAACAAATCGAGGGAAATTCTCCGAATTAAAAAATACATACAACATTGATAACAATGTTAAAATTATTTTTTATTTTGAAAAACTGAAAATCTTTCCACGTATATTACGACATTCGTTCCCAAAGGGTTAATGCACCCTCTGAGAAGGGTTGTCTCACACAAAACAAATACTTGTCTCATCCACGAGATATATTCAAATATTATTCAACTATTCTAGTCAATTTCCATATACAGAACCTAATACACAGAACTACATAAAAGAAACTCAAAATTAAAGCTCTTGTGTTTTTAATCACAATAATTCGAACATCCTGAATTACTATACAAAAAGCGTGATAATTCTAACTCTTAATTAAATATCGAATTCAATTCCTTTTCGTAGTAATTCTTACACTTAACTCGCTGTTAAATACATAAATGTCGACCAGATATTTTCGTCTGACTACGTGCCTCTCGATGCGTAAAAGCAAGCAGTTATTTTCGCCAGTTCAAAGCTTTAACTCGAGGTACTGCTTCGTAGTACATTTATTTTGAACATTAGAATATTTCGGATTATTCGAAAAGGTTGTAGCGAAATTTTAATTTTAATTTGCACTCGAGTGACGACTGTCAGTCACCATGAAATTTTGAAGACCCATATTAATTAATATATCAAATTTAAGATAATATAACGACACACGAGATATCGAAATCGAATAATTTTACGTGTTAATTATTACACGATTCTTTATTTACCACTCAAAAAAATAAGGTCCGTTTTATACAAGAAAATCTGTAAATTTCTATTCCTTCTTAGCCAAAAAATCCCCGAGTGCAAAGGGTTAAAACAGATTCGAGTGATACATCGTGGAATAACAAGTTTGTAAATTGAGAACCCTTTTCTTTAGAAGCGTGCAGTAATCAGCAATGATTCATCCTCAGTTTTCTGTTTGCCAATTCGTTTAACCTTTCATCGATAATCCTACCTATTTATCAATAATACTTGTTCGAAACTATCAAAATAATACACGTCGCAGCAACTTTTCAAAGAAGCGTAAATTTGTTAGAATTTTATGTACTAATACTACTTATGTAGACTGAAATTTATCGAAATACATTGCTGACATAATCTCATTATAACTGAGATCATAATAGATACTTTAATGACTCGTTTTATAATTTTAGATTCGAAGAATAATCGTAATATCAGATCTATGTAGCAACAGGATACACTTAGTGTTATTAACACTAGATTTACGGGACCAGTGAATTTGACAGATGGGTTGCTTCAATTATACGATATTAAGAAATTTAATTAAATTATATTAAGTTAGTTAATATTGCGATTGTTTTCGAATTAAAGCCATCGTTGGTTTTTTAAAGAAAATATGTGCTTTTCTTTACCCTAAATCTGAGAAATAGGAAATACAAAAAAATAAATACAAAATATAAAAAACCACCGTAAACCTAGTGTTAAAAGCCTGGTAATATTAGATCAAGGTACAAGATTCTGGGTTTAGAAGTTGTCCAGGGTCGATAACACCCGCAGCGAAACGGAAAGCAAAAATAGTTCGCCAGAGAAACGTAGGGACCCCCCTAAACCTTCGATGTTAATGCGACATTTTCAATGAATTAGAGGGATTAAACGCGTAGACGTCTACTGTAAACATTCTCGAATGAAAGAGGGAAACCAAACGCGTAACAGATTGCTACGAATATTTTATACTAACCGAAATTGCGCACGAAATTGTAAAATTGAGGTACACGAGTATACAATCAGTTGGAATTGATTAAATTAAATTATTATATCGTCCAATNCGTTATATACATTTTTCGTTACATTTTACAAACTACATCTATAATTAACATCTTTTCCAACGAAATAGGAAGAAATCATAGAACAAAAGGGCGACTAAATTTTTTCTAAATATTTCAAGGTTTATTCGACGCATAATTTTAACCCTTTGCACTCGACGATTTTTTGGCTAAAGAAGAGTAGAAATTTACAGATTTTCTGGTATAAAATTGACGTTACTTTTTGTTAGTAGTAAATAAAGGATCGTATAATAATTAACTCGTGGAATTATATGATTTCGATATTTCGCATATTGTTATATTATCTTAAATTTGATATGTTAATTAATATGAGTCTTCGAAATTTCATGGTGACTGACAATCGTCGTTCGAGTGCAAAGGATTAAATGGTAAAAGTAAAAACAAGCACGAATTTATGGGACGACCTAATGTACAAACTATAAAGAATTTTTAAAGATTATAAAGATTTTTGCGAAACTGTAAAATAGATGAAAAAAGAGGAATCCTTTTCTGTGCTATGTAGCTTGTGCGGAAAATAGATGCTGAAACAAATAAATTCAATCGATCAGTAGAGTGCTTTCTAGAAACCGATAATTGAATTTATACCTCAGCATAGCAGAATATTCTGTTCGGTGCAGCTTCGAAAATTTCGTTGTAAATTTCGTCACACTGTCATAATACACTGTGAACAAAAAATTATTATATTATTATATATCCAAGCTTTGTAAGTAAAAATTTTCAGTACTTCAGCTTTACGTACGTTTTGCACATTCGCTATTTAATTGCGTATAAAATATTTTTATAAAAAAGGGAAGAATAAATAAGAATAAAGAATAAATACTTTGTAAGTAAAAATTTGCAATACTTCAGCTTTACGTACGTTTTGCACATTTGCTATTTAATTGCGTATAAAATATTTGTATAAAAAAAGAGAAAAATAAATAATATGGACAAAAAAGTAAATTTATATTTTTTATTAAGAAATTATATGGAAAATAAATTTAAGATTAAGTTTCGTATGTGCAATGCGTAAGTAATGTACGTATATGATAATTAGTATAATATAAGATATTACCTATGTAATGTTTTTCATTTTCAATGGGTTATTAATATTCTAATATTTTTCCGATACGCGCTTCCATTTGTATTTTGCAACGCGATCTGTTGATTTCGTGTCTTAATATATTGTAACACGATCCCTTGATAATAAATCCCAATATTTTGCAACACGAGCTTATAGTTTAAAAATTCGATGTTTTGCAATGTGAGCCGGTTTGTATTTGGTGATAAGAAGTTCACTGTACCCGCGCTTCGTAAGTAGTGAAGCATCCAGATTGGTCAGACGTGGAGACTGCATCATCGTAAATGCAAGTGCAGCATTACATATGCGATTAATCATTCATTTCGGGGACAGTCGCTTGCTATCACGTAAATTCTTCTAGTTCCAATATTTTTCGTCTAAGAATAATATTTTTTCTTATTTGCCTATTCCATGATCCCTCTTCCATGATCTCAGTTTATCTTCTGTTACTGTCGTTGAAACCTGAAACAAAACACATGTATTAGTCAGATTGCATGATTCAAAGTATAAATGATAAAAATAATAATAAATATAATGAAAATTATAGATATAATTACATTGAGTTTCAAGAAAATTCTTAAGAATAATAGCCCTGTGAATTAATCTATTACTTCTTAATATTGCATTAGTAATTATTTACTAATGTAAATTTAATTAATTAAATTTACATTAGTAATTATTTACTAATTAATAAAATGGAATATTCATCCGATTAATATCCATTTACTAACGAATAATTACTATGTTATTAATTACTACTATATCATTAATTAAGTTAATTAATGGCAACTTACCAATAAGCTCCACAAAAAGTTACATTTACAATCTGTAAATAAAATAATACGATTTATTCGAATTATCAAAAATGCAAAAACATTATTAACTATTTGACACTTTTTAAAATTTATAGGTTAAATTTAATCTCACAAACGTTAACAAATATTCAATTTTCGACACAGTTAAGTTTCGCCTCCGATATAACATTTCAATTAAGGTGATTCTTCCTGTTTGTAAATATTTATAATTTTATATCGCGTGTAAATTGTCGAAGAAGATAAATTATGTGAACCATCGAGTTTGTTGTAAATTCAACTTTTTCACAATAAACGCACTCCTCGACGTTATGTTTTTTTAGCACAAAGTCGACGTTCTAGCTATTATCGATGGTAATCAAGCACGCGTGAACTAGTAACATTACAAGGACTAAATAAATCGATCTAGAAACGTGTTCTTTTCTTTTTTATTGCAGAAACGTCCTTCTGAACGTTATACCTATGAAATAAACATTTCATAGTAACACCTAATCATGACAAAATGAATTTGCATTAGTAAACGATCACTTTTCGTTTCATACTGAGGTACAATTTAAAAGGAGAATTATAGAGGATTTTTATTCGACAAGGGTTAATCGAATATTTTAGTTTAATACAACTTATATGCTCTCATATAATATAAGCACGCGTGGAAAAAGAAAATAAAGCTCAAGATGTAATGTCTATCCGTGTATAAATTAATATCAGTATACTAAAAAAACAATCATATTGTTTATATACAAATATATTACAAATTGTAATAGAAAGTTATTAGAATTTGTTTTATGGAAGATAATGAAAAAAAAGAAATCGCCCAACGTGGGGCTCGAACCCACGACCCTGAGATTAAGAGTCTCATGCTCTACCGACTGAGCTAGCCGGGCTTGGTCATAATACATTTAAAAATCTAGGTTTTAAGAAGTTGAAAATATAATTTTTACAATAATAATGAATTGTATTAAACGAATATATTAAATTTCTTAAATTATACGTTAATATTAATATAAATACATAACATATCAAACACGTAACACGTAAAATATTGTTTAATAAAACATACACCTTTAATAAAATTATTCACTATTATTTACGAATATTGGTTTCAAGTAGATTCTTACTTTATATAAATTTAGATTGTTTTAAAAGTAAATGTAAGATTTGTCCTATCTCTTAGTTACATGATATTCAATTACTTTTATCGATAGCTTAATTTATTTTACTGATTCATTTCCCGCGCTTTTCATAATACAAAATAACTTGCATCTGATATAAAAATACAAACTTTCTTCCTTCGTTTGAAAGCTTCACCGTAAATCAATGTTTTTTTCACAAATAATATCATATATTAGCATTTAATTCTTTAAACTAATAAAAAAAAAAAGTTTTGTAACGGATTTATCGAAAAGAATTGAAATATCGTCAAATTTCGTCACTTGGTGTCTCTGAATGTATTTTCTACGACGGATGTTCAGCGCGCAATGTGGTGAAGGTTGAGTATGTCGTCGGTTTAAATTTGGATAATAACACGTGTTAATACGTACTCGCTTATTTAGTGTTGTCTTTTTTAATAGAAGTTATCGTTAATATATGTTTTAAAGAATAACAAAAATGCGTCGTAGCGTAAAAGATTCAGATGAGGAGGTAGACATGAAGTCTGGTTTGTATTTTTCATTTTTTTAGTTTCTATGCGCACGCGGTTCACTCGGTTGCTGAATGTAACGGTCGATTCGACGTCGTATCTTATACTACTATCAATTTAATAATATACTTTTATAAGAAATCTTATTTTAAACTCTTTCAGAGTACATAATTAACATTTCACAAAGTTTGGTTGTAATTATTTTATTTTTCCTTATATCTCTATTAAATTGTTAGGTCGTAAAACTCGTGTTCAAACCGAAGTAGTATCAGTTGATTCTCCACTTCGTCGAAGTTCTCGAATTAAGCCAAATATTAAACAAGATGAATCTTCACCTGACTCCAGTTTAAGCGACGCGAGCACTATTAACAATATACAAACTGCAAAAAGTAAAACACGACGAACAATTAATATGGATAGTTCTACTACAACTGAAAAGCAAAGAACTTTACGTTCTAGGATGAATTCTGTGTCCTCAGATATTAGCGAAATCCAAGAAACAGATGTTGGGACACCAACAAAAAAAACTAGAAATAATCCTAACAATAATAAGACAAATAGCCGAAGAAGGTATTTTAACAATAATCAAAATTTATGTGTATAAATTTTTCTGCTATTACTTTACATTATTCTTTATTATTTCTAGTAAACGTCTTACAAGAGCTGGTTCAGAAGCAAATTCACCACCACCAGCAACAAGAATTACACGTAGTACAAGGGCTAGTTCAGTAGAACCTGAATCCAATATATCAAATAAACTTCTAGAAAAGTGTCAAAATGAATTTGTAAGTTCGCCTATTAAGACAAGAAGACGAACTTCAGTACTACCTTCAGAAGCAACGGTTATAGAGGAGAAAGGACAATACATGAAGATTCCTATGGTAACATTAAATCGTGCATTACCTAATCTTACTGAAATTAAAGAATCAGGTACATTGTATTTTTAAATTATGTAATTGTATAAATATATTTAAATTTTATAAATTATAATTTGGTAATAACATATAAAGTTTTATATTCAGATAATTCCACTAAAACTGCAGAAAAAAATGAAAACCAAAACAAACTCAATACAAGTCGTAAAAGTGTAAATGAAAAAGCTGCAGAAGACGATGTTTCTGGTAAGGTTAATTTATTATTATAGCGTATATAGTTGGTGTATATACAATAGTGTATATGCAATTAAATTATTATTCGTAAATAAAAGTATCTTTTTGCTTCTTTTTGCTTCTGGTTTTTTTTCTTCATAAAAAATTTTTAATAAAATTATATAATCAAGAAATTTTAGTAATATATAAATATGTAAATAGAAAACATAAAAACTAACTGCTTACATTTACATTTACAACAGTCAAGGGACCACACGAAAATCCTCCAGAAAATCTTTCTTCAAATAGTTTTGAAGATGTTGAGAAAGGTATATCCACTGATGACAAAAAGATATCAGATAATGATAAAGATATTGTAAAAGGTATTGAAACATCCACAGATACTATAAAACAAGTAGAATCATCAGTAAATAATGATCCTCAAATACCTTCACAAAATGAAAACCAAAATACACCTGAGAAAGTAGGAATAAAGCTTGAGGCTTTAAATAAATCAGTGGAAAAACAAACCCACATTAATGAAGAAAATCCTACAACAAATATTGATATTGATTCACAAGATACTAAAAATGCAACTTCTGATACAATAAAAAGTCCAAAACATTTATCTATAAGTAATTTAAATGCAAATGAATCAACCGAAGAAAAATGTAAATCTCCTTGTGTTGAAACAAGTGAAACGCCAAAATGTCAGTCTGTAAAATTAGAAGTGCCAAATGATAATGTCTCTATAGAAGTTAATAATGATACCAATGTAGTAAATAATTTATCAGTTGAAAATCCGGATACTTCAATAATTGAAGAAGACAATTCTGATAATATGCAAAAATTGGTCATGAGTACAGAAACGGATTCTGTAGATGATAATTCCTGTGGAGAAAATTCAAATAGGAGTGGTATTATACAAGTATCTACAAATTCAAGTTTTGATGGTAGCATTGAAGTTTTTGAAAATACACAAGATAGAAATATTTTAGATGATAATGAGTCTATGGAAATTAATATAAAGATAAGTGAGGAATCAAGTGACATTCAAATTAAAGAATGTAACGAAAATATAAATTCCAAACTGAATGATTCAAATGCAAGAGAAACTGTAAATGAAAATGAAGAGCCTAAAAAAGATAATAAAGAGCAAAATATAATTACAAACGATCAGAGTGATGAAAAAGATAGAAATGATGAGCCAAGTAGATCAGAAAATGTGCACAAAAATAATGACACAAATTGTTCAAAATTATCTCCTAAAGTAAATAACATAGAGTCAGAATCAAGAGATATGAAATTAATTCAAGATACACAGCATTCCATTGTTTTAGAACATGAGGATAAAAGTTATTCACAAGATACAAATGAAACAAATAATTTAGCTTGCAATACAGTCAATCCTTCAAAATCCTCAGATACTTGTATCAGTCAGGAGGATTCTGCATTAAGCAATATAAATGAAGCTAATGTAACTAATGTGATTAAAAATCATAACTCTTCCATTGTTACAGAGACTCCTGCTGAATGTGTCGAAGGAGAACCTGAAAGAGGAGAACAGTCAAAAAAAGTTTCTGTACTGGATGACTCTTTAACGTCGAAGAAACGGTGTGCACACAAATTAGAATCAAATGAAAAACAATCAGATATTAACCAAACTGCATCTAAAGAGTGCCAAGAACACGTAAAAATTGATGAAAATGATTCTGATACAAGTATGACAAATTTATTTCAAGATATTCCTGCTACTGAATGGAAAGAAAAGAATAATGAGAAATTGGAAAATGAAAGTGAAGGTGAATGTGATCTTGTTCTAGTTGATAAAGAGGCATGGTTATCTGTGGAAAATTTGAAAAAAGAAAAAGAAAAAGAAACATTTGATTATGATTCAGATGATACAGTTCTATTAAAAATACAAAAAGATTCTATAAAGATCCAAAATGATGAAGATGTAGAAATGGATGTATCAGGAGATGAATGTAACTTAAATGAAAGCAAAGATAAATCTTCCAGCACTAATGAACAGAAAATCATAAAACAAAATAAAAATAAAAACAAAAAGGAAATGATAGGAGATTCAAAAGATACAGTACAAAATGTAGAAATGTCAACAAGTGTAGATGAAAATAAATCTGTGACAAAAAGTAATAATAGGCACTCTATTTCCAAATCCAATATGTCAATTCGAAAATCAGTAGAAGCTAAAGACTTATCCGAATTGTGTGAGGCAGTAGAAATAGAAGAAAATTCATCAAATAAAAAGAAACCATCCAAAGATGGTCCAAAAAGACGAAAATCACTTAATAAGTCAATTCAAGAAATAGAGAATAATCAAGAAGAACCAAATAGAACTGAAACTATAAAAAAGAGAAAATCTTTAAATAAATCCAATTCCAAAGAAAATGAGGAAATAAATGAAATGGAATCATGCAATAAAGATGTAGCTACATCTGTTAAGAAAACTGAGAAAGGCCAATCAGTAAGGAATTCTTTAAAAAAAAAAATAAAACCACAACAGGTCGATGTAAATTTAGCAAGAGAATCAGATAACGAGTCTAACGAATTTGAATCTTGCGAAAAGGATACCGCTACGAAGAAAAAATTGAATAGAAATTATTCAACCGTTGCTAATATTGGATCTGATTCTAATGAAAGTAAAAGTATTTCTGATTCTGATGATTCACAAAATAAATTTATATTCGGTCATTTACCTAAATTTTTACTTGGTGGAGCAAGATCGAAGAAGTATTACAGCAACAGCGATGATGATAACGAATCCAATAACACTATAGACTCTGATATTCAGAAAGAGTATAATTTGGATGGTAAAGATATTTCAAAGTTTTCTGATGATGATGTACCAGGAGATGAATGTAGAGCATCAGAAACTGAATCATCAGATCCGGATGACAATGGGTCAGATCTTGCAGATTTTGTAGTTGATGATGATGAAGTTGAAGAAGAAGAAGAAGAAGGGGAAGAAGAATCTAATGAAAGTGACGAAGAGGAGGGTGAAGAAATAGAAAATGACGAATTAGACAAAGAGGATGCTAAAGACGATCAAAGAGATGATGAGGAAGAAAGCCAAAGTGAGATTGAAATAGATCAGGAAACAAACCAGAAGGAAGAACAGTGTGAAAATAATAAAGAAAATACGAATGAGAAAGATATAAATAAATTAACAGATACTTCGGTTAAAGAAAAAAATAAATCAAAATCTGCTAATATAAATCTATCTCATATCATTGGAAGTGATAAGAAGAAGAACAAGAAACTAAAAGCAGATCAGACAGAAGTAAGTGAAAAAGAAAATAATTTTACTGATGTGTCTTTCTCGTCTCCTTTGGAAATGAAGAAAACAAAACAAAAGCGCGCCTCTGGTGAATTTATCGTCGAAGGTGTAGGAGAATCAATAAATGAATCACAATTAGCATTCAATAAAAAAATGCAAAAACTTAATAAATCAATGGAATGTAGTACTCCAAAAATTAATTCATCGAGACGAGAGAAATTTAATGTTACAATCTGTGATGTTCACACAAATGATTGTCTTAATAACGAAGAAAACAAAGATATAACGTTACAGAAAGAACAAAATTTGAAAAAACTAAGTAACA
The DNA here is from genome assembly GCA_002201625.1 of Euglossa dilemma. NCBI lineage: Eukaryota > Metazoa > Arthropoda > Insecta > Hymenoptera > Apidae > Euglossa > Euglossa dilemma. Next base: position 255,074 of record NIJG01000157.1, read on the forward strand.
TAAAATGCAATGAACCTCTCATGAATAGAAGTCTTCCATCTGAATTAAGTGATTTACTAACAAAAACAAATCTTTCAAGGCCAATGTCAACTAAAGTTTCAGAATTAAATAAAACAACATTAACTTTGGGAAGTGAAACACCAACAACAAAATTCTTGAGGAAGGAAAAACTAAATGAAAGTGCACCACTATTGAAATCAGATACAAATTCCAAAAAATCAACAAGTATAAACAATAATAATGATCAGATTGAATCAAACAAAGATGACAACGAACAAAAAACAGAAGTATTACAAGATGCAAATGACTCATTAAAAAGAAAACTATTTAAAGTAGCAGACAATATATTAGAAAATGATCGCCAAAAGAAGCGTAAAAAACAAAAGCAATCAACTGTAAAAGAAACAACTAATTCTACATTAATTCAAAATAGTGATTCAGAAATTGTAGAAAAAACTAAACGTGTCATTTTTAGTGTCAATACTGACAATAACGACGAAAAGGTAGATAAGAAAAAGAGGAAGAAGAAAAAAATGAAAACAGATGATGCTGACATACAAATGCAAAAAGAGGCTATTGAAATAAAATCAGAAAATCATAACAAAATAAAAAAGAAAAAGAGTATAAACTTAACCTAATATGCCCAAAAATTAACAGCAACCATACGCTTCTACCACACCAAAAAGAAAAAGAAAAAAGAAAAATTAGTTGAAGATATTCCAATTGTGGAAAATGTAAATGAAAAGAAAGTAACAAAGAAGAAAAAAGTTTCTGATTTTCTATCCAGTGACAATATTTCAAATGAACAAATATCTAAGAAAAAACGGAAGTTACCAATGCAAGATGTAGCTTTGCAAGATAATGAAGCATTATCTGAAAAGATACCAGCCAAGAAAAAGAAGAAACTATTATCAAATGATAATTTACAGAATGAAGAAGTTTTAATTAAAAAAGTTCCTAAGAAAAAAAATAAATTATCGAAAGATAGTACAGATCAGGGTGAAAATATCTCAGTTGAAAGATCATCAAAGAAAAAGCAAAAGTTATTAGTAGGTGTTGCAAAAAATAGTGTAAAAAATATTACATCATATAATAAACCACAAGAGTTTAATGATGCACTATCAGATTCAGATGAGGGACCAGAAACGGTTGCATTTTCTAAAGCTCGAGAGCAAGCGTTAGAAGTTTCAAAACGCACTGCCGCTAGTATTAAAGCTAATAAAGATATGCAAAAGAAAAAACAAAAAGAACACATAGAAAAAATGCAAAAACAAAAAGAAATTAAGACTAAGAAATTGAAATCTAACAATCAAGTAATAGAATCTACAAGAATGGAAACACGAGGAAAAAGCGTTAAACGTCTTCCAGACGATGTTCTACAAAATCTATCGGACATTCCATCGAAATCGTTGAAGAAAAAGAAATCATCAGAAATGAAAGAACAGATATTACCACCTTCGATGCCCAAATCTAAAAAGATAAAGAACATGTTTGTAGAAGACGATTTTACTCCGCCAAGTTGTGCTGGAAGTACGACTGAATTTAGTGTTGTTGATATTGAAACAATGAAGAAGAAACAGAAAGCTTCGAAAGTAACTTCATTTAGGCGAAAAATGCTGAATAGGAATTCACGCCAACCTATGTCTGCTTATTTGATGTATTTGGAAAAACAAAAAGCGTTGGGTAACGACAAATTTTGTAATAAACCATATTAAACATTTCATTATTTCTTTAAATAATATGATCTGTAGGCGTTATAGAATACAATTTTAAATATTATTTATCAAAATAATTCCTTTTTTATAATTCATGTCAGATAAAACTGCTCAATATATCTTGTAAAGTATATATTAATTTTATAATTAATGTAATTGCTTGTCATTTAAAAATTATTTTAATAACATTTATTCCTTTAATGCTTACATATCGATATTTTTCTTGTTATAATTTCTTCAAATTAAAAGATAAATGACTAAAAATTATTTTATTTCCGATTTTTTCAATTGCGATCATTTTTCGTATTATGTAATTTATTATTATAGGATAATGTACATTATTAAATATAAAAGTGCTGCGGTATTTTACTGAATTGAAATTACACTATTATTATGATAATAATGGCAAAATGTTCATGTGCGAAGCGTGCGAGTTTACTTTGCTTATTTTATTACATTAATCCACTAATATAATTCAGGATAAATTAAGATGTAGTATAACAATAAAACGATATGTATGTTCGTTTCTGTTTGTAAATCCTGTCTTTGTTATGTTTATTACTATTATATTTTTGCATGTAATCTATGGGTATTTCATAACTAAATATATCGTTTTTATAAACATAATTAATTTGATTTCTATTATTGCATAGGAAAATAACTAAAATCAATCCAATTATATTTAATATTTTCTTTAATTTGATATTCATTTCAAAAATGTATGTGCTCTTATCCAACAGAGTCTATACATATTGTAAAGATTCCTATTAAATTTACAAGGAATACAAAATTTTATCAATAATACAATATTTTGTACATGTCTATAAAATAATTATCGAACAGGAATTAGTTTTTACGAAACTTTGCTAGTTATATTTTTTTCTATAATTCATATTACTAGAGTTATACTTCTTTAATAATTTCCTTTTAAATTAGTATAGAAATGACATTTCTTTATTTTTAAGCACGTATTATACAATCTTCAGGTATTTCCTTTTTCAAATTCAAAAAACAAGCACCATTTGCTGCATAATTTTCTCCCGCGAATATAACACATGCTAAACCATTCACTGCCATGTTTTGCCATAATTTATGTACCCATTTATTTACAGTGCGGACCGTTTTTTCTATTTTATCATTTTTTAATTTCTCTCGTTCTATTTTAACATGACATAAGGTAAAGGCATGTTCCATAGCTATTTGTGAAGCTCGAAGTACTGCCTGTTTATTATTATCTGCTACCACGAGGCGTACCTGTAATAGGTAAAATGATAATAATATAAATAGTATATATTATTAATTGAAATTGTTGATTTAACATTATGATACATACTTGATCATTATTATTAAAATTTTTATCATCCATAACATTAATAGAAGAAGTTAAATATTGAGAATATTCGTTCATAACTTCTTTAGTTCCCACAATGGCAGCAGTTTTTTTATCCGTTGTTATATGTTTAAAAATTGAGGTGGCATATTTTCGTATTTGAGTTTTCAACGATCGTTGATCATCTGTTCTTTTTCCTGCTTCCATTTTCAACACTTCCATATCACATCGACCAAGTAATACAGCATCCCCATAATCCACACTATTTGCTAATTTTAATTGTACTAATTTCATAGACGCTTGTGAATCTTCGGTTGAACAATGACCAGATTTACTTTCCTGTATTCTTTCGCCAAGAAATTCCCTTACTAGCGTTTGTAATTTTGTTTTTCTATATCTATAATTATTAAATGTAATAATTAGTGTAACCTAATTAGAAAAATATTGCAATAACGCAATTGCAATATAAAAAAGAAAAAAGTATACCTGTCTCCCGTAATATTAAAAATCACAGATGTATCAATGATATATGGATGCATCATTTTTAACGTATGAAGGTCAAAATTTAAACTTTGGCCTACAAGGATTGCATCTGTAGGAAGTAATTTTCGCAATGTTTGTTGAACATCAGATAACGTTGTTGTAACAGAATACAACATTTTTTTCGTTATACCACTGAATCGAGTGAGATAGTCCGTGATCGGATTATTCGGTTTTACGAGACTATCGTAAATAATCTGTGATAAGAATTTTATAGTACTTGTATATTCAAATTATTATAAGGATTTTAGAGTTGAACTTACGTTCATACTTTCATCCACAAGAGATATTCTTGTTAATTCCAATTCTCCAGTAGTTGTTTTGCACATTTCACAGTCTAAACCAAACATTGGGGATTTTGCATTAGCTTCTATATAAACATCTTTTGTCATTATATAATCTCCATATCTAAGCATTAAACAGTTAATTTAATCTATAAATTTTTATAGATTTTAAAAATATCTTTGTTGTCAATACTAACTTCTTTGCTAGTTCACCCTTTAGTGGAACAGGATAATTTTCTTCTACCATTTGACATAAAGATAAAAGTAATTGTGTTCGAGGAAATTTATCCGTAACAGGTAAGTAAGATCTTCTTTTCAACTTTTTAGCCCTTATTGATGGATCTTCATACACAGGAAAAACAGTTCGTAATAATTTTATAACATCACCATTACTTCGTAATGCAGCCTCCAATGATCCATATTCTGAAACATATTACAATACATTTTTTATATGTTATAATATGATAATAAACATTTTACTGCATTAAATACACATACTTTTAAGTAGTTTATCACTTTGTATTCCTGTAATAGGGACAGCTGCAAGATCTTCTATTACTGATCCTCCATAAGCTGTAGGGGTCACAACTTCTAAACGATGTTCCAATTTTGACGTTATATTTGAGAACATACTTTCATAAGCCATAAAATGATACAAGGAAAGTTCTTCAATAACAAGAACCACTGTGTGCGTGACCTATATAGAAATTTGTAAATGTTTAATAATACTTTTTAAATTAATTTTGTACTTTCAATATGTACATTACCCTATTATATTTTTCAAGGTGACACCATCTTGTTGGCATATATGGTGAGTGATGACCATGTAATGAGTACAATAATAAATGTTGCACATCACTAAGAAAAATAGGAATTCTATCTTCACTTTTAACATTAATACTTAAACTAGCACTTTCACCAACTGGTTTTAAATGAAATCGAGGTATAGTTTTAAGTGTCATTTTACGTGCCCTCAATTTTTCTTTCAATTTTAAATACTCATCTCCACTTAATCTATATCGTTAAACAAAAATATCAGTACGCTTTCTGAAATATCATTGAGAATGTAAACATTTTAATGTTTACAAACCTAGGTTTTTTGTTAGCAAGTGCATCTGATTCTTCTATACCTTCTATATTTTCTTCTTTTGTAGAATGCTCTAGAAATGCTTCTTTTAAATCCTCATCACATGGACGTTTACGTTTGACATTTTCTTCTATGGAAATTTCACTACTGTCGGTATCATTTGATGACTGATCAGCTTCTAGGGACTAAAATGATATTTATTCATGAAATTTAGAACAAAAATATTACGGTTTAATTAAATATACTAACAGCTTTCTTCAGTGCAATTATTTTAGCTTCTCTATCTTTATCATTTAATTTAGTTATTTCCAGAAGAGCAGCCATCTTCTTTTTCTTTTTTTCTATTCTTTGCAATTGTCTTGTTGTTAAATTCTTCATGATATTTTCTCTTTATATTTTTTAAAAAAAGTTAAAGTTAGATACCTTCAAAGAAATAAGTAAGAAAAGCTTATATGTAAATTGATGATTCAAACATTTATCAATTACTATATTAATCATTTATTCTCTAAAATATAAACATCAATAAATACTTATTTATTAGTTTGTACAAAACAATTTGGAATAGTTTACGTTTTTTAGATAAACCGTATATATATATACATGTGAATTATCTTTACTATTAAAATCAAACTTTTAAATATTTTTACCTGCAAATTGAAAAAAGTAAAAAAATATTTGTATGATATACAATCTCAGAGGAATATTATACATTTCTGTAAAAGAAATGTGAATATGAGGGTTAAATATCCACTAAATATCCTTGATAAACAAATGCATTTGTTTAGATAAAAATTCAGAAACAAAGTTCTTGAATTTCATGTGATAAAAGTTTACACAATAATCTTTTAATTTGATATTCACTATAAGAATGTATCTATAATAAGTTTCATCGTTTTCATTTCCATTACTTGGTTACCATCCATTGTTAAATATCAAAAATGCCACTTGATATATGGCACAGCATATGTTTCACATAAGTATATAAAATACACATAAAATAGAAAATACAAAAGTGTTTGATTTATATTAATTATATAAACCCATAGATATATATGTATATAAATTAAATAATAAAAATACAAATTTTTCCGATTTCGTTATGTATGTAAAGACACAATTTCTTTATTTACATCACGAAATTTCAAAAGTTTGTTTACATGATTACAGAACAGTAAAATAATGAAATAAATTTTGAAACAAAAAGAAAGAGCAAAATCTATTACAAATAATTTCGATTTTGTTTACACCTACGGTTTGTTATGAAAAATAATTAGAAATAGTACCATTGTTGATTATATGTAAGATTATATTTCCACAGTGCCTCTCGTTAAGAAAAGCGACAATGTTTAGGAAAATAATCTGTAGACTGGATACACAGCTTATAGTTTAATGTCTTCGATTAAATCACAAATAAATACTACGTACGAAGAGTAAGATTTTATAAATCACAAATACCGAATGTTATTACATGTTACCACAGATAAAGTATAGACTAGATGTATTACCCAATGTAACATCTTGACCCTCTCATCAAAATCTTTAGTTTTCATATCATTTCAGTGTGATTTCCAACGTTACTGATTCAGCAATTTGAAAAATTTAGAACTATGATACGCTTCTTATTTATTTAGCGTGAATTATGCATAATAATTCATACATTCAGGAACTGTATACAACATAACCACTTTAACTCTATGGTTAAAGTGACTCAAGATTAAAAAGTTACTAAATAATATTAACTACAATATTACATGGAATTCAATATCCAATCTAAAAGCTCTTAATAATTATATACTTTCGAAGTCTAAAATAAAAAACAAAAAAAAAACTAAAAATTGTTTGGATAGTACATAGGTATATTAAATTTAATTCATTTTGAATTTACATGCATTGACACCTAGCGTTGATGAGTTTCGCGATAGATCGACAAAAGCTAATAATATAATTATCCACATTAACAACATTAATAAAATTAAAATATTCGCAATGGTTTGAATTACATCTAATTCTAACATAAATATGAATTGCGATTTTAATATCAAATATGTTAATATTTGAATGAAGTTGAAAACTCACAATTTGAATTGAATGAATGAATTATAGCGAATGAATAGAGAACGAATTATTTTCATTTAATTTTAGATCTGTTACATATTACGTTTGTAATAATATGTATATGTGAAGTAAATAGAAATTAGTCTATACATCTTTTCTTTTTTTTTTTACAACCGTTAAAGTTTCCTATCTTTTCAAATCAACCTAAAATAACAATATATGAGGATTGGTTCTAGTATGAAAGCGGGAAAAAGGTTGGTAATGAATACGCGAATGAGAGGTTGGTAGCGATGACATATACACGAAAGAAAAACGGCGGGAAGACTGTTACTACGATATTATATAACATAAAACAGAAGTTCGCAAATGTGAATGAGAAAGTAACCAAAGAAATGTTATTTAAGTCAAACATAATTAATTAAATATACGTCTAGTTTTAAAGCAATCAGTTTGTTTAATTAATATTGACCTCAATTGTAGCGTAGCATAGGAATTATAAAAAAAAATATATATATATATAAAATATAAGCGATGAACGCTATTTTAACCGATATATGTAATACAGCACGGCATCTTACAACACGGTTTCGCTCTAACACGATAAAAAAATTACGAAAACTTTTATACACCACTATACTTCTACAGCACTAGATAATATGATTTTTGTTTCACGCGTTCAAAAACTAAATTACCTTAAAGTAATAACGGCATGGAATAACGAACTATATAGTGGATTTACGTGAGAATGTATAAACAAATTATTAAACGTATTAAGATTATATGCTTATATGGAATTAAAGCAAAAATATTTCGTTTCATTCAATTTTCGGAACGCAACTCCCTTTTTGTCTCTAGTTCTCATATAACACGGTTTCACGCAACACGGGATTTTCTAGGAACCTATCTACCGTGTTATAGGAGAGTTACCTGTATATATGTAAATTATATCTAGATAAAATAAAACACAAGAAGAATGCTAACCCATTACTGTCCCTTAACACTTTGACTGCCACGCCGAAATCATATGTTTCGCCCAGGACGCCACGGAATTATTTTTATTATTCAAAGCATATAATGGCTAAATAATAACGAATCGATGTTAGAAGGC
>NIJG01000157.1:271973-287554 GCA_002201625.1 Euglossa dilemma
AAAAAAAAAAAAAACATTATTGACGCACTCGTTTAAATTATTTCAATCGGCGAACAAACACTGACTCTAAATACGCGATTGATTATTATTATAATTGTATTTAGCAAGAGTTACAGGGCTCTTAAAACAATTTCATACGTAAAAACACACTGACTCTAATAAATGTGGCATCGCGCGCGGCCACGAAAATTCCTGAAAAAACAGCATTAGTTGGGAGTGGGGAATGGCGTGGTGTTAATCGCCGAACATATGTTAAAAAAAATACTGCTGTATTTATGAAATAATAACTAATCGTTATTCATTCGGTTGATAATAAAAATAGTAAACAGAATACCTATTTGAAAAACTCAGGACCAAGTATAATGCATTAAAAATATTATACAGAATTTCTTAAACTTGCCAAACAATTAAGGACGATGTAAACGTGATAAAACTGAATTCAAAATGTCTACGCAATCAGAGTGCGCAGTCGGTGTGCGCACTCGTCTGCGCAGACGAACTGCGCAATCGGACTGCGCAATCAGACTGCGCAATAATCATTTCAAAATTTAAGTTTCATAATCGAAAGTAACTGCAACTAAGACCCTTTTGTAGAAATAATAAAAATCATTATGCAAAGCCCTATTATGACGATGCTTGTAAACTATTTGCGATCGAAATACAATAAAATGTGAAATATTTCGATCTTTTATTCAAATATAAAAAGATCTATTGAAAAAATCTATGTTTAATTCAAATATTACTACGTAATATAGGGCAATGCATCAAACAAATTATCGACAATTCAATAAATAAAAATAGGAATATTTGCTACGTCTATTTTAGATATAATAGGTTTAACATTACCGTCTTTACGAAAACGAGGCAGATTTGAACCGCCATTGCATTCTCCGATATGTTCGTTGGCATGTTCAATACATTCTACGTCGTTCTTGCAATCAGCCAATAAACTGCACAAACGAAAATCATAAATTCAACACAATTATGTAAAACGATTACAAATTGTATTAAAATGAGAGAATAATCGGACTCTAATTTCAATTTAAAATATTTCTTTCGTGAAAGTTATTAGTAACGCGAAAGGTCAAGTCGGATACTGAAACCCGGAAAAAATGTAAAATTATTTGGTTTTCCTAAAGACATGTTCAAAAAATTATTACATAAACATATTTTAAACGAAGGAAGTTAACAATAGTATATAAATGATAAAAGGGAAAGAAATGAAAGTTTTCAGTAACAATAATTGAAAAAAAATATGTACCTGATATTCGATCACACGTCCAGTTGCCGCGACTTTCAACAATGGAATGATCCAAGTTGGTTCTCCGGTCCAGTTGCCGCGATTTTCAATAATGGAATGATCCAAGTGTCATGGCGTCGTCTAGTCATCACCGGATTGGTCGAGAGACTTAGCTTTTCCCTCCATTTCCAAAGCCCGCGACATCACGAAGATTTGAATTTCTTAGAGGTTCTCATGGCTGACGAATCACGTGACTATACCATGTATACTGTGAAAATCAGAATAACATATTGCAAAATTTCTATTCAACGATTTAATTTATTTTTTTTCAGAAAATGCAGATTACTCTCCACAAAAGAAAACAAAAGATTTTACTCAAATATACAAAAATATAATCAGTCATATTAAAAAGGAGGATTGATACTTCCGTTGTGAGAGCTAGCAGTAGCGTCAACGACTAAATCAAAAAATGAAATACCGAACGATTTATAAGATCATCTGATTTTGTCACAATGATGTTGCAAACGTTATTAATCGAACGTAACTAATGCTAGTATATGGAAACTAAAAGGATCGAAATAAAAGTAAGAGCAACAAAAAGAGGCGATAATACACTTACTTGAAATTATCGGATACGTCTTGACACTGCGACTTTCAACAATAGATTGAAGTTTTCAGTGTCATGGCATCGTCTAATCCTACAACCGGATTGGTCGAGAGATTTAGCTTCCCCCTCCACTTCCAAAACCCGCGACGAGTCGAAGATTTGAACTTCTTTCAAATCTTTCAGAGTTGACGAATCACATGTCTGGGAATAGCATACCGAGTACATCAGAACATACGGTGAAATTTATATTCGGTAATTTAATTTACATAAACGAAATTGTGAATTACGTGAACGAAATTGTTTGTTCTGATTGAATAAACCTAATAATGTCGTATCAAAGTAGTCGTCATTACGCAACAGGTATGTAATACACGTAGCAGCATGTTGTCTTACCATGATTTCCAATGGCACAATGCTACACAGCCACTGTTCGTTAGCGAAACTGTCAATATTATGGAAGGGGGTGTGGAGGTAGGGAGACTGCGAATACTTCTCGGTCAAGGACACATTTCAAGCAGATTGAAATTTGATACACTGACAATAGTTTCGTTCGTCGAACTATAAACATCAAGCGATCCTAAAAGACTTCCAATGTTAAAAGAAACATAACAGAAAAAACAGCGCCAGTTGAAAGAAAGCAAGTAATATTTCTAACTTCGCAACATTAACTTATTAAATTTATCGATGACATAGAGAATTTTTATATTTAGAAAAGAAACGAAATACAAAGTCTCATCGTGAAGATTAATGTAAATATATCAATTATTATTAAGATTATGTATGCATGATTATAAGACACTGATTTCTTTTCCTTTCATTTTTAATTTGTTATTTATGAATTATTAATCATTCTACACTTTTATGTTAATAAATACATAAGATATTGGTATATATAGTCACGTATTTGCATGTAGTATTAATTTTAGTCGCTTGTGTCGTTTCAGTCGTTTTCCAAGTCAAGTCGGTACAGGGCAAACGATTCTATTTAATTCTTCTTGCGATAAAATATTAATATTTGTCCAAAAAATATTCTTCTAAGGTATACAGGAATATAATATTTAGTACGTAAAAAGTTGTTAATAAAGGTTTATTATCTAGGCACGTTTTTATAATGTTTTCAGTTCATTGTTGCGTGACGATTTAAATAAGAATAATTCTTCAAATATGAATGTATTCTATCGACAAAATTTTAGTTTAGTTGTATTTAGACTTTGATGTTTTTCTAATGATTTTAACCTCGTTAGCTTACTTTACTTTGAGTTGGGCATGTAGGAAATTATATTATTTTGCTCTACTTGATCTACAGCTCATCTTATTTACGCTAGATGTCAGGACGTGATAATTCTGATAATATATTAACCCTTTGCAGTCGTATGTCTACTCTCAGTCACCAAAGCAGAGAATCATACGAATCTTGTATTATATTAACTTTTATATCAGTTTACACTTCCATCCAAAGAACATAAACTTCTAAGAAACCTTTTCAAGAATCAATTCTGTGCTTCTATCAATTGGAGATAACGAAATCTAATATAAACAAAGACGGTCTCTAAAGTTTGGTCAACGATAATTAATTTCGACCAGCATGACGCCTAGGTATAAATTTAATACGACCGCAAAGAGTTAAACAGAGGATTCTTTTATTTGAGGGATACATAAACCACTGATTTTAAAAAAATTTTTAAGGATACTATGGATTTGTGTTATATTATCACTGTGCATTTCTTTGAGATAAAAGTTAGTTCTAATTCTCTTCTAGTTTCTCGTTGATCTTGTGTCTCTATAAATTTCTAGTGTGCTGTCAAATAAATTATATACAATAGTATCTTTATAGGTATGAAAATATATTTTTTGTTCGTTAAATTATACAGATTGAAAATTATACGCTAAAAATGAAAGTTTCTACAGCACGTTCTGCTTTTATTCTAATGTATTAAGCAGTTGCTCAAATTTTTTAATTGTATTTAAGCATACGCTTGTGTCACAATCGTGAATGCTCGCTTTCTCCGACAGTAGCGTACCTATGATCGTTTCCAGTACCGAAGCTACGTTAAAAACACGGCTTTAAGATAGATTATATACACGAGGAGTATATTTTTTCCTTGAATCTTCCTTTTTCTCTGCAAAGTGACTGGTGGTGTATTAACGTGAAGTGCTTTTCTATACCTGGCGTCTGATACATTAACCGCATGGCAACTAACCTCAAAGCTCGATTTAATTATTCTCTAATATTTCAAGCAATGTATGTACTGACATATACGGTTTATAAAATTCTGTTTATTTATATTGTTCCACTAGGACGAATAAAACGTACAGATTTTTACCGTATTCATACGGGAAATAGTACTGTACGCGTTACTCGATGTAAATGATTAATTATATTAGATATCGAGTTCGCGAAGTAATCGAGACACATCGAACAGTCCTTTCTAATAGCTTTCGTCATTTAACCTTACTTTAACATCATTTCTCTACGTAATTCATTAAAAAAAGTGGAATATGGGTATCAGTACATTCGCGAGTATTATTAGAATTGCTAATCATAGTTTCGAGTAATAAGATGTCGTTTGAAACAATAATATCTGTTTTGCATTAAAGAAAAGTAGATATCTGTGTTTAATAGAGCATACCAACGTTTCGGATTCTTGTGACGAATTCTACAACGCAATAGTCTTAATGCAATTTTTATGCATTAATATAGTAATGTTAATATAAAAAAATATAAATACAACGAAATAAAAATGGAATAATAAAGTAAATTAAAATAAACGTATTACTCGTGTTATAAAAATGAGGTGAAAGTCGTCTACGAATTTTTCTTTAGGAAAAATTTAAAAATTTCGCTTTGTGTTTGCAATGGAATTGAAAAACATCAATCGTAGAAAAATATATTTTTTCAATTTTTCTTCTTTTTCTTTTTAAATTAATAATCTGTCATCGAGTTAATTGGAAAACAGAGTAGGATACGATGAAATTTAAATCGTAAAGAGATAGGGGTAATAAAATAGGGTAACGATAATTTTTTTATTTAATCGGTGAATTTGAAAGCGAAGAAAATTTATTTGTATCTTTTTGTAATATTATAATCTTTACTTTAATGCATGATTACTGTTAACGGTTGATGGAAACGTATTTGCATGTATATTTATATGTTTACAGATAAGTTGAAAATACGGTACGAGTGTGGGTCATGGTGGAACATAATGCAATAATCAGTCGACAGAGTAGTAAATATCTCAGAAATATATGTATGCACTGAAAAAAGACGATAGCTATAATAAATCTGTCACTCGGATTGACGGCGAGAGTACATTATTGTCCAATCACAGGAATGAAATGTTACCAGATTGTAAGAAGCAACCATAAGGAATTCAAATGACGTTGATTGATTAATAACATACTAATCCTTGCAATGAATTTTTTTTCAGCGTCAAATTTGTCGTATTTCTCTGAGAATTTATCAAGAGAATTAATAAATATTTATATTCCTTAAAAATTTTCAATCTCGTTTTAAATATTACACGACATAAACGATATATGCAATGAAATATCTAAATAAAAAATAATACAGACAGATTTGAAATTTTCTAGAGGATATTATTTTTCTTTAACATTATTTCTTTCTTTTCATAAAACAGTATATAATACAAATATATAATTGATTAATAAATGTATAATGTGTAAATATTTGTATTATATACTGTTTTATGAAAGGAAGAAAATAATGTTAATAATATTATATATAGTAATATAAATTAGACGATAATTATAATACTTTTTAAAAAAATTTAGTGTACATTACACTGTCTTCTTACTTTAAAAATAATTATCAGAATATAGGGAAAAATATTACACATTTGCAGTATTATTTCAACATTTATTGTTAATAGGAGTACTAACTAGTGCTATATATAATAATAACTATTTCTCTTCACAAAACGGTTGTTTGTCCGTTCTAAATAATCCTCGCTATCTCCTCGACAATCAAATATTGTTATCATTTAAATATTTATTATTAAATGATACCTAATAACATACTACAAAGAGAACAGGTCGTTGCAATTTTCAATAAAACAACAGATCATTTCTCTCGATAACACGGTTGTTCATTCGCTGTAAATATATTCTTGCTATCTTATCAACAAACCGATGTTCGAAAAAGCAGCACGATTTCTATATATAATATCGTATCCTCATATTTTCACGCGACAATTTAACTGGAGAAAGTCCCATTCACGTGTTCGAATCGGGTGGAATCGGGTCAAACGGAAAGAATACCCGACATTCGCGATTTGTTCTCGATTATTTCCATCAATTACGCCTGGATCGTTCGTGATTTTTTTTCAAGAACGCGTGTCTCGGCGACGTTTCGCAAACGCGTGTTTCCTGAAGCAATCAAGGTATCCTCGAAGAGGATTTGCGAGCATCGTGGCATCACTCGCGGGTGTAAGCACCTACGTTTCCCACTTTCTCCGCGAACAGGCCGTTGCAGTTCGTACAAGAATTCTTGCTCATCTTCTTGCTCCTAAACAGTTTGACCGATTCTAATTGGCCGACAACGCGCTGGGAAATAGAGTGAAAGCACAATGTTTTTTTCTTTTTTTTCACGTTTCCAAGATATACCGCTCCGGGCGACGTTTGGTAATATTCCAAATTTTTGTGTGTCAACGTCGCGCGACTTTTACTCGGTGAAAAGTCCACAGTCGAGAGGTAAATATCTACAGTGAGTGACAAAAGTATTCGTACTTTTCCTATTCTTCACTTTGCACGGCTGCTTTTTACCTGTTCTACATTTTATCGAGTCGTTATTAATGATATATACGTTGAAATAATATTGCTTTCGATATACCGTATGTTTTACTGCAAAAAAGGTGTTAGGATAGCAACGAATCGAAGTTTGAGGCGAAAGTTGAACGAATTTCAAATACATTTTCATCGTGTTATTTATATACATCAACTTTAATCGCTCTTTTTAAATTTTTTATTGAAAATTCGATATTCAGCATTATCGCTCTGGTCACTTGACTTTTCGGAACTTCTTTTAAAGATTTATTTAAAGATTTATTTAATCGTACTATTATAGATAAAAGGATCTGTAATTATTTATTGTTATTGTATTTCTACGTTGATACTAACGAATAATAATTTAGTATTTCGTTAATTCAAGCTGGATTCCAAAAGATACGCGATTCTATCGTTGTCTTTCTCAAACCCTTTTCAAAATAATTTCTCTCGTTTGATGTTTCATATAAAAACGATTACGTGCAATTAAAAGTGGGACGTAATTATTTTCTCATGGTCTAAATAAAGTCAACTCTGGAAAGGTTAAGATGTCGTTATAAATTATAGCTTAGATTAGAAGCGTATGCTCGATCTAATCCTTGAATTCTAATCGCGATAGCATGAAAGCAATCGAACGTACTCAATTAACTTTTCAGCCTTTCAGTTCGAACGTGTGCTAATCGTTTCTGAAATGAAACACCCAGTTCGTAAAATAGGTCCGTTGTAACAATTAGGCACCGGTGGAAACATATTTGTGGCATCAGGTAGATAAATCTGTTTCGCAGAACAATATAATAAATTTATTAACATGGTGAGTTATTTCGCGATACACCAGGCGGTATCGTCCATCATGGTCCCGAGTGAAAGAAAGAAGAAAGTGTAAAGATTGTCGCGGTTCGATACGTTTCGACGTTTTTGAAAGATCACCTTTGATATCGATAGGATCGTCGCAACTAGCGAAAAGCAGCGAAGGAACATTGTTCGTTACGATCGGAAACATATATGTTCGTTCGGTTGCATAACGCTATTCTTTCGAATGTTATTCAGGACGTCGCAAGATCAAAAAGATTTCACGAGCTCGTAATATTTATCGAGACAATGATTATATAATTTTATTAAGTTTCTCAGTTCGATCTTTTCGAGATCGTATCAAATTTTGCTTTGGATAATCTTCAATGGAGTTATAACAATATTTTGAATATAAGTAAAAACATAGGTTTGCAAATGGTAGGTATTAGCATCGAACACGATTTTCTCCATTTTTATGACTTTTAACTCTTTGTACTCGGTGATTTTTTCGTTACCGAAAAATAGTAATTCGAAGATTTTTTACCATAAAGTTAACGAAGACAATAAGATAAGTTAAAACGGTAAATAAGATATCCTATGAAAATTAAGACATGGAATTGTTTTATCGCGACATTTCACGCATCGATGGGCAATTTTAACCCTTTGCACTCGAGAGGTGACCATCAGTCACCATTTAATCAAATTTGGAAACCGATATTAACTAATATACTAAATTTAAGATAATGTAATAGCGTGCGATGCATTGGAATGAAATAATTCCATGCGTTAATCATTATACGATTTTCTATTTACTTCTCTAAAAAATATCATCGGCTTTGCGGTAGAAAATCTTTAAAGTGCAAAGGGTTAAATTTGATATATCAATTAATATCGATCTTTAGAATCTGATTAAATGGCGACTGAGAGTCGTCTCCCGAGTGTAAAGGATTAATAATAAATCGTGTTTTAGTAAATCGAATATTTCTCCATTTTTATGAATTTTAATAATAAAATTCAATTCATGATCTATAGGCTCGCGCATCAAAATTGAGGCAAGATCCATTTTTTGCTTGCTTATCGAAATTAAATTGGGAATTTGCAGCGAGATATTTGTAACTTAAGCTTCAAAGTATTAAAATAAACGTTGACTCAGAGTTATCGCTCAAGTTTAAAGGCTTAAATAAGTCTTCTAGTATCTTCCTAGATATTTTCCAATAAAATTCGAAAAATTATTCCAACGAATCATTAAGATCTTATGTTTCGAAATTAACAAGGTTAATTTTAGTCTTTCTACAATCTTTCAAACACGTGCAAACATGTGTTAAGAAAGATCATTAAGAAGTTTCACGGTTTGATCTAATCGAAGCAATTATAACTTTGTTATTTGTAAGAATTCGAGTCTAATATTCACAGGAAGTGTTCTTGAAAGCATCTACTTTGAGAAAAAGAAAACGAGGATCGACATTTTTGAGCTAGATAGTAAAAAAAACCCTTTTAAGTTCTTTCTGGTATTTTCTCCGCGTGAAATCGTGTCATATTCGTTTAGATTGCTTTTTTATCTAGATCGTTCGCTGGTATTCAACGAATTCGAACAATTGACCGGCGTGTATGTGCTTTCGTTTCCGCGATATGAAATATAGAGCAGATAGAGAAATAAAATAGAGAGGTTTAATGGCCGTTCTCGGACAGTGGCATCCGAGGTTCAGAATTTCCTCGCCGTTTTCCCGTCGATCGCCTACACGATCGATGTTCTCGCGCGCGATTCGTGTTTTCCGGGAAATAGCGGATAATTGGCAATTACGCTGCGCGGAAAATTTTCTTGGCTCAATGTTGTACCAGCACGCTTGTTATTAGCGTTATAAAAGCGGGAACGTGATGGAATTAATAATTATTTCGCCGGGGCTCGATTTGCATTTTAATGGCCGCGTTGTAAAGGATGTACTTATTTACAGCTTGTATTCGATTATTTCGTTTCTGTTTTAGGAAACGCGCGTGTGGGTATCGGTTGAAAAATTATCTAAAAACTCCCGCCTATCCGTTTCCTTTTTTGCCGAGGTTTATTCTCCTTCTTTTTCCTTTTTATTGGCAAAAGGAATCGTGCTCGGATTGCGGTTAGGTACGCTCCACGTTTCGATCTTGATCTTCGCGTAAGCGTTCGCGAGGTTAACAGACACGTAAAAAATCCAATTATCTGTTTCGCTTTCTATATTTGCATCGAGAAACTTTCGTGATGGATTCAGTGGAATTAGATCGAGTTAGTTGCCGATTTTACTGTTAAGATCCAGCGTAATATCGGTCTGGTACATCTGAGAAAAAGAATACGTAAGAAACATCGTATGAAATCCACAGTTGTTTCTAACGTGAATTCGAAAGTGCAGCCGAGCATCTTTTTATTGACAATTGCGTAATGTGATGCGGAGGGGCTGGCTGGGCCTGCACTTCCGTAATTCGCTCGTTTCTTTCATTGACAGGACGATGATACGTAAAAAGATTCGAAGGATTTGCAACTTTTCATCGTGAGCAACGAAAAAGTCGGAAGAAAGCGTTATTTATTTTTAACACGAACGGTAGGAGATTGTGTAAAATGTACAGCAGGTGTTTTCACTTTGCGAAACAAGATAAACGCGACGATAAAAAGGGGAAAGAAAAAAAAGAAAGGAAAGAAAAGGAAAGGAAAGGAATCTAAAGGACGATGCGTTTCGTTTGTCGACCGCAGATGATCCGCATGAATACCGTTTACGTGAAAACGATGTTAACGAGGCGCACGTAAATTTTCGTGTGCTGGATGATTAACGATCTCCAAAGTCGAGAAAGACCGAGGAAAAAGTTCACTCTTTGTTCTGGCCGTCGTCGTGCGAGATTGCACAATAAATATGGCCATGAATGTCGCCCGAAATGCATAATACATGCGTGTGTAACGTGAGTGCAGATTTTTAACAGATACACGCTTGAAAAGACTCGTCAACTCCGCTTAAAAGAATTTTTCTTCATCCACGATAGGAAACACGATAAAAATTTAGATAGTTCGATATCGGTACAATGATGTTATCGATAAAGTATCCGAATGAGAAAATGAAATAAATAAAATTGCAATGGGTATGTAATTTGCAAGTGGCACGATGGTATAGAGAGTTTAGAAAATCAATAAGGAAACGAGTAAACTATATAAAATATCATTACGACGCTTTGAAATCCAAAGTTCCTCGCGTTAATGGCGTTTATCTCGCCGTGCGCTGTTTTGACGTGCAAATAATTTCGACGTTAGACGATAATTCAATTTAATATCGCGTGTCACTACCGTTTATCTCCGGCTCGACATACAACTTATAGCGGAATGGCCATGTTAACAGATATCGCTACGTTTGCGTTTCAAATTCATATTACGCGGGTACTCGTGTGCCCTACACAGACGTTCGTTCGAATGTTGCGTGCCTAACGGTGCGAAATTTTTAAAAGGTCGACATTGAATTTTACCGCAAATTTTTCCTGTCGGGTTATAGGAACGAGCATCAAATTGAAAGATAAACAACGGAAAATATTTAACTGGCCTGAAGTCAATATTATCGCGGTAATCTAGAGCAGTATTCAAAATGGCGTTACGTGTCTGGATAAACAAAAATAACATTTGTCTCGGCTAACGAAAATAACGCAATAAAATATAACCGATAATGCATTCGCGTTTGGAATTATTATCTCGGTATAATTTTACAGAAATACTAACGCTAGTACGATTCGAACCAGTGACTACTCCATATGTAATTAGTCGATAGTAATAATAAATAGTACGAAAATCCCTGGTGGAAATTAATAAATGTACACTAATTGGGACCTAAATGTTCACAGGCGGACGTATCGCGAATCGAAGATCAGAAGCAGAGAGATTGGAAGAAAATTAGTATAACGCGTGGAAGATGATGGAAGCTAGAAGGTACGGTTGCAGACACCGACCCGTTAAATTGCAAACTCGTTTGAATGGGTTAACGACGTGAAATTTCGAAAGCACTCGGCCGTTGCTCGCGTATTAAATGGACGTCGATAAACAAAAGACTTTCAACGCTTCCTTCTATCATTTCTCCTGCCGATGGCCCTCCGTTCTGTTCACTGTCACGCATACCTACCTGTCCACCATTAACGAACACCGTAATATGAACTTCCTCGGTTCTTCTGCCCGGTCACTTCCTGTATACAGCCAACGTGTCTTCTGCGATACGCTTTTCTTCGTCGTACCAAGTTTTACCGCGAAACAAAATCATTTTCTTTCCCCTGATTTTCACCATTTTTTTCTTCAAGTCGCTCGAGATTCGGATCGTTAGCATGCTAATTGAAAAACACGCGAATTTGAATTACTAATACTCTCGTTCTGGCGATTTATTCATTCGCAAGATCCTTATTTCGTTTCATCTACGTGAAATATATAAATTATGTACAGGCGTTTAGATTGAATTTAAATGAATTCTTGGCTTCGAGACGAGAGAAGCTTCTGAGCGAGGGAACAATCGATGCAGCGCTTAGCGTTCCTCTCTTACGATTCGAAACAGAGTGGAGTGAAATGTACGGGTAATTCGGTATAATTAAGCAGGATAATTAATCGTTTTGCTATCCGGGATTAATTAAGTAGCTGCACAGTGGAAAAGTAGGTGGGAACTGGTACAAGAAAGCCAAGTCGATCATTTACAGCTGACGTGTCATGTAAATCCCGAGGCGTTGCTTGTTAACATCTTTCTCTTTCTTTCTTCCTTTCTTTCTTTCCGAGAGCGAGACGGCTGTTTGTTATTCGTGGATTCAGTTTTTCCATGTGTGTACGCGTGTGTGCGAAATCCTGGCGTGTCAGTACATATAGCTTCTGCGCATTTTCCATAAAAGAAAATACAAACTTATGCAGAGTTGCTCACGGCGCGTTACGATTCGCGAGCCAGTGAATGAACAGCGTTGATTCGAACGTGGTTCTTTACATAATTTCTCTCTTTCCTTCGCGTTAAATAACGATTCACCAGCTGCTCAGCGCGATAATCTCGCCACGTTATATATAAAAGCGAAATACAAAGCGTTTCGGATGGAAGTTTTGCCTCGACAACCGGGAACAGGAATTTTCTCCTTATTTTCACAGTGTTACAATTTGTTCTTTAAAGGTTAAAGATATCGGAGACGATGCTCGTTTTACGTAACACGCACGAGCGTGTAACGCACAAACGCGAATTCGAATCGCGTATTATTAGAATGTTGTTTACGATGATAAGGATGTAAATAACGAAAGTAATTGTACGCTTGATATCGTATTTGCGCTGAGAACGATAAAAATCTTTGGCCAAATAATATGGAACGGTACACATTATAAGGACTGCCGTTACGCAGATATTCAGGTGCTTTCTGTTGCGTAATTTCTGTCAATTATGGTACCCGTTTGATCCGTTCCGTGCTTAATACACAACTCGACGTCCTATTAACCTCAGGAGACTTATTATTCTACGGATAATCGCACGTTTAGAATCTTGGCAAATAACGTAATTTACATTGTAGCCCAAACGTATAGTACCGCTTCTGTTATTTACGGTGCATGGAAGGAAATAAAACAAAGAATAACATAATACCCTATTTTGTGTTTTCAATGCAAGATTCGCGAAAAATTTTAATCTAAAAATCTTATTACGTTTCATTCGTGACCTTTGCAAGGGTTACTTTCAACGCTACAAATCGAGCTTACTAATATAAATGGTAATAATTTCCAAATTTCGATATGTCATAAACACGTTTTCATTTAAAGAAAGAAAGTTTCCTTCTCTTTAACACTAGGTTTACGGACTTTTTTGAATACTTATCTTTATGGACACCGGTCAGATTTACGGGTAAAGAAAACTACGTATTTTCTTAAAAAATAAGACCCTGAGTTTAATTTAAACACAATTACGATATTAACAAACTTAATATAAGTTGATTTAATCTATTAATATTGTATAATTGGAGATTCTCACCCGTCAAATTGACGGGTCTCGTAATTCTAGTGTTAAACGGTTAGATCTCGAACTAGGCCCAACAACGTCAAGGATTTGATTCTTTGGTAACGCGATATTCGCTGCGACACGGTCGTTGCATCAAATTTCCTCGTTCGCTCTGCAAGTCCATCGATCAGTCCGAATTAGAGCAGTCTGTGTTCAAAGCTCGCAGTGCATAATCCTCGCGATCTACCGCACGGTGTATGAATGTTTGATCGCTCATAGGGCACGAGTGTAGGGCACCGGAGTCTAGGTAATTCTATCGGCAAGAAAAACTATCAACCTCCTCTATTCGAGTCTCGTAAAAATAACAACTCACAGCGGAAACTTCCGACATAATAATTCCCGTAACCGCGTCTCGGTCGAACTTTCCACGGCGAACTCCATCGTGGAAACTCTTCCGTAGCAGAGGAGAGAGCGTTAACCGTGGAGTTAAGCTCTTCCTGCAGCAGTTCTGTCCGCTTTCTGTACGCCTAATATTGACCGACTGACTAGACCCAGCGATCGATGGATTGCAGAACACTTGCCTGGCTGCGTCAAAATTGCGTGCAAATCGCACGGGCCCTAAACGGGCAGCACTGCAACGCGAGATCAGTGATACGTATCGATGACTGGGAAGCCGGTGGATAGAATTCGGCGGAGTACTCGTAAATCCCACGTTACAGCCTTGTTAACGCCGCGGCTAAAGCGAACGTTAGTAATTAATTCCGACGGCTCGATCTCTCGCTGATAAATATCAAACTCTGATAATTATTAGACCGAATGACCGGCAGTTAATGATTCGAGGTTTACGCGATAATAAACTATATTGCGATGTAGTTAGATAGAAATGCGTTTGTATGCCACGCGATTGAGATAACCGTGTGTTCTATGAATGTCGGTGTGTCTTGGGATTGACGCGATCTATGCAAATTTTAGTTATATCCTCGGGTTGGGTATTTAGCGGTTGACAATAAGTTAGGAAAGCGACGGGATGACGAAACGGATTAACTTGGTTTCCTTCTTGATTAACGCTAGTCTGTTTGATGGCGAGTTGATTCAATTATTACGTACCGATAAATTTAATTGATGCTTTAATATATAGGGATGAGTTAGACTTGTCGATTATTTCAACCGTCTTTGAATTTGGTACGCATTTCTCTGCGTTGTTTGCGAAGAGATAAATTTTAGGAATCAATCTTATTGATAAGAATATTTGTAAAAAATTTGATTATTCTTGTCACCTTCTATTTAGCGAAATGAAATAGTATTTTTCAATCGTATCAAGTGTATTTAACGCCCTGACATACAAATTAAATACACTTTATACGATTGAAAAATACTATTTTGAATTGACGAGTTTAATTTGAAAGCAATTGCAATATTGAAAAGCTGGATACAAGTTAATCTCTTGACATACAAATTAACTTGTATTTAGCTTACTAATATTGCAATTGCTTTCAAATTAAACTCGTGACTTCCTTCTTTTTTGTTTTTAAAGAGAATGCATCGTTTTCTTTAATATTGTATTATCCAAGTACAAAGTCGCAAAATTGGTCAAATATTTTACCCAGAGGCGGCAAAATTATTGTCTACTGAATTCTTGGGAATAACGCCATGTTCCAAGAATTCTCTCGAACAATTCTTTTGTTATCCTTAAAATATTAAAATATTCGGCCGATTTTCCGACTTTGTGTCAGGATAACATGACATTATATGAAGTAGCTCATCGTTAGAATTTCTAGAAAAGTTGTCATTTTCCGAGATTTCCTTCGCTTACCATATCTTTTCCTTCCATGCTTAGCGAATTCATTTTCATCTATCGTTGGTAATGTGAGTATCACGGGTAATCTTAGCTTTAACACTAGAACTACAGGTCTATAATAAGTAGCTACACATATTTTACATAAATGAAGATAATTGTAACGATACAAGGGTGACAAATAACCATAAATAATTATATTTCGATCCGAATGAAAGTAAGCACGAATTTCGTCAAAAGTATTTCATACGTTCCCAGAAATTGTAAAAATAAAATATTCGAGACAAGTCATTTTTACATCTTTCGTAGTTCTAACGTTAAATATTTTCAAGTATTTCACGTAGTTACGTGTATAATATTTATCTACGCTAAATCAAAAATTTATTAATACTACTAGTGTTAACTCCTTAACGTACAATGACGAGTTAGACT
>NIJG01000157.1:287856-306510 GCA_002201625.1 Euglossa dilemma
TACGTATTTTCTTAAAAAATAAGACCATGAGTTTAATTTAAATACAATTACGATATTAACAAACTTAATATAAGTTGATTTAATCTATTAATATTGTATAATTGGAGATTCTCACCCGTTAAATTCACGGGCAAAGAAAACTACGTATTTTCTTAAAAAATAAGACCATGAGTTTAATTTAAATACAATTACGATATTAACAAACTTAATATAAGTTGATTTAATCTATTAATATTGTATAATTGGAGATTCTCACCCGTCAAATTCACGGATCCCGTAAATCTAGTGTTAAGGCAGGTGGTGTAAATGTAAAATAAAATTTTGAAGATTCGCATAGAAAAGTTTGATTCTTCCTTCTCTGTGATATTTATTTCTTCATAAGCTACCAGTTAAAGAAGATTTAATCTTAAAAACTGTAAACAAAATTCAGAGCTCCTGGTATTATTTTAGAATAATTTCTCCATACGAATCTTCGAAATATTATTCTTCCTATAGCATGATACTTATTCTTTCCCAAAGTACCATTCTTTGATCGGTTATATTATAAAAAAAGGTGCGAGTTTCCGTACAGCAATGTACCTCAGCACCATTACATTCCTTCCATCATCGGTCATCGATATCCTTTATACGTTTCAGTAATCGCTGCCAGTCACCTCTCGTTGCGTGTTACTTCTCGAGTGATACATTTCTCGTAAACGTGATATATTCCAGACTGCTGCGATACGTTTATAACACCGTTATTCATTATGCTATCACGCGACCGCTATTTCCATCTCGGCGAGGAGAAAATGCTTTAATCGGCTTTCCCGAAAACCGCCGGTGCCTTTCCAATTAGGCGGCTGTTGCCGCGGTCTTTGGACGAGTTAGTGCGCAACCGGCTCGCGCATGTCGTGTGCGCATGCTCCGCGCACGCCTGCACCGCGCCATGAATAACCATATGTCCTTTAAAAGTACACCAGTGAGAGTTGCACGTTCAAAAAGCGGCCCCGTCTCTGTACCAGGGCTTCTTCGTCCGTGCCGTCCCGTTGATGCAATTTTCTCGAAGCAGGGGAAAAACGGAATACGAAAGGGGTCGTTGGTGGGGAAGGTTTGAAGGAGGGGAGGAGAAAAACATTGCAAAACTCAGGCTCGAGCGTTGATCCCCACATGGGGATACGTGCGCGGCGAGAACGGCCTGAATGGTGGGGCACAGGTTTCGTACACACACGCGTGCGGTTATAAACATTTCGGTCTCGCCCACAGGCACACGCTGCGCTGTTTAGAAAGTCCGGCAACGAGAACACGCCGAGGTACACCTTGGTACCAGAAGACATACCCATCGGAAAGGTGTACCAGAAGGTTCAGCAGCTGCAGTTGCTGGTGGGGGTAACCCTAAGCTAGCGGTGTCAGACGGTGCTGGCCGCTCACTGCTCGTCGATTCGCCGAGCGACCGACATCGAGTGTTCTCGCAGACCGAGGGTAAAAAGGGAGAGAGGATTTTTCGAGAGACGCAGCAAGGGTACCATCGTAGTCGGAGTCAAGTCAGTCAGTGCTTTAGGGAAAGAAGAAGAAGGTAGACGGGGAAGATGGAAAAGGATCAGCCGGATTCCTTGGCAACGGTCGCCGTCGTGTCGGAGAAGATGGCTCATCCGCCTCATAGTAATTACGCGCCCAGCGAGGTCTACTCCTCCGCAGAACCGCCACCGGTAAGCGTTCAGATCTCTTCTCGGACGAGAAACTCCCGTTACCGGGGTCAGGCATACGTCCGTTTTCGTACAAGCTCCACCGGTTAAAGAGCTTCTTTCCTTCCCGAGTACGACAGGTCTTCGGATCAAGGTTGTATGCTCGATGTATTCCACGCCTCGTCGAGATTCATATTTCTTTAACGATACGTAGCGATATTCGTTCTTCTAGAAGAATCTCTACAATTGTAAATCGTTGCGAAAGTCGTTTGAATCGATGGATCTGGATTAAGCATCGGTTTTAGACCTTTCACAGATGTCGCACCGTTCGGTTTAACTCTCTACTCGGGTACCGATTGTAATTTTGAAAGATAACTCCGGATAATCGAGTACTTTGCTCGGACACAGACGTACCAGGTAGGATTTGCCGTTCAAAGAGAATTCGACATGGTACGTGGGTACGGGACATGGGATTGTTCGAGTATCGATAATGATCGCGTTGGCGGCAGTATTGTTACGATAATTGGCAATTAATTTTTCCTTTTCACGAGCCGCGATTGACATAGAAAATACTCGAAAACTCCACTCTTGTATGCCGATCTTACGGACGATTTAATGGATGAGAATACGGGATAAATCGGTTGCGGTAACCAGTGAGAACAGCTGAACAAAGAAATTATTCTGTAGAATGGCGAGTAATTAGCGATTTTCATTTTTTCTCCACCGTTTTCTTCCCTCTGTTATATAACGAAAATCTCGTT
Source organism: Euglossa dilemma (assembly GCA_002201625.1). Lineage (NCBI taxonomy): Eukaryota > Metazoa > Arthropoda > Insecta > Hymenoptera > Apidae > Euglossa > Euglossa dilemma. Next base: position 290,279 of record NIJG01000157.1, read on the forward strand.
AGCGTTGATTTGTAGACCGTATCCCGATCTCTGGACGAGACTTCGCGGTTGATACATTTACCGCCACGCTGACCGCAATTGCTCGAATAAAACGAGTTTGCGCAGAGGTATATGCACGATTTCGATCGGATGTCGTTCGCACTCTATTTATCCACGATCGATTAAACAAACAGCGGGAACTGCGTTCGAAAATGGCCGATAATAAAATCCGCAGCGATAATAAAATACGTCGATCACACAGATTAGCTTTACGCGCATATTACGCGTATCGAGGACGTTAGAGAATTGTCACGACAAAGTAGTAAAAATGTACGCAAGGACGCGAGTCCGAGAATAAATTAACATTATTCTCGCCTGAGACCAGGCGATTTTAATCATCCAGCTGTTTTTCTCGCGACAATGTCGAACTACGACCAGAGAGTTGCTTCGCAGTTAAAGAGTTACGCAAAGCGTAACTGTCCCCTCGTTTCGATATTTCTCGCGTTACGGAAAAGGGATTCGCGAAGGAAACATTTTTTTTACCATCACGGATGAGTATCGTGAAATTTATAAACGACACGGAACTGTTAGATTCCTGTTTACCGTTGAAAGCCGAAAGGAAACGTGGGATTTAAAATTCAACGTGCTATTTAAAATTCAACGCGGCTATTTAAAATTCTACTCGTCCCAGAAGATTCCGATTGACACCGAAATAAAACGGAATCGAGTCTCGAAACTGTCCACCTATGTATTACCGAAAACATAACAGTCTTTCTTGTCTCGAACATGGTCACGCGTACTTACATATGCGCCTATTTACTCTCGTGAAACGACTCCGGTTATGGTTGTCTACGTGCGTTCTACGTTTAAGCATACGCCGCAACCCACCGTTAATTTCGACTCTAATCCAATTGAGACTTTCCTGCTCGCACGGATCTTCTCGTTGAAACGCCAGGGATTACGTAACGGAAAACCAGGGAGTAAAAGACAAACCGTGAAACAATTTACCGCACGTGAACGCGAGGGGCCGATTATGGGAATTAGCTGTGCTTATCAGCCGAGGTTTCATAAATTACAGGATAGAGGGAGATATTTCGACGCGCAGCGGAAACGATAAACTATGGGCCGAGGGAAAAATCCGATACAATTCCGAATCGCGGCCATTTTATAAAAGAGCGCGGAAATCCGCGGGGCAACGCGGCGGCCACTTCCGTGAAAGTTTCTGGCTCGATCGCTATGATACACGCGTTCGCTTGTTTGTTTGCTTGATCGATCATAAGGTTGCGTACGAAAACGGAAGAGACGTACAGGCGAAGGCTGTCCCGTTCAAGTAATTTCCGCCAGCGCGATATCCTGCGGCTGGATAAGGATTAACCGGACTCGAAACGTGTTTCCAACAGGCGGATCGATCTTTCCACGAATTGGAACAACGGGTACAGGTGAAAGAATTCGTCGCTTAATTAGCGGCGAACTTTCTCTGCCGGTAATCGGCGCAATTGTTTAAACTATCGGCGCAAAATGAAAGTATCCGAGGAGTAACTGCAGATCGATATGGATCGTTTTAAGGTTGAGAGATTTTAACGCTAGGTTTACGGGGTTTTTTTGTGTACCTATTTCTACGGACACCTATAAGATTTAGGGTAAAGAAAACCACATATTTTCTTTAACACTAGATTTACGGAACCCGTCAATTTGACGGATGAGTTACTTCGATTAACTTATATTAAATCTGTTAATATTGCGATTGGTTTCGAATTAAATTCATCGTTTGTTTTTTAAAGAAAATATGTGGTTTTCTTTATCCTAAATCTGACGAGTGTTGGTGAAAATAGGTATCAAAAAATCCCCGTAAAGCTAGTGTTAAAAAACAATCGATGGGTTTAATTTGAATACAATCGCAATATTAACAGACTTAATGTAAGTTGATTAAACCTGTTAATATCGTATAATTGAAGCAAATCAAATTCTCGGATCCCGTAAATCTAGTGTTAAAAATCGGTACACAAAGTTTTGTGCTCGAGGAAATTCCGAATGGACGTTTAAGCTTCCGAAGTGGTCCCGAATTTTTCCTCGTTTTTCAATTTTGTAGCGTAAGCTTCGTATTTTTAATGGACAACGAAGGTTTATCTCGTATATGTCTCCTCAGCGTTATAGTTAGTTGAAGTTAACAAAATCCGCTTCATTTTACACGCTGTTCTTTAACGAGGCATTAAATGTACGGTTATCCGCGGATGTGTTGCTATATGAAGAGATTCTTCGGTTTCACTGGAAATAACACGTGTCCGAGGATAATAAAAGGAGAATAATTTGATGTTTAATTATCCGCTGGAAAATACAGTTGCGCTAGGAAATCGCAGAGAAATGGATGATACTTAGGGGACGTAAATGACAGTACTCGTAATTCATGTTTACCGTGGAAGCCCGTTCATATGTGCATCCGTTTCAAGTAAATAAATGCACTGTCATTGACGAGTAATTTCTCAACGATAGTCCGAGAAAACAGTTAGCTCGTGTTGCAAAAAGTGAACCTCCGTGAGAACCTTCTTTAAATCTAGATTCCCGATGGAGAAATACTTGGTAAACAGTCGAACGGTTGTACTTTACAAATATAAAATAACATGGTTCACTTTTGAAACTTTTTATTTTCGAATACGCGTGTGTCTTTAAATTAAATATTGCTCGTTTTATTATATTTTATTATTTATTTATTTTATTTATTATTTGTTTCGATTTGAAAAATGTCACGATTACACGTTTAACGAGTGCCATTTTCATTGCGATACCTTCGACTTCGAGGTATATATTGCTTTACGTTTGTAGATAATTAAACTTTCATGTTTCGTTAGCGTGACGCTATGCTTTCTGAAAAATCATGCACGACGTAGTTTCATTTTCAACCTCGTCTACGCTTTTCTTCCTTTTTCTTCGTTCCTTTATTTCATTAAAACCGGAAACTTTCTACCGACTCGAGAACGCGGCCGCTGTTAGAAACTGCCATAGCTACCGTTTAAACGATCTTTTGTTTCTCTATTCTCGCACGTTATGCCAGCGTTCGAATGTTCAAAATGTTCAATGACGTCACGTTTATTTCGAATTACTTCCATGAGAATTATTCCTCCTTAAATACTAAAATAGAAGAACAGAAAATACGTCCTTCCATTCGCGATCTTCGATAACATTTTATTTCTTTCTACTCTTATCTGTCAAAACAAATTTTACATTATTTTACGAATTTCTTCCGCGCTATAAAATTACACATTTGCGTTATTCCATGCATTTTTAAGCACTTCGAACTTGTATTTTTATTTCCGTAGCAAGGTCATCGGAATCAACATTTTACACGTAAGAAATAATTATTTTCAATGTCCGAAATTCCGAAATTGTTCAATGTCCGACTTTCGGTTAAACGAGTTGCATTTTTTCGATTTTTTTCCGTTTTACGATCCTCCTTTTTGCTTCTGTTGGTTGCGATTACAAAATTTGCGAACGCTGTTCGGTGGAAGACGTGCCAACCAGTGCCAACTGCACTGTTTTCATCGCGAGGCAAATAAAGGCCACTGAAAACATTTGTACCCGACTGACAGATTTCACCTGCAGCGATTTAAACTGCGTTTCTTTTTCAATCGAAGCGTGACTAGAATCGTATTCGGGTTGAACGGAATCCGCAACTATCGCATTTGCATATCGTCCATCGAGGCGAGCACCGGAGCATCGCGACAATTACGTTTTCCAAGAAATTGCTACCGAGCTTACATAGAACCGATCAAAATTCCATGCACTGTAACTTACTCGCAAACACGACGATTAAAATTGTCACGGAGATTGTGCATTTCCTGGCAGGCACGCGTGTCGTTGAATTTTCTTTAAAACGCTTGTTCTTTCTTTATTTTTGTTATACTTTCTGCAATTTAATCGAGGAATTTGCATTTCGTACGAAACGATCATTTCTGTGCGATCATAGACGTTAGAAAGTGCACGGTACATTTGCAATTGCGTATTTGCAACGAAGGAAATGCACGAGTGTTTCACGTGACTCGAATATTCTGGCCGGTGGAGCGATAAAGATTTCGATGGGAAAATTATGGAAAATCGAATATCGAGCGTGATAGTACGCGTATGGAGCATGATCGGGGACTTTAATGCTTCGTTTGCAGTCGACTGCGGGACGAAGTTGGGAGCATACGAGGCGTAGATAGTAATCATTTCATAATATGACCATCCTGCTATTATTTAAATAGCAAGTAATTGAAACTTGAATTTCCTGCGATATTATGTAACGTGATCTTTTACGTTACACATCTACCTTTTCTTCCATCGGTATTTTTTTTTTCTAGAAATTTTACGACATTACCCAACGCGTATCCTCGTTTGCAACACTACGTGCATGTGCTTTACGCTTTTCGCTTTAACGACTCGATATTGTTGCATTTCCACGGTAGAGTTGTACAATTTTTACTGAATTTTTCCTGAATTTTTACTGAATTTTTTCTGAATTTTTACTGAATTTTTACTAAATTTTTCCTGAATTTTTACTGAATTTTTACTGAATTATTTTGAATTATTTTCTTCATCTGCGCGTGTATTTCTCAAACCGGCTAATTTTTCTCCAAACGTTGTCATATCATTCAGCTTGTTTTCATTTGCAACACTCGGTAGATACACTTTGCGTTTCGTTACCTAACAATTTAACGTTATCGGATTTCCATGATAAAAGATTCAAGATTTGGTTAACTTCAAAGCGTGCAGCTCGATTCGTTTGAATTTCTATTTACCCGGGGCAAGCATCATTTGTAAAATGTTCCAACGAGATATTTGCTCTCAGCTTGGCGCATTCGCACGAATTAGCGCGACCAAGACGTTTCTTACATAAGTAGAAACACTTATGTGTTTCGATATTCGTTTCGCGGAAGAACAGAAGTTATTTCCACGAGTCTTCCGCAATTTTTAATTAGCCTGTGCATTTCTGCGAAGTAGAGCTTCACGTACATTTGCCAGAATAATTCGGTAAAACAGTCGTCGGGAATAATATTCGCAATAAAATCGATATCTTCGTGATAATTTAGCTATTTATTTCGGAAGTATCGAGAATTTCGAGATTTTTTAACCACGATCACGCTCTCCGAGATAATTACGTTAATTGTCACGGAATTTCTGAGCAAGCTTTTCTGTACTAATTGTAAGACACGAAATGTTTGGATCGCGGAAGAACGACAGGTGCTTCTATTACTCTTCCTCCATTTTAATTAGCCATGACGGTTATCTTCGTGAGCTAAAAACCAAGTCCCGTACACTTATGCTAACTGAGTTATTCGACTTGGTTCCTCGGACCTTGATCCGTCGAATGATGTCAGAAATTTTGCCTTCGAAAATTCCCATATTTTTTTCTCCTTCTTCTTCCAATGTTTTCGTCGAATTGATAATCGCGATTGAAAATAATTCACATGTTAATATATACGATAAAAAACCGTGATAAAATCTTTGAAAGTTTAAAGAAGTTCTTAGTTCTCATTGGTAAATGTTTCTTAATAATTATTATCGGTCATAGGGTGTGAATTATTTACTGGAAAAACTCAGCGTTATGTTTTCCTTCGGCTCTCGGTCGTTCGACATGAAAAATAACGCGATACGTTAAAAGGCTAAATTGTTTTTTGACTTTCCAAGTATCGTGCGTCATCGAACCATCGCTACGATGCTGTTGAAAAGCATTCAGTAGGCGTGTGTACACTATGGGTCAAAAATTTAAAGCCCTTTACGGTCCCATACTCGATGAAACCACACCGAAAAGAGTAACTTACTCGAATCATTTATCATATCTCGATTATATACTAAAACATTTTTCTCATAAACTGGCTGATCAAAATAATCGAAATTTCAGCATCGTTCTATTCTATAATCCATACAAATCCACACAAATCATTTCCAGACTCAATTCGATAACGTATTTCTTAAGTAATCGCGAGATAATAATAGTGGATGGAATTTGATCTGAAATTTTAGCCGAATTCGAAGCATCGCGAAATAATAACGAAAGATATAACCTGCGATAATACCTGTATCGATTTCATTATGAAACGAGATCCCGAAAGAAGGATCTGTTAAATCTACAGCTAATCTACGAAACTTTTGCCCGACAGTGTATACGAGTAAAACGAACAATGAGTCACGGTACGTCGAGGAGGACACGTTTAAAAATTTTGTCATGCGGCATATATACGTATAATAATCCTTTGGTCTCTGGACTTTGCCTGGCAACAGTGCCTGTTTACTTTTGTCTGGCAGATCGAGCAGCATAAAGGCAGCCTCGGATGGCCTACTATCTCCTCGAGGCCTCTCACCTTAGAGTCGTCCATCCACATCGAGGTCATTACGAATACGTACAAGTACAGTCCGTGTCACAAGCGTTTGCCCTTTTCAATTAATTTACCAATTAAAGCAGCGGCACGCAATCGCCGGTTGAAACCGGCCTCGCTTCCCATGGGAAAATCTACGGTAACCCCTGGTAAATCCGACTGCCAGCCGTTTTCCTTCCATTTCCGACGTTTACCCGCGGTAATCGTGAGAGTCCGGACGCCATGTCGATTGCCACGTCGGTGATCCGCCGCTTTTCTCCGCCATTTTCTCCGCCATTTTCTTCTCTTTCACCGCGTCCGACCGGTCCAGCCATAGTAACAGAAATTCGCCGGCGAAACGATAGAAATTTACGGGAAAACCATGGATAAGGCGAGGCTAAAGGTCGAACAAATCGGCCCGTCATCGAAACGATGGAATACGCGGTTGTTAACACTTTGACTGCCACGCCGAAATCATATGTTTCGCCCAGGACGCCACGGAATTATTTTTATTATTCAAAGCATATAATGGCAAAATAATAACGAATCGATGTTAGAAGGCTATATTTTTATCAAATGGAACGTTTCTCTTACTGGTGGTCACGGGTGACCACCGTGGCGCCTTAGTAACGGTTCGACGAAGATTACGGCACGAATTGCAAAAAAAAAAAAAGGACGAGCGTACTTGGAACGAAAATTTTGCAGGGAATGTTAGAAAAAAAATTCCAAACTATTTGGGTGAAAAATTGCTAAAAATAAGACCAAGAAGGTGACCACTTATTGTCCGGATTGTATCGGTGCGCCGCATTTATGTTTGGAGTGCTTTAACAAAGTGCACCGTTAGATGCAAGATTTATTCTAACATTTTGTTATTCTTTATTGTTCTAATAAAACATTTTAATCGTTCGATAGGGCACATTTTATTTCAATGTATCTTCTATACATCGGCCATATTCAAACACGCTGACTCTCGATTTTCATTTAGTTTTTTACAATTGTTAAAAGTTGAAAGGCTCCGGTCACCCATGACCACCGTGGCGTCACGGGAGAAACCGTTGCCGGTCATATGTGACCACCATGGCAGTCAAAGGGTTAATCGGTATCCTGTGTAAATTTCTTCGCGTGTTGATGGACGACGTGCACGGTGATTTATCCTTACGGTAACCGGTACGTCGTTTTATCGTTAGCCGCACGAGATTCTTCCTGATTATTCGCCTAGTGCAACCGATGTCGAAACGATGATGAGAACCGCGCGGGTAAAAGTGCCTTTCAAACGTGTTCAACAACTGTGTTCCACCTGTACGCCGATCACCTTCTCGAAAGCTGCGTGTTCTCTCGGCCCGCGCGTGTCGGGAACACTCCGGAATCGCGCCGGTGAAAATGGAAAATTTGAACGAGCCTGTTCTCCGGCTTTACTTTCCTCCGTACCACTTGTGAACTTTAACTTCGCTTTCGTGACTTCGGGGATAGACAGGTTGTCTTCGTAAACGAAAGAGCAGAAGCTTTCCGTTCGTTTTTCACAGATCATCACGGTTGCCTAGAGAGACAGAGTCGTTTCGCGATAAATCGACGAGATATCGTGCCAGTTGAAATACCTATATGAAATCATCGGCGATTAATTATCCGAACCGATGTCAGTCGGTGAAATTAGCATGAAGGCGATGTCGAAGCAGCCACGTGTGATAGACGAGTCGGATGGAGGATCTGAAAATGGGATCGGTGATGCAGCAGCGACAAATTTTTCTCATTCGCAAGGTTGCCAAGCAGCGGAACGAGTTCGAGACGCGAAATAATAGTGCCAAGGTACAGTTATCGAGTGCCTAGTCTTGCTTTATCGGATTTATTTCTTCCCCGTGGCTAGAAACTGCATCTCACGTCATTCTACCGTCTTCCTTACATCGATCCGCGCGATTTCGTACCGGCAGTCCAGCCAATGAGACACGGTTCGTCAGCAGAATCTTCACACGTCGTTGCCGAGCAGAACGGATGATCGGCCATTCTCTTTATGGACTCGTCGAGGGATAGCTATTAACCTCTCGCACTTTGACAATTTTCCGTGTTCGATCTATCGGCTCGAAAGCAGAAAGAAACGTTCCTTTTCTTACCAGAAGAATGACACGACTGTCTGTCAGAGCTTTTTCGCTCGATAGTCTTGCTCAATTTTTCCTCATCTTCGCGAATAAAAAGAGAATTAATCGGCAGACTGCAAATTGTGATGTCTAACGATCCGCAAAGACTCGGTTGACCTGTTATTTTCTGAATTTCATATACACTCTGTCGTCACGAATTTCGCTAATGCGAGACCGGTTGACCTGTTATTTTCTGAATTTCATATACACTCTGTCGTCACGAATTTCGCTAATGCGAGATCGGTGTAAGCGACTTAAGAATCCATTATCAACAGTTACACCATGTGTCCCAGTAATGGTAAATTACTCTTAAGTGTTACTGAATTGGTCACGGTAACGTTCGCGAAGTTCTGAAAGGATCGAACGAACGGGCGTGTTTCTTCTGTCGTTTTCTGGATTTTCTTTGATTTATCCGCGTAAATCGAGGAAAGAATCTGAAAGGATCGAACGAACGTGCGTGTTCCTTCTGTCGTTTTCTGCATTTTCTTTGATTTATCCGCGTAAATCGAGGAAAGGATCTGAAAGGATCGAACGAACGTTCGTGTTTCTTCTGTCCTTTTCTGCATTTTCTTAGATTTATCCGCGTAAATCGAGGAAAGGGTTTGAAAGGATCGAACGAACGAAGAAACGACGAGATTCTCCGATTCGGTTTTTCACTTTTTCCCGCGATTAGCTTGATTCCGTGGAGCGAGAATGGCGCGAGACCACGCGAAAGGAGAGCGTGAAACGACAAAAGACCTCGACTCGGTTGGCTAGCCAGCATGAAGTTTCATGCGTTCATGCGATCGCGCGCTCTGCGTGCGCATATTTTTCCATTGACCACATTATCCTATAATGACCCTTGCGCACGTTTAACCATTGAACGCTTCTGTCGCGTTTGCAGAAGCACTCGCCTCGTTTCTCGCAAATTTCCCTCCCGGCTGATCAACCAGCTCGGAATTTCATCCGAAGCAGTTCGTTTCAAAGATTCGTTTCTTCAGTCGCTGTTACTTCTTACCGTGGGAATTTTAATCATTCGCTTTAGCGCAATTAGCGATGCGCGATGAAGGAAACAAGCTTCGATCCGTTATACTTCTGTATCGGCTGAGGTCGATGATTCATTTTGTTTTATCCTTGTCGTTTGTCTTATTCGGTGTAATTAGATCTCGTTTTCCTCGAATAAGAGTATATCAACGTATACTTAAATTAGGAATTTCGAAAGTGATTTATCCAGTATGAGTCGGTTAGGATAAAATGTGTAATGGAATGCGACGTGGTTAAAAAGAGATAAAGCAACCGAAGAATTTGAGTCGTTATTAACACTAGGTTTACGGGAGGTTTTTTTATACCTGTTTCTACGGATACTCGTCAAATTTAGGGTAAAGAAAACCACATATTTTCTTTAACACTAGATTTACGGAACCCGTCAATTTGACGGATGAGTTGCTTCGATTAACTTATATTAAATCTGTTAATATTGCGATTGTTTTCAAATTAAATTCATCGTTTGTTTTTTAAAGAAAATATGTAGGTTTTTTTTACACTAAATCTGACAGGTGTCCGTAGAAATAGGTATAAAAAAAACACCGTAAACCTAGTGTTAAGAAACAAACGATGGGTTTAATTTGAAAACAATCGCAATATTAACAGACTTAATATAAGTTAATTAAATCTGTTAATATCGTATAACTGAAGCAACCCATCCGTCAAATTCACGGGTCCCATAAATCTAGTGTTAATATCGTCGCGAGTTCAAAGTGAAATAGGTATATTTAATTGTTAAAATTGTCCGAATTTTCGAAGACGATATTCGTGAGTATCTTTGTAGGAAAGAAATAAATCTGGAACTTGAATTTGGTATTTAGAGAGAAACGTTTCGTTGAATCGAGCATCGAACAATTGTCAGTGGTAAAAGTTAATCGGTAATCGCGATTCCGCTTGCAGTGTAATTTATTACATAAAGCAGGCACGCAAATATTCGATGAGATAAAAAGCGTGAAGAATTGTGTTCACACGCGGGAACAATCTATTGATGCAAATTGCCTCGTTTACATCACTTGACTCACCTTTATTGCTTCATGAATTACGTTCTCCAAAAAAAAAAAAGGAAAAAGGAAAAAAAAAAGAATGCAACAAACAAACGGGTAAAAGATAATATAATATTACACGCAAACGGTGTTTCGAAATAAATATATCGCTTCTGCGAATTGACATAATTATATCATGTAAGCGTGATGTAATTACCGATAAAGCTTGTCTTCGGATTAAATTAATTCTTATAAAATATATACGTCTATCCTGCTAATAACTGCATGATGCAAGTAATACAAATTACATCTTCGAGCGGTATTCCTGCTCGAAATAAATAGAAGTAGGAAACAGTTTCGACAGAGGAAATTTCTAAAAAGTATATTAGAAAACGGACAAAAGAATAAGAAGCAATGGGCAGGAGGCGATTAAAAAGCCTCGGTGGGAATGTAATTAAATTTATGCCAGCGGTTTATTTCAACGCAGTGAGATCATCGCGGAAGTCAAGTTTAACCATTCCTTTCTTCGACTATGGCGACCGAACGCAACAAATGAGATATAATCGCCAGGCATACGCGTTTGATTAACATAAAATAGAAACGACAGGAATAACGACGGAAAATCTCGGGTACATCGAGTAATTAGACTCTGATTGCAACGAGCATACTAATTTCGCTACATATTGTATCGAAACAGTTTCACGTTATCCGTTATCTTTCACTTCCATATTGCGATGAAGATCGTAACATAACAAATAACAATAATAATAATCAACGATCAGGTATTATTCCGTATTATTCTATGTTAATCCAGTGTTACGTCTATGAATAGCTGAAGTGAACTCCGATTTTCGCGAAAATTGTCTTCATTCATAAAGGTTACTTTGATTTAAAGGTACTGAGAAGAATTTTACAAGTTGTTTAATTTATTCATATCTTTCGTTTCAATTTTACGTCGAAGATCGCAGTCATAATAATAAATAACAATAACAATAATCAACAATCAAATATTATTCCGTATTATTCTATGTTAATCCAGTTTGAACTCCGATTTTCGCGAAAATTCTCTTCATTCATAAAGGTTCCTTCAATTTATGGATGTTGAAAAGAATGTTGCGAGTTGTTTAACTTATTCTTATCTTTCACTTCCATATTTCGACGAAGATCGCAGTCATAATAACAAACAACAATAATAATAATCAACGATCAAGTATTATTCCGTATTATTCTATATTAATCCAATATTACGTCTATGAATAGCTGGAGTGAATATCAAGTTTCGCGAAAATTGTCTTTATTCATAAAGGTTACTTCGATTTAAGAATTGTTAATTAAGTTGAGGAGAATCTTACAAGTTGTTTAATTTATTCACAGGCGTACATTAGGCCAAAGAGCACGGCGGTTCAAATCGCAAGAATCGCGGCGGTCACCCTGGTGACCATGTGCGTGGTCCTTGGAAGCTTCATCCTTGCTTCATCCTGGGTGCAAGCTCGAGCATCTTGCACACCTGAGTCCATCGCTGCGATGCAGGCTGAGCTTAGGTTGCAACAGCAGCAACAACAACAACCATCCTCCGTTTCCTACCAGCAGACCGAATTCTTGAAACATTTACAACCGGAAGCTCTCATCCAGGTAGGTCCTTGAACACATTTAAAAAAATTATCCAAAGAACTTTTCTTTCATCTATAATATGTAATATCTATAATATTACAATTTCTTGGATATTTCTTGGAATTACTATTTAGTATTCCAGACTGTGGAAAAGTAATTTTGTCACGCTTGATAATTCCTGCATGCAATTGGAGAACGTTGAGAACAGGTTTAAAAGCAATTTCACGTTTCAGAAATGTTATCAAAGAATCATTAAAAGTATTATTCCGTATCTTGCATTTTACTTTTTACGGAATTCTTTCGATTTTAACCGATTAACTTAAAGAGTCGAATTAAGTTTACGTTTATTTCGTTAATGTCTTAGATATAATAGCTGAGTTTCCCAGGAAGTTTGTGTTTTTAACGTAGAAAGATATAATATCGTATTCGCTTGATATACAATAGATAAAATCTAACGATCTGATTGAAATCGTTTCTCCTCGGTTAATTCCTAGTTCCATATCGAAAGGAATTTTCAATTACGAAGCAAACCGGCAAACAGGTAGAAAATTCAGAGAAAAGGCAGTTGCAAGTTACATTTTGCCTTCTAAGCAACATTATTATATTCCTCCACGCTTCCTCGTAATACTTCCATTAGCTCTAATAACAGTGTAACCTTTGCGGATGTAAAATAGCGTGGAACCTCGATAAATGGAACGAAAGGATCGTCCGTGGAAAGAAAGCAAGAAAAACGTTAAACACGGTCCTGGTAATGTAACATGGTATTCGAACGCTTCGATTTGTATGTGGAAGCGAGACAAGTGGGTATGTCGTTAGCTGTTTGCTCTAAAAACGCTTTTCCTGTGTAAAATTTCTAAGCAAAGGTGTACTCCACTCGTTCGAAGCGGTGCCAGCTTTCGAGATTTCTAACTTTTCACCGCGATTTTAAGCCGATCGTGAAAGATCGATCGGTTCTCCACGATCCTTTCCAGTCGAACGGAGCCGTTTGAGTTTACGGTGAAAAACCAGGAAGGGAAACGCCGCGGGAACGACGATAACACGATTAACGTCGTGGTGCTGAACAAAGGAATCAATTTGCTTCACGCGGCCAAAATGCTAGGAAAACACGAGCTCTCGAAACGCGAAGAAGCCTTAAGTATTCGGTCAAACAATCGACAAGTACCGGAAAGCGGATTGTCTTGTTCGCTGCTTTTCTTTCGTAACGTGCCTCTATTATGGGAATTTCTATAAAATCCTGAAGCAAGAACATGCTACGTGTGTATTTTAATACTATTGTCCATGGTAATATATACAGTTGTATTTTTATCCACTGTTCTACTGCTCTCTGTTATTTTGCACGTATTATTGTTTATATATTAAAAATATACAACAGATCATGATAGAATTCGAAGGTTGTATTTAACACTAGATTTACGGACACTTTTTGTATTCATATTTCTACGTGTATCTGTATAATTGAGAGGTAAAGGAAATCACGTATTTCCTTAAAAACAAAAAAAGTTAGATTCATTTAAAAACAATTACAATACTAACAGTTTTAATATAAGTTAACCAAATGTGTTATTATTGTAAAATTGGAGCGAACCTATCCGTCAAATTGACGGGTTCCGTAAATCTAGTGTTAAAAAGAATTCTCTAACCCAAAATTCTAAAATTAACGAAAATATTAGGCATGCAATTTACCTATTACCGATTAAAATCAACGATTAAAGATTTAACAATTTTTTTTCTTAAGCGGGATGTCAGAGAGAAAAATTTTTACTATAGTGACAAACAAAAGTTAAATATTTTTTATTCGAAAAGTTTTTCTTTACCTCGTTATACGGTTACATTAAAAAATCAGAGGTCAATCTCAACTTTGAATAACAATTTCACTCACATGAAGTAATATATTTGGAAATAAAAGAATCGACCGATGTGTAACTCGTTTTTTTATATATTTATTTTGTTATATCGACAGATATTAGTAATTGATATTTCAACGCGTTATATCGGGAAGTAGAGATGTAAAGATTCAAAGGAACATGCCTTTTAAAAATAGGCGATAAATGCAGAGAAGTTTCGTAAGAAAAGCAAATAGATTTCGATTACTGTCCAAGAGTGTGATAAAAATACTCTCTAATCTGAAAGTCAAATAGAAACACGAACCTGGTAATATTTGAATTATTTCGCACGGTAACGATGATTGAATTTTAAAACCGTTTTGTCGCGAAAAGCAGAAAACACGACTTCTATTTCCCACGTTTGGTGTTCGCGCGAATTTGCTTCGAAAATACGCATTCGGCGTGATTAATTTCTAAATTTCACACGAACTATTCCTCGACGGAGGATCGGTATCGCGCTTGAATAATCGTGCATTTGCAGGAGATGCAAAAGTCAGGTAAAAGTATGTTTAAAAATGAAAGTGAAAGTCAAATGAGAAAGCGGAATAGTTATTCCTTCGCTGTGCTGGAGTTTTTCGATAATAAAGCTATATGAAAGAAATCGATAGGGGATAGGAATCAAACTGAAAGTTAAGATCGGGCATTTCTATTATTTTCAAATGGCTAATATCGGGTCATTCCGTAAGTAATACATCCCTTCTCTCGAAGAAAGGTGAAACGAGCGTTTCAGTTAAATGATTAATCGCCATCGCGTTTTCATTCGTTTTCCACGCAGCTCGCCATTTATCTCCCGTTTCTTTGATCTCCCTGTGAAAAAACTTGCCTTGTTTTATTCCCGAGTTCTTTTAAATAATCTCGCCATTCGCACAGCGACTTAACAACGTCGTTTTAACGATCAATCTTCGTTTAACAATTAAACGTAATTTCAAACAGCAAAACCCATTTATCTATTAACGCTTGGATTTCTCTTTCCACTTCAAAAAAAAAAAAAAGAAATAAAGAAAGAGAAAAATTCTATTCTCCAGTTTTTAGAGTAATCATACCAGTGAGTGTTGCTATGGCGATTAATCTTGCTTGAAGATCGAACGACTACCTTTCCGACTTTGGTTCGATTCTAATTGAATTTAAATTTCATTTCAAGAAGAAAGGAAACGCGATATAAATTGTCACCGGTGTTCCTCGAAAACGGTTGCCACTAGCGAGCATGCATATTAATCGGAACGAACAGTTCGTGGGCTGCTCGATATGAATTTTAATGCAACACTGAAAACACGCCTTTTATGATGAGACAGCAAAGAAGAATCGCTTCTCACGGCACTCGAAGGAAAGAAAGGATCGTGCCTGATCTATGGTCACGCCCTTCTTTGTGGTATTCGCTTCGATATTACCGGCAACAACGAACTACCGCGATTTATCGTGATTTATCGCGAATTTTTCCATTCGCAAAGCCGCAAAACCAGATTTCTACCACGGCTATTGCTCTATCGGCCGGCCGATTGTACACGAATCGCATTTTACCCGATATCCACCCGTAATTAAGGTTTCCTTTGCCGAGTGATTGTAACATTTTCCACGCGCAAACGCGTGAAAGCTTGCCGATATTAAAGAATACCTGAAACGCGAAAAAGAAACAGGAAAATCGACATTTTATTATCTACCTAATATTAATAACCACCGATGTACCGATAATTAAGCAACGAACGTGAAGAATTCGTGTATAGACCAAAGAATCAAGGATTCGCTAATTTACCGCAATTTAACACTTGGTTTATGGCTTTTTTTTTTATATACCTGTTTCTACGGACACCCGTCAGATTTAGGGTAAAGAAAACCACGTGTTTTCTTTTAAAAAAGACCATGAATTTAACACTAGAACTACCAAAGGGATCAAAATGACTATTTCCTACTTTTGAATAAATAAAACACAATTGTTCACACCACAAAAATTATCTAGTGTTAATTTAGAAACAATTACAATATTAACACTATATTTACCGGACCCGTGAATTTGACGGGTGGGTTGTTGCAATTATACGATATTAACATATTTAATTAACTTATATTAAGTCCGTTAATATTGCGATTGTTTTCGAATTAAATTCATCGTTTGTTTTTTTAAGAAAATACGAGGTTTCCTTTTCCCATAAATCTGACTGAGTGTTGATAAAAATAGATATACAAAAAGCGCCCGTAAACCTAGTGTTAAAAAACAAACGATGGGTTTAATTTGAAACCAATCGCAATATTAACAGATTTAATGTAAGTTGATTAAATCGATTAATATTGTATAATTAG
>NIJG01000157.1:336771-349159 GCA_002201625.1 Euglossa dilemma
GGAATTAACTAACTATTACGATTTTTTTAGTTCGTAATTTGTAAATCTTCGAGTAACAAATCTTTCAAAATTTCAAGAGTCTGCGAGGATGCAGAAAATATATGACCATATTAATTTTTCAAACGAAAAGATACGATAACTAAACGATACCTTTCGCAATAAGTAGATAAATAAAAATTCGTGTTAGATAATTTAATAACGAATTAACTAGTGATTACGATCTTTTTCCTTGAAAATAAAAACTTTACCGACAGAAGAATTATGGGAGAGGAGTATACGCGAAAAGTATGATTTAAATATGCGAAAACGTGGCGGATCCTTTCAGCTTTCTCGTCACGTCGAGGCATCGATCACTATACATCAAAGTACCGACACGAAAGTACTTTCTGGCCGGGAACCAAAATCCACTTTCCATCCTCGATATTTATCTTTCTGAAGTACTTATCTTTTTTCTTTCAGGTGATCGTATTAAATCGTCTGGAGCGTTACGCACACCGAAGAGGCGTTTTATGGTCATCACATGCTTACCTTTGGAAGAAGAGGAAGGCCAATGAACTCAGCTTTTGGACCTTTCTCCTGTGAAGTTACACATTTTCTCCAGGTGACGTCCGTTCGAGATTCGATGCTATCCTCCTTTTTTCCCTCCTATGGACGAGTTCTCTGGCCTACTTAATTCCCGACGTTTTACTTCCGCCCAATTTCTTCCAACCTCATGTGAGTATACTTGCAAAATTCATTTGCATGCGTAACTGTACTTTATTTTCAATTATAACTGTGACTTCTTTGCGTTGGTTCCTTGCAGTTTTATTTTTATTCAAAATATTTCTTTTCAATTAAGTTCGCTTTTTTCTTTTAATTTAAATTCATTTTTATTTTATTCTTCTTTTATTTTTATTTTCTTTTTCTTTTCGCTAAGAATTTTAATTTCTGAGAAATTTCATCGTGTATTATCCTTCTTCTTTTTCTTCTCTCTTCGATCAGAATTTTTACAAATGATTTTAATTCGCGTGATAACTTTGGAATTGCTATGGTTTAATTTTTTGCAGTCTGTTATTGGAAAAGGAAGAAGGAATTGCAGTTAATTGTATTCTGCTTGGAACAAGGAGCATTTGTTGCGTGTAAACTAGAATTAAGTCAATTTCTCGGAAAAGTATCGCGATGTTAAACACTTAGGTAATCACGAAGATCGTGACGATTGATGGATCTCAGCTGGAGACTAGAAAGTGCATCGAAGCTTAGTTCCTTTTTCTTCCACGTCTATTCATATATCGAACGTTTCGTTTGTTTTTCCTTATTGCCACGAGACATTTGTTATTCGCGACACTGGTTGTAAGCTTCGATGGTTATTGATTTTTTTTTCAGGGCCTCCAGTGATTGATCGTTCAGCAATCCTCAATTTAACTGTCCGTTCGCAAACCTTTCCGAAGATTAATGAACAAATTAAGTAACGCTCAGAAAAAGAAACGAAAAAAAATAAACGGTACTCTCTCGTCTAAATTAAGAATTAATTTCTAGGAAACATCACGTGTAACCTTTTTTTTAGCGACTGTTCAACAAAATATAAATTAAATTCTGTCAAAAATTCGGAAATTTTAACAGATACCAATTGAACCGTGATTAAATTTCGTTCCTAAATACCTCGTCTTAAATTACTCGAATAAAACTTCAAAGATTCCGCAATTATACAACTGAAAGAATATCATCGTTCATCCGCGCGTAGTCATTAAAAACTAAACGTTTTCGACACTCGTTGGATCACTCTGGAAAAAGTCTCGAAAAATCCGTCATCATCGTGAATTTACTTCCTAAATAACCAATCTTCGAGCTCGAGTTCTTCAGTCATATTATTCGAATAAAACTTCAAAGATTCCGCAGTTATACAACCGAAAGAATATCATTGTTTATCAGTGCGTAGTAAAAACTAAACTCTTTCGATATTCGTTGGATCACTCTGTAAAAAGTCTCGAAAAATCCGTCATCATCGTGAATTTCGTCCCTCAATACCCGATCTCGAGCTCGAGTTCTTCAGTTATATTATTCGAATAAAACTTCAAAGATTCCGCAGTTATACAACCGAAAGAAAATCATCGTTCATATTAATTTTCATTCATTTTCGTAAAACTAAACTCTTTCGATACTCGTTGGATCACTCTGGAAAAAGTTTTAAAAAATCCGTCATTATCGTGAATTTCGTCTCTAAATACCTTATCTCGAACTCAAATTCTTCAGTCATATTATTCGAATAAAACTTCAAAGATTCCGCAATTATACAACCGAAAGAATATCATTGTTCATCCGCGCGTAGTCATTAAACTAAACTTTTTCGATACTCGTTTCGATACTCTGAAAAAAAGTCTGGAAAAATCCGTCATCACCGTGTCCAGGTCTGAAAGTGGCAATCAAATTTAGTTACGTCACGTACGTGTAACAGTCCGAACGTGTCAGTGGCATCTCCTGATTGCATAACTCGCCTTAGAATGTTTGCTCGACGAATTTCGCCTGTGACTGAGCGGCCAAAGATCTTCCTTGACTTCTCGCGCACACACGTGCACACACGCACACGCATGCGAAGCGCCATAACGTACGTGTTCACAGAGATGTCAGACGGTAGTCCTGGTAGACGCACGTTCGATAACCCTAAGAGGTACCGTTGGCTAAACCGGAAGTGGAGAACACGGGTGTACAGTGTCAGTGCCACGAAATTGCTCGGGACCTTCGCCACGGAACGAGGGTCGACCGGTATGTGAGAATGCGTTCCCTCTTTTGTCAGCGTTCGAAAAATAGCCACGGGAATGACACCCTGAAGCACGACCTCCGTCATTTCCCCGGAGACCTTCTCTTCCTTTTATTTCTCTTCCTTTTTTCCTCTCTTCCTTTCGCGAGCAGCCATCGAAACGGCAGATGGAACAGCCCGGTCTTCGAAGTTGTCGTGGCATGGCTTATTACGGCTCGATCTCCTCTGGGTCTATTGTCTTCCGTGTACAGCCTCGTCGCGGCCTTTTCAAGGCATTGTAGTTGATTCATCAGCAATCGTAACAACCATTCGAAGCGTACAATGCTACTTCCTGATTTTTATTGTCTCTCCTGTCGCCTTCTCCTGCCTTTTTCTCTCCACCTCTACTCCTTTGATCGTTAGACTTTCCGATTATTTAGCAGAATTATATAGGAGAACGTGTTGTTGGATCATTGCAAATTAATTTTGGTAATCAGCTTCTTATAATCAGTCTTGTTAGTAATATTATAGCGAGTTGTAGATGAGTTTGTCGAGTTGTATTGTATTGGCTTGTAATCGTTATTCGTTTTTTTTTTATGGTCGTTGATTGGGTCTATCTTTCTTCTTTTATAATTTGCGAACGGAGAGGAGAAGAACGTAAGTTTGAAAACGAGTATAATATTGCAAATTGTTTGAAAAATATAAAATTAGAATTTGCTAGGAAGTTTTTCATTCAAATTCGTGGAAATTGCAATATCTTTATCTCGTGTTTGAATATTAGGTTGNGATTCCGCAGTTATACAACCGAAAGAATATCATTGTTTATCTGTGCGTAGTAAAAACTAAACTCTTTCGATATTCGTTGGATCACTCTGTAAAAAGTCTCGAAAAATCCGTCATCATCGTGAATTTCGTCCCTCAATACCCGATCTCGAGCTCGAGTTCTTCAGTCATATTATTCGAATAAAACTTCAAAGATTCCGCAGTTATACAACCGAAAGAATATCATTGTTTATCTGTGCGTAGTAAAAACTAAACTCTTTCGATATTCGTTGGATCACTCTGTAAAAAGTCTCGAAAAATCCGTCATCATCGTGAATTTCGTCCCTCAATACCCGATCTCGAGCTCGAGTTCTTCAGTCATATTATTCGAATAAAACTTCAAAGATTCCGCAGTTATACAACCGAAAGAATATCATTGTTTATCTGTGCGTAGTAAAAACTAAACTCTTTCGATATTCGTTGGATCACTCTGTAAAAAGTCTCGAAAAATCCGTCATCATCGTGAATTTCGTCCCTCAATACCCGATCTCGAGCTCGAGTTCTTCAGTCATATTATTCGAATAAAACTTCAAAGATTCCGCAGTTATACAACCGAAAGAATATCATTGTTTATCTGTGCGTAGTAAAAACTAAACTCTTTCGATATTCGTTGGATCACTCTGTAAAAAGTCTCGAAAAATCCGTCATCATCGTGAATTTCGTCCCTCAATACCCGATCTCGAGCTCGAGTTCTTCAGTCATATTATTCGAATAAAACTTCAAAGATTCCGCAGTTATACAACCGAAAGAATATCATTGTTTATCTGTGCGTAGTAAAAACTAAACTCTTTCGATATTCGTTGGATCACTCTGTAAAAAGTCTCGAAAAATCCGTCATCATCGTGAATTTCGTCCCTCAATACCCGATCTCGAGCTCGAGTTCTTCAGTCATATTATTCGAATAAAACTTCAAAGATTCCGCAGTTATACAACCGAAAGAATATCATTGTTTATCTGTGCGTAGTAAAAACTAAACTCTTTCGATATTCGTTGGATCACTCTGTAAAAAGTCTCGAAAAATCCGTCATCATCGTGAATTTCGTCCCTCAATACCCGATCTCGAGCTCGAGTTCTTCAGTCATATTATTCGAATAAAACTTCAAAGATTCCGCAGTTATACAACCGAAAGAATATCATTGTTTATCTGTGCGTAGTAAAAACTAAACTCTTTCGATATTCGTTGGATCACTCTGTAAAAAGTCTCGAAAAATCCGTCATCATCGTGAATTTCGTCCCTCAATACCCGATCTCGAGCTCGAGTTCTTCAGTTATATTATTCGAATAAAACTTCAAAGATTCCGCAGTTATACAACCGAAAGAATATCATCGTTCATATTAATTTTCATTCATTTTCGTAAAACTAAACTCTTTCGATTCTCGTTGGATCACTCTGGAAAAAGTTTTAAAAAATCCGTCATTATCGTGAATTTCGCCTCTAAATACCTTATCTCGAACTCAAATTCTTCAGTCATATTATTCGAATAAAACTTCAAAGATTCCGCAATTATACAACCGAAAGAATATCATTGTTCATCCGCGCGTAGTCATTAAACTAAACTTTTTCGATACTCGTTTCGATACTCTGAAAAAAAGTCTGGAAAAATCCGTCATCACCGTGTCCAGGTCTGAAAGTGGCAATCAAATTTAGTTACGTCACGTACGTGTAACAGTCCGAACGTGTCAGTGGCATCTCCTGATTGCATAACTCGCCTTAGAATGTTTGCTCGACGAATTTCGCCTGTGACTGAGCGGCCAAAGATCTTCCTTGACTTCTCGCGCACACACGTGCACACACGCACACGCATGCGAAGCGCCATAACGTACGTGTTCACAGAGATGTCAGACGGTAGTCCTGGTAGACGCACGTTCGATAACCCTAAGAGGTACCGTTGGCTAAACCGGAAGTGGAGAACACGGGTGTACAGTGTCAGTGCCACGAAATTGCTCGGGACCTTCGCCACGGAACGAGGGTCGACCGGTATGTGAGAATGCGTTCCCTCTTTTGTCAGCGTTCGAAAAATAGCCACGGGAATGACACCCTGAAGCACGACCTCCGTCATTTCCCCGGAGACCTTCTCTTCCTTTTATTTCTCTTCCTTTTTTCCTCTCTTCCTTTCGCGAGCAGCCATCGAAACGGCAGATGGAACAGCCCGGTCTTCGAAGTTGTCGTGGCATGGCTTATTACGGCTCGATCTCCTCTGGGTCTATTGTCTTCCGTGTACAGCCTCGTCGCGGCCTTTTCAAGGCATTGTAGTTGATTCATCAGCAATCGTAACAACCATTCGAAGCGTACAATGCTACTTCCTGATTTTTATTGTCACTCCTGTCGCCTTCTCCTGCCTTTTTCTCTCCACCTCTACTCCTTTGATCGTTAGACTTTCCGATTATTTAGCAGAATTATATAGGAGAACGTGTTGTTGGATCATTGCAAATTAATTTTGGTAATCAGCTTCTTATAATCAGTCTTGTTAGTAATATTATAGCGAGTTGTAGATGAGTTTGTCGAGTTGTATTGTATTGGCTTGTAATCGTTATTCGTTTTTTTTTTATGGTCGTTGATTGGGTCTATCTTTCTTCTTTTATAATTTGCGAACGGAGAGGAGAAGAACGTAAGTTTGAAAACGAGTATAATATTGCAAATTGTTTGAAAAATATAAAATTAGAATTTGCTAGGAAGTTTTTCATTTAAATTCGTGGAAATTGCAATATCTTTATCTCGTGTTTGAATATTAGGTTGGCGCATATGAAATGTCGGATTTTTAAGCGAATATATAAAACTGCATATCTTTTTTCAAAAGCTGTTTATTCGATCAAAATATGCTCCATTCGCTTCGATACACTTTTCCCAACGAGACTTTAAAGCATAGATGCCTGTCTTAAAGAAATTCCGATCTTTAGAATCGATAAACTCTGATATCGAATTTTTCAAACTGTCTTCATTTCCATACCGTTTAGATCGTAAAAACAGTTCTAAATGTTTAAAAAAATGAAAGTCGGTTGGCGAGAGATCCGGTGAATAGGCTGGGTGCTGCGAAACTTCATATTTCAATGGCTCTCGATGAAATCGGGATAGTAACGATGAGCATACGTTCAACCGATCCAGCTTATTTCGCTCAGTTAGTTCGTGCGGTACCCACTTATCCATTTTCTTCACCTTGCCAATTTCAGAAAGATGTCGCAATATTGTTGTACGGTCAATTTTCATCCTGGTTGCCTGTTCCCTCGTGGATACAGTTGGATCCGCTTCCACCAATGCCTTCGGATCATCATTTTTCACAGACGTTTTGGGTCTCCCACGCGGATCATTTTGTAGCGAAAAATCAGCGGACCTAAATTTTTCAAACCAACGCTGCACTTTTCGATCATTAACTGTATTCTCCCCAAACGCTTGGTTTATGTTGCGTGCAGCTTTTGCAGCATTATTACCAAGTTTATACTCGTACAAAATAATTATACGAATATCGTTTAGATTCATATCGGTAGAAAATTCAAATGAAATAACAAAAGGGAACACTTTCGAGAAAATCTCCTTTGTTGAAACGTGACTCTGGCAATGGACAGTACGACTATAAACTCGGTTATGGCAAAACCAAAAGTATAACGAAAACAGGAAGACAAACGTTCGCATGTAAAAAAATCCGACATTTCATATGCACCAGCCTAATAGTATGAAAGTAATATATAGTAATAAGTAAGGTACTTATACAAACTCGTGCTTTTGCAACGCTTATCACATTTCTCCTGTGATAATTTTAGTGAGTAAATAGCCGGGATATCTTGGAAAGATTTGCCGGTGTAAAAATCGAAAGAAAAATTCTATTACTTCTACTTCTAACGGATTAACGTATCGATTCTCAGGAAAAGAGAAATAAAGAGTAAGAGACGAGGAAAGCTTCCTAACTTCAGCATTCCTATCCCATCGTCGGATAATTAGAAATCCACGATCTTGGCGAGTTTACAAGGGCCATAACTACTCTAAGTAATAGCTGTACTGAAATACAGGATAAAATTTTTCGCCTTCGGGAAGATAAGGCTAATATTATCGCGACTCGATGGAAACGAACACGCGCGAGTGACTACGTTCCTACTTCAAGGTCGACATTATTCCTCTACGGCTGCACAGGTTTCAATGAGAATAAAAGACACTCCGAAACGAGCGGTTTCGACATTGCCGGTTAATTAACACGGCTAGATAATTGCGGAACAATTAACCGAACTCTCTGTCCCTGTGTCGATC
This sequence comes from Euglossa dilemma, assembly GCA_002201625.1. Taxonomy (NCBI): domain Eukaryota; kingdom Metazoa; phylum Arthropoda; class Insecta; order Hymenoptera; family Apidae; genus Euglossa; species Euglossa dilemma. Next base: position 344,544 of record NIJG01000157.1, read on the forward strand.
GTTTAGAGAAACGACACGGGGACTGTCGCGAAGTGTGTCGATTTTCCTGAAAACTCTGCAAGGTTCTCGTAAAAGTCAAGGCCGGCCGGTCGTAAACCGCAAGCATCATTTTATGCGGCTTACGTTATGCGTCTGTCCGCGTACTTATATAGCTCGCCGTTGAGGAGAAAGCGAAGAACGAGCAACCAGTTTATGAAAATTACCATCGGATGGTCGCCTTTCACGTGCGAACACGCACCGAACTTGAAAACGTTTAATCGTCATTAGACGAAGAAGGCGCGACAATGAGGCCGACCCTCCTTTATGGACGCTGCTTACACGCAATTAGGCGCGATTTATGATTAGCGGTTTCTATCCTTCGCTTTTCAACGTTCATAAGCCCATTGTTTGTAAATCTAATCGCGATCGTGTCGTTACGACATTACACCGCGAAAGTGGAGCTTTCGTGCTTCCAGCTTTGAATTGGGTGTCATTGCACCGGCTGTCCCGTTAACATCCGAACACCCAAGTGGCCCGTTTCTCTTCTCTTACTCGAATTACCAAATTTGTCCGAACGATTAACCGTGGAATTTCCTACCTTCTGCTCCTCGTAAATTTGATGCTTGTTTTTATCGGATTAGCGTTGATCTTTCACGTTTCTAACGCGTAATTATATATATATTCTGAAACTAGCAGCTAGGAAGCAAAGACAATAATACATACGAGTAACGATAATTAAACGGATAAAATAATTACATTTCTGCTACGATGAAAGCTAAATATTAACCCTTTGCACTCGAAGAATTTTTCGCTATGAAGAAGAAGCTTTTCTTACGTTTCTATAAACTCGGTGATACCCCATTTATCTTTCATCGTAGCAGAAGTGTAATTATTTTATCCGTTTAATTATCGTTACTTGTATGTATTATTGCGTTTGCTTACCAGCTGCTAGTTTCAGAATTTCTGTTTTTCTAATTAATATTAACCCTTTGCACTCGGCGACTTTTTAGCTACAGGAGAGTAGAAATTTACTAATTTTCTGGTATAAAACTGACATTATTTTTTTGAGAGTTAAATAAAGAATTGTATAATAATTAACACGTGGAATTATTTGATTTTGATATTTCGCATATTGTGATTAATTTGATATATTTTTATTATTCAATTTGATATATTAATTAATATGGGTCTTTAAAATTTCACGGTGATCGACAGTCGCCATTCGAGTGCAAAGGGTTATAATATTAATATTGTCTTTTATCCTAGCAGAAGTGTAATTATTTTATCCGTTTAATTATCGTTACGAAATGTGTATTGTATTTATTGTTTGGTACTTGTATAGGTTCCTAGTTCTGGTTCTATCGATGAAATTCGTAAGAGGAAAAGTTGAAGTGAAAAATAAATTTTGAAAATGAAAATCATTGTGTCATTGATATCATGCAAATGGTTTTTTTTTTTTAATTCTTCGAAACGAGAGTTTTTATCTTGGAGCTTTTATACTAGGAAAGTAGTTACGAATTCTTGTTGCATAAATAAGCAGTAAATATCGGTTTTGTTTTTTCTCGTGAACTTTTTATCCTCTTCCATGAGTTTCTTATTCAAATGAGCTCTTATTCGGGTTATCTTTTCCCTGTCAGGCTTATAATAAAACTTTGTAGCCAATTTGTTAGCATAGCATAGACAGTAAGTTCACGTAGCGTTCTAACACCGTCTTGAAATTTGATTATCTTTTTGCTGTTCTGAAATTCACCTCAAGGCTGCAACTCGTGCTTCGACGCATTTTAATATCCTTTACGAAATGCAATAGAAGCATATACTTATCGTTCGCAGAGAAAATTATCATTGTACGTCGCTTTAAAAAGATTAAATGCAGATAATTGATTAAAAAAAATTTACCTACTATGGTGATGCTTTTTTAAAGTTATTCGGGTTGTGCGTTAAATATTTTCTACAGCGATGTCGTTGAAGGTGAACGAGATATTATGGTGTTCCCTTTTTGGTGGTACACGTTATATAACATTGTGAAAGTGAAAAAAGGGAAAGTGCTTGGCCGACAGAAAATTTGACTGCAGATCCTCCTGCATGAACGTGTTATTATCGAATCTTTTGCATTCTTTGTAATCGATTTATTATTATTACTGTCAAATCTTCCCAGTCTATTTCAATCTCCAATTCTTTTTCCCTAAATTTCTGTATTTTCCAAAACACGGAAAAATATCGAGGTTTTGTCTTACGGTATTTATTGTTCACGGATTAAACAAACTTTGAAATGAATTTGATCTAGTATAGGATAATGATCTAGGATGTTGCGAATGGGATTAATGAAAGAACGACACGAGAATTTCCAAATTTTTCTACTCGTTTATTTTTCTTTAAATAAACGATCCTCGCGTCCCAGCAAAGAAATCCATATCACACGTGCCATTGGTTATAGACATGTAAAAGCACTACACGATTATAAACTTGATTAACGTAGATGCGAGAAATCAGAGATACTCAGCGGAAGTATAGAAAAACTATAGAGTATGAGAAACAGCTAATACTGAAAGCAGAGTCACGGAAAGATCCTCTTATCCGAGTATAAATACACCCTAAGCTCGTTAATTCCATATTAACCGTACATAAATCATAAAAAGTGAAATGAACGAATGCACGAGTCGTTAAATCTCTTTATCCGTCCGATTAGATATCCTCGAACACTCCGCCATGGAGTTCTTTCAGCTGATTGTTATAAATATACAAGAAGTTCCCTCGTGTGAGACTGAGTCCGTAAAGGGCGCCATTTTGCAGCTTTTGAAGCGGATTCTTCGAGATATCCAGAATATTCAAGCTGCCTAAATTCTTGCAGGATCCTTTTGGTATCTCGGTGATCAGATTCTCGTTTAGCCAGAGACGTTTCAATTGAGGCAGTCCTTCGTAACTGTCGCCATCGATAGTCGTCAGGGTGTTATTGTTCAGATGCAAATCTCTGAGAGTAGGCAGCTCGAACGTTCCCTTCGGGATGCTGGAGATTTTATTCCCGGTGAGAGACAACGTGAATCTCGGAACACTGACGAAGCTTGCCTGCTGCAGGCTGTTTATCTCGTTGAAATCCACGTGGAGGAAGTCCAAAGTTTGCGGCAGATCGGAGAACGTGTCTGGCGTGATCCTCTCGAATTTGTTCCAGGCCAAGTTCAGATCCTTCAGACTCTCCAACTCCGAGAACGTTCCCTTCTTCAGCTCTGCCAATGAATTTCGGTGGAGATACAGCGTAGTCAGTTGCTTCAAATCGTTAAACGCCCGACGTTCTATTTCTGTCAAGCTGTTCCTGGTTATGATCAACACATGCAGAGAATCTAATCCTTTGAACACGTTGTCCTGTAATTTCGTGATCTTGTTGTTAGCCAAGTTTAGATAAACCAGACGAGACAGCTTGGAAAAAGCATCGTCAGAGATTGAAGAGATTTGATTCCCTGCCAATACTAACTCTGTCAAAGATTCAGGTAGACTAGAAACAAAAGAGAGGTTGTCCAGTTGATTTCCATTGATAAACAACGCGGTTAAATTCGTTTTGGCTAAAGCGTCGTCCTCGACGTTTTCTATGAGATTATTCCTAAGATTCAACATCCTCAGGTTTCTATTCTCGATCACCTGGTTGTGGATAGCTCTGATCCTGTTGCCCATCAGGTTCACGTAGATCAGATCCTCCGGCAGATCGTTCAGCAGCTCCTTCGTGATCTCGGTGATTTCGTTGTTTGCCAGGTCTAACGAGACGATCGGCAAGTACTGGGACTGGTACCATTTCTCGTGGAATCCCTTGATGTTCAATCCCCGAAGGCTGATGGACCTCTCCTTCTCGTTCACCGGAATTTCCACGCAATTAACGTTCGCTGCTATGTGCCCTTCGAGTGGCTCCATCGACACGATTACGTTGTTCGTCAAGCACAGCTTCAGTTTTATACCTTTCGGTATCTCTTTCCTGGTCGTCGGCGAACATTCCTTCAACGCGTTGTCCTCCTTCTCCTGTTCCTCGTTCAGCTCCTTCACCGTGCTGTCGTCCATTTGCTCCACGTCCGCCTCGGCTTTCATCTTCTCCAGATTCTTCAGCTCCTCCTCGTCTTTCAGGAACGAGTTGGTGAAGGTGCCGGTGCTAATGCTCCAAAACACGTTGCCGTCGGTTAGTATGCTCGTGTCCTTCGTCAGGCCGAACAAGTGTCCTCTCCGAAGGTGCATCACGGGATTGCAGGAGATGTTCAACACTCGAAGCTTCTCCAAACGGACGAACAGGTACTCCAGGCTGCTCAGCTTGTTCTCCGCTAACGACAGGTACTCCAAATTCGTCAGGTTCGAGAACATGAACTCCGGAAGGGACTCGAGAGAGTTGTTGGCCAGGTTCAGGGACTTTAAGGAAGACACGTTGTCCAGAGCGTTCTTCTCCACACGCTGAATACCCAAGCCGGATAGATCGAGCTCCGTGATAGGCGTGTTACGAAATTGGATTTTCTTCAGGGTTCCATTCTCCAGCTCCAGGATGTAGTTGTCCAGAGTTGACTTGAGTGGAACGGCTGCCACTAAGGGCAGGAATAGTAGCGGAAACAACATCGTAATCACCTGAAAAACCGAAGAAGTTTTACAATTTCTTAAATTTTACTTCGTTA
>NIJG01000157.1:408535-423190 GCA_002201625.1 Euglossa dilemma
GTAACTTCTGTTTCGAAGTTCTTATATGTTTAAAAATTCCTGCATTTCTTCCCACATTTTTTCTTCTTAAGATTCGCTGTTGCATTTTTTTATTATTCACGACAGATTATTAACGTGCAAAGTTAATTTAAAATTTGATCTAAAATTTAATATTATTTTAATTTAAATTAAAATTAAGTAATTAAAAATAATATAAAAAATAATATTACTTTTAATTTTAATTTCTAAAATTGTTAATACCGTCGTTATCGAGTCGTAGCGTATACGAATTTCGGTCCTTTTCTATAAAACATATATTATTCGTTCTCATCGCGATGTGTCACGTGAAACCGACTGCTTTCATCGTGGTAGTTAAATTCTACAAATTTAGCACAGCGATCAGCACGTCGAGCAGCATACCTACACCTAGACCTGGTGCACGTGGTAACACACTGCTCATAACTATTCCCGCAGCGATGCATCATTGGATTTCCAGCAGGCGGATTTTGGACGCGAGTCAAACGGCAGAGCAACGTCTGGAGCACGTGCCTGTTGCCAGCAGAGACACTTTAATCCGGCGTGATCCTACGTAGGAATTTCCCTGGCTAGATTCCTTACCGCGACACCGTAATTACGCTCGTGCCACAAAGCGAGAAACCGCGAGGCGTGCAGCGAAGAAGCGTTCGACTTCTCTCTGCTTCTCTCTAGCCAACCTCGCGGCGCAATTTCGTATCTCCCTGGTGACGGTCGTCCTTTCACGGTCGACGAGCGATCGCTGGAAACCAGGTCGCACGTGAAGCATCTCCGCGAACAGAATGATCAATTACGAGACAGATGACTTCGCTATGCCCTGTTTCCTCCGGCGACGACAACCCACATGACGCTCCGATCGTGACACGTCTCTTTCCGAAAACACACAGCGTCTAGCTTCGCCGATACTTTGCTGTTCTTCTCTTTTCTCGGTGCAAAGCCTTTCCCTACGAATTCGGCCGCTGGGTTTTCCACGGGTGATGTAGAAGGTAAAAGTTGGTAGTCGTTTAGGTTATTTGCTACTTTTATAGAGAAAGATTTACTTTGATTCATCGCAAGGCGACTCGACGCAGTTTGACCTTGTTACATCCGATGAGATGGATCACGATTTAGAAGGTAAACGTTTGGTACCTCGATGGACAAAGACTTTTCTAGATATTTCGCAAGGCATCTCAACTTACGAATCCATTTACCCGCTGGGTTTTCTATTGGTGATGTAGAAGATAAACGTTTGACGTCGTTTAAGTTGTTTGGTACTTTTATGGAGAAAGATTTACTTTGATTCATCGCAAGGCGACTCGACGCAGTTTGACCTTGTTACATCCGATGAGATGGATCACGGTTTAGAAGGTAAACGTTTGGTTGGCTTTTAGGTTGTTTGATACTATTATGGAGAAAGATTTTCCACGATTTCTTGCAAGGTGACTCGATGCAGTTTGGCCTTGTTATATCTGGTGAGATGGATCACGATTTGGAATTTAAACGTTTGGTAGTCGTTTAGGTTATTTGGTACCTTGATGGAGAAAGATTTTCCTTGATTCATCGCAAGGAGACTCGCCGCAGTTCGACCTTGTTACACCTGACGATATAGAAGGTAAACTTTTGGTCGTCGTTTAAGTTGTTTGGTACTTTTATGGAGAAAGATTTTCCACGATTCCTTGCAAGGCGACTCGACGAAGTTTGACCTTGTTACACCTGGTGAGATGGATCACGATTTAGAAGGTAAACGTTTGGACGTCGTTTAGATTGTTTGGTACCTCGATGGAGAAAGACTTTCCTCGATATCCCGCAAGGCGACTCAACCTAGAAATCCATTCACCCGCTGGGTTTTCCACTGACGATGTAGAAGGTAAACGTTTGGTCGTCGTTTAGGTTGTTTGGTACTTCTATGGAGAAAGATTTTCCTTGATTCATCGCATGGTGACTCGACGCAGTTTGACCTTGTTACATCCGATGAGATGGATCACGATTTAGAAGGTAAACGTCTGGTCATCGTTCAGTTCCTTTGGTACCTCGATAGAGATAGACTTTCTTAGATTCCTCGCATAGCGGCTCAACTTAGGAATTCATTCAGCCGTTGGGTTTTCCAGTGGTGATGTATAGGAGGTAAACGTTTGGTCGGCGTTTAGGTTGTTTGGTACTGTTATGGAGAAAGATTTTCCTTGATTCATCGCAAGGCGACTCGACGCAGTTTGACCTTGTTACACCTGATGAGATGGATCACGATTTAAAAAGTAAACATTTGGTCGTCGTTTAGGTTGTTTGGTACTTCTATGGAGAAAGATTTTCCTCGATATTTCGCAAGGTGACTCAACTTACGAATTTATTCATCCGCTGTGTTTTTCACTGTGGATGTAGAAGATAAACGTTCGATCGTCGTTTAGGTCGTTTGGTACTTTTATGGGGAAAGATTTTCCTCGACTCCTTGCAAGACGACTCGACACAGTTCGACCTTGTTACACCTGTCGATGTAGAAGGTAAACGTTTGGGCGACGTTTAGGTTGTTTGGTACTCCTATGGAGAAAGATTTTCCTTGATTCCTCGCAAGGCCACTCACTACAATTTAACCATATTACACCTGTCGACGTAGATCACGATGTGAAAGGTAAACGTTTGGTAGTCGTTGAGTTCCTTTGGTACCTCGATAGAGATAGACATTCCTAGATTTCTCATAAGGCGACTGTGTTACACCTGGCGACGTAGACCACGATGTAGAAGGTTAACGTTTAGTCGTCTTTCAGTTTATTTAGTACCTCGATGGAGATATGAGAAATCTAGGAAAGTCTATCTCCATCGAAGCCTATCTCTAAGCGACCAAACGTTTACCTTCTACATCGTGGCCTACGTCCTCAGGTGTAACACAGTCGCCTTAGACTTTCCTAGATTTCTTATAAGGCGACTGTGTTACATCTGGCGACGTAGACCACGATGTAGAAAGCTTAACGTTTAGCCGTTTTTCGGTTTATTTGGTACCTCAATGGAGATATACTTTCCTAGATTTCTCGCAAGCCGACCGTGCTACACCTGACGAGATAGACCACGATGTAAAAGGTAAAGGTTCGGTCGTCCCTCAGTTCCTTTAGTACCTCGATAGAGAAAGACTTTCCTAGATTTCTCATAAGGCGACTGGCGACGTAGATCACGATGCAGAAGGTTAACTTTTAATCGTCTTTTCGTTTATTCGGTATCTCGATGAAAATAGACTTTCCTAGATTCCTGATAAATCGACTGTGTTACACCTGGCGACGTAGACCACGATGTAGAAGGTTAACGTTCAGTCGTCTTTCAGTTCTTTTGGTACCTCAATGGTGATAGACTTTCCTAAATTCCTCACAAGGCGACTGTATTACATCTGAGGACGTAGATCACGATGTAGAAGGTAAACGTTTAATCGTCTTTTCATTTATGCGGTACCTCAATGGAGAAAGAGTTTCCTAAATTCCTCACAAGGCAACTGGCGACGTAGATCATGATGTAGAAGGTTAACTTTTAATCGTCTTTTCATTTATTCGGTATCTCGATGAAAAAAGACTTTCCTAGATTCCTCACAAGGCGTCTGTGTTATACCTGACGACGTATACCACGATGTAAAAGGTAAAGGTTTGGTCGTCGTTCAGTTCTTTTGGTACCTCAATGGTGATAGACTTTCCTAAATTTCAGACAAGGCGACTGTGTTACAGCTGAGAACGTAGACCACGATGTAAAAAGTAAACGTTTGGTCATTTTTCGGTTTATTTAGTATCTTAATAGAGAAAGACTTTCCTAGATTTCTCATAAGACGACTGTGTTACCCCTGACGAAATAGACCACGATGTAAAAGGTAAAGGGTTTGGTCGTCGCTCAGTTCCTTTAATACCTCGATGGAGAAAGACTTTCCTAGATTTCTCATAAGGCGACTGGCGACGTAGATCACGATGTAGAAGGTTAACGTTTAATCGTCTTTTCGTTTATTCGGTATCTCGATGAAAATAGACTTTTCTAAATTCCTCACAAGGCGTCTGTGTTACACCTGACGACGTAAACCACGATGTAAAAGGTAAAGGTTTGGTCGCTACTCAGTTCCTTTGGTACGTCGATGGAGAAAGACTTTTTTCTATTCCTCGCAAGGCGACTGTGTTACACCTGGCGACGTAAACTACGATGTAGAAGGTAAACGTTTAATCGTCTTTTCATTTATTCGGAAGCCCGATGGAAATAGACTTTCCTAAATTCCTCACAAGGTGACCGTGCTACACCTGACGACGTAGACCACGATGTAAAAGGTAAAGGTTTGGTCGTTGTTCAGTTCTTTTGGTACCTCAATGGTGATAGACTTTTCTAGATTTCCCATAAGGCGTCAGTGTTACACCTGAGGACGTTGACCACGATGTAGAAAGTAAAGTTTGGTCGTTTTTCGGTTTATTTGGTACCTCAATGGAGAAAGACTTTCCTAAATTCCTCACAAGGCGACCGTGTTATCCCTGACGAGGTAAACCACGATGTAAAAGGTAAACTTTTGGTCGCTGCTCAGTTCCTTTAATACCTCGATGGAGAAAGACTTTCCTCGATTCCTCACAAGGTGATTCAACGGATTCAGACTTCGTTACGCTTAGCGATGTAGGTGGCGAACGCCCGTTCGCATCCTAATGGCTGCGTTGGGAAAAATGGCACCCGCGATTGGCATTGTGGCAGTGCAGAAACGGTACTTCGGAATTCTAATGGAAGAGAAATTTGATTGCTCTTAACCACTCGCGTGAGAACGTTTTCCCGTGTTTAAATCTTAATTGGCGAGTTGTAATGGAGTTTCCAATGGCTGCAGGATCGTGTCACTGCTTTGGTCCCGCGATTCTTTCCGGTGTAATTCGTATTAATTTATATTGTTTTCCTTCGAACGATACGTTAACGGAATTCTTCTCGCAGGAAATTTATCTTACGAACAGTGACGTGCAAGCTGCGTTTGCACAGTTAACGGTTATTTTTAATAATACTCTTGATTCTCTTAATTCATACCCTGTCTTGAAAACTTCCGAGGCTACGATATGCTTGACGACTATCGTAAAAAATCCCGGAAATGTTGAATTATTTAAACCACTTTATGAATTGCGACGACGGCGACATTAACTGCTTCGGGAAAAGAAAGCTCGACCAAGCGGTCTCGTAATTATATGATGTAAATATATGATGTAAATGAAAATTGCGATTATATCTATAGGAAGCCTCGTAGAAGATGACAAACAGAATATTCCTTAAGTATGAGATAACTCGTAGGCTTTCCGAGTCGGACGGGAAATTGACTGGAATTAACTCGTGGTTTGCAGACATAGTATTAATCTCAAACACGTGTAATTTATATAAATAATATTATCCGAGCACGGATAATTATTTCAACGACTATTTAGATAATATTATTTCTTTATTATCACTACCATCGTTACGGTGAAATACCCGTGATAACGTTATAATACTTGTAATACATGTAAATTAACTCGAGTTTTATATATAACCATATGCGAAATATCGAAAGCAAATAATTCCGTGTGTTAATTATTATACGATCCTTTATTTCCCACTCAAGAAGATAACGTGAATTTTATATCAGAAAATCTGTAAATTTCTATTCTTCTTTAGTGAAAAAATCGCCGAGTGCAAAGGGTTAGTAACGTTATGAAATAGATCCTCGAATTTATTTCTCGTTGCTTCTTCTTTTCCAGAACCATCGAGCTGATCGCTTTGATCGCGATTTCCAGCACTCTCTTCCTCTTCCTGCACACCAGGGAGCTGCACTCGCGTCTGCGAAAAATGGAGGTTCGCCTGCAACCTGGCGAAGACGAGATGCTGTCGGCGAATCAACTCTCATCCGGTGAGTTTTTCATTTTACTCCATCTCCTTGAACTTTCTCGACCGATCGCACCGGCGCAATATATCTTCCTCGCCGATGATCCCTCTTCGAAACTTGATATGTGTCTCGGGACTTCCATTGCCGTTCCCTCGATATACACATCCTGCGATATTTTATTGAGAAAAGCACGGTATTCGGAATCAATTGGAAAGTTGCCGTACGCCTTTGGTAAAAAGTCGCCGATTATTCGCGGCATGAAAGGCAACTTTCCCACAGAAAAAGCCAATCCTGTCCATCCTCGTCTCTATATCGTTCCACGGATCTTCTCTTGTACCGCTCTCTTCGAAATTAAACAAAACTTACTAAATACCAAGTCCATTACGGTAAACGCAACATTTTCCACGATTTTTCTAACGCGAAGTTTCTTCGAAACACGTCGTGTAGGATTGTCAAAGATTAACACTTTAACTGCCATGTTGGTCATATACGACCAGCAACGGTTTCTCCCGTGACGCCATGCTGGTCATGGATGACCGGAGCCTTTCAACTTTTTACAATTGTAAAAAACTAAATGAAAATCGAGAGTTAGCGTGTTTGAATATGGCCGATGTATAGAAGATACATTGAAATAAAATGTGCCCTATCGAACGATTAAAATTTTTTATTAGAACAATAAAGAATAACAAAATGTTAGAATAAATCTTGCATCTAACGGTGCACTTTGTTAAAGCACTCCAAACATAAATGCGGCGCACCGATACAATCCGGACAATAAGTGGTCACCTTCTTGGTCTTATTTTTAGCAATTTTTCACCCAAATAGTTTGGAATTTTTTTTCTAACATTCCCTGCAAAATTTTCGTTCCAGGTACGCTCGTCCTTCTTTTTTTTTGCAATTCGTGCCGTAATCTTCGTCGAACCGTTACTAAGGCGCCACGGTGGTCACCCGTGACCACCAGTAAGAGAAACGCTCCATTTGATAAAAATATTGCCTTCTAACATCGATTCGTTATTATTTTCCCATTATATGCTTTGAATAGTAAAAATAATTCCGTGGCGTCCTGGGCGAAACATATGATTTCGGCGTGGCAGTCAAAGTGTTAAACGCAGCAGGGCTCCGAGAAACTCGAGGATCGGTATAACCGCGAGGCAATTAAGGCAGACGCGCGGTGAAAAAGTGGCAATCTTAATTACCTGAGAAAAATGCTACCCCTGAGGTACAAAAGCTCGTAACGTAGCACGTCGTACTTAATCACGCCTTTCAGAAATCTGAAATCGCGATGCAACATCCTCGCAGTGGTTCTCTTCGGTGTGTTTTGCGAGATTTGAACGTTTCGAAATTTCGCAAATTGGTTGGATAAAAAAAATGTAAAGGATCGGAGACGCGTGCGTCCTTGGGGCGCGAGTGTGTGCGAAAGGAAGGGCGGACTTCCCGGTTGAAGAAGGTCAAGGTGTGAGAGCGAACGCACAAAGAGCGAACGTCGGGGAGATGGTGCGTTTCGCTGGTGTGTATCGTTAGATGGTTATCGTTCCAGCTCGTAGCATTTCGCATTCGCGAGATAGGTAACGGTATCGGGGCCCTCGTTTGCCCGTAACACGCTAATTAGCCGCTCCGGATCCTCCGCGTCGAGTCGTTCTGATTCCCTTCTTAATGCGGCTACTGTTCCCAATTTGTTGCGCCGCCGTTTTACCATCCGATCGATTAATCCTCCTCTCCTTCCTGGAACCGGGAACAATCGCTTAGACGCGCACCGCTTGATAACGTTCCCTGTATAGTGCCTAGATAGGGCATACAGAGGCTTCTTAGTCAGTTAGTTCTGGTGGATGTGCTTTTACCGATGCTCCATCAGTTTTTAGTTAGATGCTTAACCAGGGTCTTATCGGGCTTTCGCGCAAAACCTCGCGTGACCGGTACTGGGATTATTAATTTTTAGCCTGTTTATGGAGATTAACCTCTTAGGTACGACGCGTCGCTGTAGTAGCTTTGGTGGATATCATCTTTGAGAACGACGCGTTACTATAGTAAATTCAGTGAATATCATCTTAAAGAACGACGCGTCGCTATAGTAGAGTTGGTAGATATCATCTTTGAGAACGACGCGTCCCAATAGTAGTTTTGGTGGATATCATCTTTGAGAACGACGCGTCACTATAGTAGAGTTGGTAGATATCATCTTTGAGAACGACGCGTCCTAATAGTAGTTTTGGTGAATATCATTTTTGAGAATGATGCGCCACTGTAGTAGCTTTGGTAGATACCATCTTTGAGAACGACGCGTCACTATAGTGGTTTTCGCGGATATCATCTTTGAGAACGACGCGTCACTATAGTGGTTTTCGCGGATATCATCTTTGAGAACGACGCGTTACTATAGTAAATTTAGTGGATATCATCTTTGAAAACGACGCGTTGCTATAGTAGCTTTGGTGGATGTCATCTTTGAGAACGACGCTTCACTGTAGTAGTTTTCGTGGATATCATCAATATGGATGGTGCGACGGTATAGTGGCTTTGATAGATACCATCTTTTAGAACGATGCGCCACTATAGTATAGTAGCTACTATAGTGACTTTCGTGGATAGCACCATTTTTCACAGTATTATACCTTTTTTGCTTCATTTCTCACTTGTTTCGCCTAAACCACATTAATTTGGATTACTCATTTATTCACTCTATTCCCACGTAATGTCGTAGCAGAATCCACGACCAGGCGTGCCGTGCCTAAAAGGTCAATGTTAGAGTAAATTAGAATCGGTAGTAGAAGGAATGTTAAAGCATTAAAGTATTCGGATTCTGAAGATCGATGTTTAAATTTCATATTACCCAACTATGCTTGAAGTGTCGAAGTAAAATAATTCTTCTTTTCTCATTTACAGCGTTAAAAATATCGATGGCTTTATGGCAGAAGGTCTTCGAATTATTATTTTTTTGCAATAAATGAATCGTCGAGTGCAGAGGGTAAAAATGGTGGACTGGAAAAGTGATTTAAGGCTGAGAGAGGTTTTTAGAGAATTAATCGAGGTCTGGAGAATTTTAATAGTCGTCTGAACTTGTAATAAACATTCTATTAATCTCATTAAAAGTATTAGGATATATATTTGAAACTGAAACACATGATTATCGCAAACTGACAAATGTACGTACGTGTATATATATATATCACGTGAATTCATGAGAATTATAGGCCGTTTTCATAGGGGATTGCTCTACCGAGGTGTAGTTTCAGGAGAGTGGTTTGTCGTGTCAAGTAAACTGAAATTTACAGCGTCGAAATCCTCGTGGGTCTCTAAATTTTAGTCTGTACCTCGAAAGTAGAGCTACCTTCGAGACAGTAGATACAAGAAGCTAAGATATTTACTGCACCTCGAAATTATAATTACCAAACGATTGCTATTCTTCATCGAGAAACTTACAAGTCCCGATATGAAATAAAATATCTCAATTAAAATTCTCTGGATGTCTCTCGCGATAAACTTTATCTCGACGTATGTATCTTACCTGACCTTCTTCCCAAGTATGCTGATTTTTCAACCGAAATAGGTTTCCATGACAGAGAAAGAGAGTTTCACTGATTCTGTTAAATCGTTCATATGCAAAGTTATGGAAATACGCGGAGTTTTTTGAAAGACCGAGAAATTCTATGACACGACGCCTGCAGGTTTTACCATTCAGGTCGATGACGGCCATTTCGAGAATTTCGTTATGCAGGTAACCGGCTGCACGTCGCCGGAATATAAAAGATGTCTGGAACTAGAGAATAAGGTTAGATAGAACGTAGCTCTGCGTGAAACGTTTCTTCGTATAACTCGAAGATGGATTCCACGTATTATGAAACATCGCACACGCGAAAGATCGAACAGATTAGGATGTAGATCGATGAAATCATCATTTTTTTTTTCCTGGGAGTTTTCCTTCAGCACAGTTAACAGAAAAATATACGCTCGCTTTCTATCGATTTAACATTTTAAATTACCCGCGTACCGGCTGTTACTAATGAATAATAATGCTTGCGAACGAAATAAATTTTACCTCGCGATCCTGGATCAAAAGTGCCGGGAGAAAGCTGCTTTATGAAACGTAATTCCAGTTAACCCTTAAAGATCTTCCAAATTAACAATTATCCTCGGAGTAACACGGTTAAATCGCACGGTGAATTACGCGGTTAAAGCTTAATGCGAAATTATATTTAGCGAATTAACCCTTTGATTGCTGTGGGCGCCTATTGGCGCTCAGAAATTTTGCGTTTGTGATACTGAAAGAGTCTATAAGCGACCACAATAGTCAAAAAATTCAAAGGATAAAACATCTTTATAAGAAAGTTAAAAGGTTATTCGATTTTTAGGTGCTAGACACTCAGAAATTTAGAAATTTTGCGTTTGTGACACTGAAAGCGCCCACAGACACCCACAGTTGACAGAAAGTTAAAAGGATGAAAAATCTTTATAAGAGAGTTAAAAAACTATTCGATTTTTAGGCTCCAGGTGCTCGGAAATTTTGCGTTTGTGATACCGAAAGCGCCCACAGTAGTCAAAGGGTTAAAAGGATAAAAAATCTTTACAAGAAAGTTAGAAGAATATTCGATTTTTAGGCACTAGGCGTTTAGAAATTTTGCGTTTGTAATACTGAGGACGTCCACAGTAGTCGAAGGGTTAAAAGTATAAAAAATCTTTATTAGGTAATTAAAAGACTATTCGATTTTTAGTCACTAGGCAGTCAGAAATTTTGCGTTTGTGATACTGATAGCGAAAGGATGAAAAATCATTATAAAACAGTTAAAAAACTATTCGATTTCTAGGTTCTAGGCGCTGGGAATTTTTGCGTTTGTGGTACCGACAGCGAAAGGATGAAAAATATTTATAAAAAAGTTAAAAGACTATTTGATTTTTAGGCGCTAGGTGCTCAGAAATTTTGCGTTTGTGATACTGAGAGCGAAAGGATGAAAAATCGTTATAAGAAAGTTAAAAGACTATACTATATTTAGGCGCTAGGAGCTTAGAAATTTTGCGTTTGTGATACCGAAAGCGCTGACAGTAGTCAAAGGGTTAAAAGGATAAAAAATCTTTATAACAAAGTTAAAAGACTATTCGATTTTTAGGCACTAGGCAGTCAGAAATATTGCGTTTGTGATATTAAGAGCACCTATAGGCGCCCACAATAGTCAAACGATTAAAAGAATAAAAATTCGTCATAAGAAAGTTAAAAGAATATTTAATTTTTTGTGCTCTATCGGAAATATATTTTCTACATCAAAAAAGCCAAGTATTATTGGGAANAGACAAGTAGAATTGAGAAACCATATGAAAAAATATTTTAACTTTCTTTTTATATAATATACCTCCGAACTTTACGAATTTGTGATATATAGTTTAAATTCGGTGGTATATTATATAAAAAGAAAGTTAAAATATTCTTTCATATGGTTTCATATGACATTCCTGGTTAATATCACATTCCTTGGAAAAGTTCGTCATAGCGAAAGGATTAACTTTGCGAACAGTTTCTAACTCGATGAAGATCGGGTGAAGGAGCCTATACGCGTACCTTGATGCAAATCAAACCATATAACGCGATTAAACATTTACTATCTTACGTTACACGGAGAATTAAAACACAGCGAACGGTAAACTGAAGCTTTCACAGTCAGCAATGCGAGTTACCATCCTCTGAATCATCCCTGTTCGTTTCAACGTTCCTGCGTTTCCGTGGCATAAAATTCGCAGGAAAGAAAACTTCTTCACCGCGCGAAGAAGCATCTTTGTTCGAGTAGATTTATTATTACAGCAACGGGGAGGAAAAAGCTCGCGGAACAGAGTTCTCGAAATAGCTGCAGGTTATAAATATTCATAATTGAGTGGCTTGCCGTGGGACGAGATGAAAGGCATCCGACGATCTTCCACCGCGATACCGCGGGCCCAGCAATTTGTATAATTAGAAATATTCCAGGTACGCGTACGAAAGCGCATGCTGTTCGCGAGATATATCGGAAATCGAAAGTGTAGGGCAGGGAGATGTTGATGGATCGGTTTTCCTCCCTGATCGGTGTTGCCGAGAGATCTCGGGTCGTCGAACTCCGCTCGGACACTGCTGATAGATGAAGAATCGCGATGTCGTTCCTTCGAAAAATCAAGCTTTCGCATTTCTTTCCAAGCTTCCTCAAACGATCGATCTTCTGCTCTCGTAAATCAGCCAAGGTTAATCGGTTGCACCTTTGATTGGTGATTTTTTAAATACCTCTGGGGAAGTATGCTTGGTTGTTAATCGATTTTAATGGAATTTCGGTGTTAATTGCGAGTTCGGGGGAGATAATTGAAGTGTGTGAAATATATTTGACACGAAAATTTGGGGGGTGGAGATTAATATTCCAGAAAAATCGCGATGTCGTTCCTTCGAAAAATCAAGCTTTCGCATATTTTTTCAACCTAACCCGAACGATCGATCTTCTGCTCTCGTGAATCAGCTAAGGTTAATCGGTTGCACCTTTGATTGGTGATTTTTTAAATACCTCTAGGGAAGTATGCTCGATCGTTAATTGATTTTAATGGAATTTCGGTGAAGATAATTGGAGCGTGTGAAATATATTTGACACGAAAATTTGGGGGCTGGAGATTAATATTCCAGAAAAATCGCGATGTCGTTCCTTCGAAAAATCAAGCTTTTGCGTTTTTTTCCAACCATCAACGAAAGATCGATTTTCGACCCCTCGTTAATCGATCAAGGTTAATCGGTTGCACCTTTGATAGTTAATTTTTTAAATACCTCTAGGGAAGTATGCTCGATCGTTAATTGATTTTAATGGAATTTCGGTGTTAATTAAGATTTCGGGGGAGATAATTGGAGCGCGTGAAATACACTTGACACGAAAATTTGGGGGTTGGAGATTAATATTCCAGAAAAATCACGGTGTCGATCCTTCGAAAACTCAAGCTTTTACGTTTTTTTCCAACCATCCCCGAACGATCGATCTTCTGATCTTCGTGAATCAGTCAAGGTTAATCGGTTGCACCTTTGATAGTTAATTTTTTAAATACCTCTAGGGAAGTATGCTCGATCGTTAATTGATTTTAATGGAATTTCGGTGTTAATTACGAGTTCGGGGGAGATAATTGGAGCGTGTGGAATATATTTGACATGGAAATTCGGAGGGTGGAGATTAATATCCCAGCGGAGACTGTAATTAGATGTTTACAGTCGTTTCGGAATTTAATACGATTTTTCGATCGGTGTAAATTAATTTATAATTGCATAAACGTGTACGCGTGATGTATCAACGGTTTGAGAAATTTTTTTTTAAATTCTATAGTAACTATGCAAGTGATGTATCTATAATTCGGCGAAAATTCGAATGATTACACAAATTTGAAGATTTAACGAAGCTTTCTAACGTGATGCATTTCTAAAGTAATGCATTGATTATTCGAAAAAAATCTAAATGCGAAGAATTGCAAGGACGAAAAAAAATTGCAGGCGGTGTAAAATAATTGAGAAGTGGAAATAAACGAAAGGAGTTATTTAAGTGGAAAAGCGGATTTCACGTGAACGTAAAGTATCCATCGTGATTTCCTTGTGACACTATACAAAGGCTTTTTATCATGCGTTGTACAGCTGGTTGGAGGGAATGGATGGATCGCTTCGCTCCGAGAGTTCATATCTCTTGACCCCGTTTCCAGCGTTCTACTTATTGTCAATGAGCAAAGAATTCCTCTTTGCCGCGGCTCCGCTCTCTGCCACTCTCATTAAGGACAATTTCGAAAATGAATCACATTATGCGCGAATAATTTATAAGTGGTAAGCTCTTTAGGCGGAAAAGGCGGGAAACGGAAACGTTAGAAACAGGACACTTTCGACAGGAAGATATCGTTGCAGAGATATTCTTAATTTGCGACAGGGAGAAAGGAGAAGAGAATAATTCAATTGGAGTCGCACTTAATGAATATCTCATCGCAAAATTGAAAAGTACGATAATTTTTCTTGACACGTTTTAATTTGTGGCGAATTTTACATTAGCATTGGAAATATCGAGAAAATATTGAAATAAAATAGGAAGATATCGTTGCAGAGATATTCTTAATTTGCGACAAGGAGAAAGGAGAAGAGAATAATTCAATTGGATCCTCACTTAATGAATATCTCATCGCAAAATTGAAAACTACGATAGTTTTTCTTGACACGATTTAATTCGTGGCGAATTTTATATTAACATCGGAAATATCGAGAAAATATTGTGGTAAAACAGGACACTTTCGACAGGAAGATATCGTTGCAGAGATATTCTTAATTTGCGACAAGGAGAAAGGAAAAGAGAATAATTCAATTGGAGCCTCACTTAATGAATATCTCATCGCAAAATTGAAAAGTACGATAGTTTTTCTTGACACGATTTAATTCGTGGCGAATTTTATATTAACATCGGAAATATCGAGAAAATATTGTGGTAAAACAGAAAGATATCGTTGCAGAGATATTCTTAATTTGCGATAAGGAGAAAGGAGAAGAGAATAATTCAATTGGATCCGCACTTTAATGAATATCTCATCGCAAAATTGAAAAGTACGATAGTTTCTCTTGACACGATTCAATTCGTGGCGAATTTTACATTAATATCGGAAATATCGAGAAAATATTGTGGTAAAACAAGACACTTTCGACAGGAAGATATCATTGCAGAGATATTCTTAATTTACGACAAGGAGAAAGGAGAAGAGAATAATTCTATTTAAGCCATAGTTAATGAATATCTCATCGCAATATTGAAAATTACGATAATTTTGTTTGACACGATTTAATTCGTGGCGAATTTCGCATTAGCATCGAAAAAATCGAGAAAATA
>NIJG01000158.1:29719-71164 GCA_002201625.1 Euglossa dilemma
TGGATGGACTCTTGGAATATCTGGTCTGTCCCTGGGAATCACAGGACAGGTGTAGCCATTGATTTAGCCGTTCATCTCGCTTAGAAGGTGGTAACGTTCTCAAACGATTTGGTCCTCGATCGTCTAATACATACATGGAATAATGGTGCCTATCACTGAAATGTCTACTCATTCGTTTCTCGGAACACGAAGTTATACTCTTGATACGGCGGGTTTGGTTCTCGGAGTGTAAAGTCTTCCGCAAACAGTATGACGTTATACCAATTGGTAACGATCTCAAACGGATTGACGCTCTACTTTAATATTCAAACTGCAAATTCAGGTGTCTATGACCATTACTGTTCAGCGGATTAACTCCCGTATTACGTGAGATGGCTCTCGGAATCACAGGACAGGTGAAGCTGTTGACCTTGTCGTTCGACTCTCAAAGAGGGTACGAGCTCGAACGGTTTGACACTAGATGTTCTGACTCCTATATGAAAATGGAGAGCTCGTCACTAAAATGTCTATTAATATGTATCGCTGAACACGAAGATATTCCCACGATACAGCGGGATATATACCAAGAAGGCAAGCTATGCGCTAAAGTGTATGACTTTATATCAATTAGTATCGTTCTGATACCCCTTGACTCTTTACTATAATATGCATATAGCGAATTAATGCTTCTATTGTCAATGTTGTTCAGTGGATTTACTCCCCTCATTCCTGGTTTGTCTATCAGAATCACAGGATAGGTGAAACTGTTGACAAAGCGGTTTGATTCTCAATTAAGGTGGTAGCACCTTCGACCGGTTTGACCCTCGATCTCCAATTTCATACAAGAAACTAAGGTGCGCGCCGCTCAAATGCCAACCTGTATGATTCCATGGGCACTAAGGAGGACATTCCCAACAGCGGGTTGGACTACTCGGAAGGTAAGGCTTTCGGTAAAACGTTTGACTTTGTAACTATAGCTAACGTTCACAAACTGCATGACGCTCTACTTTAAAATTCATACCGTGAATTAAGGTGCCTAATGCCAACAGTGCATGGGGCATTTATGCACGGAATAACTGGTTTGATTCTCGGAATCATAGGATAGGTGCAGCTATTGACTTCGCCGTTAGTGGCTCTCAGAATGTGGTATCATTCTCGAGCAGTTTAACCCTCGATCTTCTAATTCATACACGAAATTATGGTCCCCATCACTAAAATTAGTTATTTTCTCGATACAGCGAGTGACGTTCTCGGCATGTGAGGCGACGGTAAAACGTTTGTCTCTATACCATTCGGTAACGTTCTACAACGGTTTGACTATGTACATTAATACTCGAGCCGTAAATTTAGGTATCTATTCCTAATACTGTTCTACGCATTTAATCCTGGAATGCTTGGCTTAACTCTCGGAATTACAACTACATTTGAAGTTATTGACTAAACCCTTCGACTCTCAAAGAAGGTGTTATCCATCTTGAACGGTTTGACACTCTAACTTCTAATTCATGTTTGAAATTAAGGTGTGCTTCTGCCATAATGTCTACCGACTTGTTTCAGTCAACATTAAGAAAGACACACGCTACAGCGTGTTAGGTTCTCGGAAGGTAATGTATTCGGTAAAAGGAATGACTTTATATGAATTTTTATTGATCTTCTACGGTTTGGCTCTCTACTTCAGTATACATACAGCGAATTAGTGTGTTTATTGCCCGTACTGATCAGCGGATTTACTCCCGAGATACCTGGTTGGACTTTCGGAATCACAGTATAGGTGGTGCTATTGACTTAGCCTTACGAGCTTCATACATGGTGGCAGCGATCCCGATCGGTTTATCATACGATTACGATATTTTCTCATGAAAATGTCGTTCTTCTCTGCTAGTATGTCAACTAAGTTGTTTCAGGGAATGACAAGCAAGACGCTGGCTACAGAGGGTAAGTTCTCGAAAGGTTACGTATTCGGTAAAAGGAATGACTTCATACGAATTAGCAATGTTCGCCGACGGCTTCTTTCTCCGTTTTAATATTCATACTCTGTAGGAAGGTTTCTATTACCTATACTGTTCAGAGTATTTACTCCCGGAATACCTGGTTTCACATTCGGAGTCACGGGATAAGTGAAGCTATTGCCTTAGCCGATTGAATCTTAAGAGTGAGGAAACCTTCTCGAACTGTTTGACTCACGACTTCCTAATTCAAACATGAAGTTACGGTGCCCGTCTCTGAAATGAATACTAATTTCTTTCTCTGTACACGATGTTATACATTCCGTACAGCGGGATATGCTTTCGGAAGGCAAGGTCTCCAGTAAAACATTTGACTTTATAACATTTGCTTACTTGATTAAACGGATTGACGATCTGCCTTAACACACAAACCGATGAATTAAGATATCTATTGCCAGTACTCTACAGTACATTTACTCTAGGAATACCCGGCTTGGCACTCGAAGTCACTGAGTAGGTATGCCTACTGGCTTATACGTTCGATTCCCAAGGAAGGTGGTCACCTTCCGCAATGATTTGACGCACGATATTCCATTTCATACATGAAATTTAGGTGCCCGTCACTGATATGTATACTAATGTGTTTCACTAAACACGAAGATATACTCTCGATACAGCGACTTCGTTTCTCTGAAGGTAAGGGCTTCGGTAAATATATTTCTCTATGCTAATATATAACATTCAACAACGGCGTGACTCTGTTCATTCATGATGAGTACGCGAATTAACATGTCTATTTCCAATACTGTTCAGCGGATTAAATACCGGGATACATGATTTGACACTCGGTAAATTATTTGTCCCTACATGAATAGGTAATGGTCTACTACGGCTTGGCGGCCTGCTATATTATTCAAACCGAGAATTAGGGTATCGATTGCCATCACTGATGACCAGATTTACTCCCGGAATACCAGCCTCGACCCGCGGAATCATAGGACAGGTGAGCTACTGACTTAGCCGTTCGACTCCAAAAGAAGGTGGTACCGTTCTCTAACGGTTTGACTCCCGATTTTGATACTTATACATTAAAATGTGCAGTACGACAGCAAAAATGACTACCGTTTTGTTTCCGTGAACAATAGCTAAATCACCCGTTACAGTGGGTAAGGTTCTGATAAGGTATTGTGATCGGTAAGAAGAATGACTTTATACGAATAGGTAAATTTCTCCCACGGCTTGACTCACTACTTTAGTATTTGTACCGTGAATTATGGTGTAGATGGCAATACTGCTCAGCGGATTTGCACACGGAATACCACTTTCGACGCTCGGTATCACAGGATTGGTTGAAGCTACTGTCTTAGCCGATCGATACTCAATGTAGATGAAAATGTTCTCGAAACGTTTGACACGTGATCATCTAATTCATACATGAAATAATGATGCCCGTCACTAAAACGCGTACTAATTTCCTCTCCTGAGCACCATGTTATACTCTCGATACAGGACGCTAGGCTACCGGAGGGCAGAGTATCCGGTAAAAGGTATGACGTTATACCATTCGGTAATGCTCTACGACGTATTGACTTTCCACTTTAATAATCATACCGTGAACGTCGATGTCTATTGCAAAATGTCTCAGCGGATATACTCCCGCAATACCTGGTCTGACTCTCGGAATCGCAAGATAGGTGTAGCTATTGATATGGCCGCTCGTCTCTCACAGAAGGTGGTAACGTTCTAGAGCGCTGAGACACTGAGAATTTACATGTATACACGAAAATGTGGTGTCCGTCTGCTAAAATGTCTATTAATATGCTTCCAAGAACATTAAGCAGGACACTCGCTACAGCGGAATGTGTACTCGGATGTTGAGGTATTCGATAAAAAGAATGACTTTATACGAATGGGTAATGTTCTCCGAAGGTTTCACTCCCTCCTTTAGCATTTATGCCGAGAATTAGGGTATCGATTATTAATATTGCTTAGCGTGTTTACTCCCGGAATACCTGGATTGACTCTCCGAATCACAGGACGTCAAGCTATTGACTTAGCCCTTAGACGCTCAAGGAAGGTGGTATCGCTCTAGAACGGTCTGACACTCGACCTTCTAATTCATATATGAAGTCTGCAACAGTACGACGGTCTGATTTAATATTCAAACCTTGAACTACAGTGTCTATTGCCGATAGTGTACGGGGCATTCAGTCCGAGAGTACATCGTTTGACTCTCGCAATCACAGGATAGGTGGAGCTGTTAATTTAGTTGTGCGTGCCTCAAAGAAGGTGGTACCGTATTCGAACAGCTTTACTCACGATCTTCATATGCACACATGAAATTAAGGTGACCATCCTTAAAATGTATAGTAATTTCTTCCTCTGAACAAGTGATATACTCTCGACACAGCGGATTAGACATTCGCAAGGTATGGTCTTCAGTAAAGCGTTTGACATTATGGCAATTCGTAACATTCGCAAATGGAGTGGCCCTCTACTTTAATATCTGAACCGTGAATGGAGGAGTCTACTGCCAATACCGTTCAGCGAATTTACTCCCGTATTACCTGATATGGCTCTCGGAATCACAGGACAGGTGACTCTATTGTCCGAGCCGTTCGACTTTCAAAGGTGGTGGTAACGTTCACGAACGGTTTGAACATCCAAATTCTAATTCATACATCAATTTCTTGGGCCGCCACAATTATATATACTAACGTGTTTCCCGAAACTCGAAGTTATACTCTAGATACATCAGGTTATGATCTAGGAAGGTAATGTCTTCGCTGAAAAGTGTGACTCTATACCAATTGGTATTGATCTCCGACAGTTTGACTTTCTACTTATATGTTCATACCGTTAAAAATGTTGTCAAATGTGTATATAATTCAGTGGATTTACTCCCGTAATGACTGGTTCTACTCTCGGAATCACAGGATATGTGAAGCGATTCACTTAGCTGTTCAACACTCACAGAAAGTGGTAACGCTCCCGAACGGTTTGATCCTCGATCTTCTAATTTATGTGAGAAATTGAGGTGCTACTCACTAAAATGTATACTAATTTGTTTCCTTGGACACGAAGTTATACTCTCGATACAGCGGGTTAGGATCGCGAAAAGTAAGGCCCTCTGTGTAGAGTTTGACTTTCTACCAATAGGTATCCTTCCACAATATTTTGACTCTGTGCATTACCAATAATATTCGCAATAATGTTCAGAGGATTTACTCCTGAGAAAACATGGTTTGACTCTCGGTATGACTGGATGGGGGAATTTTTTGCCATGGACGTTTGAATCTCAAGGCGGGTGGTAACGTTCTTTATCGCTTTGACCCTCGATGTTCTAATTCATAAATGAAGTTAATGTGCACGACACTGAAGTTGGTACTAGTTTCTTTCTCTGAGCACGAACTTATACTCTCGACGAAGCCGGTGAGGTTACGAATGGTAAGGCCTTCGGTAAAACTTTTGACCCTATATAAATTGGTAACGCTCTCAAACGGTTTAACGCACTGCTGTAATATTCAAACCGCCAATTAAGATGTCTATTGCCAAATGACAAATGCAGCGGATTTACTCTCCTATTACCTGATTTGACTCTCGGAATCACAGGATAGGTGGACCTACTGACATAGCCGTTCGTCTGCTGCAGATAGTGATACCGTTCGCAAACAGTTTGACACTCAATCTTGAAATTCACGTATGGAGTTTTGGTGCTTGTTGGTAAATGTATACTATTCCGTAACTCTGAACACCGTGTTATACTCCCGATACAGCGGGTCAGTTTCTCGGAGGGTAAGGAATTCTGTAAGAATTTCGACCCTACACAGATAGGAATTGTTATTCAGCGGCTTGCCGGCCAGCTTTAATATTCAAGAGCTGAATTGCGGTGTCTATTACGAATACTGATCAGCGGATTTACTCCCGGCATACCTCGATTGACTTTCGGAGTCGCAGGATAGGTGAAGCTATTAACTTAACTTTTCGACGCTCAAAGAAGGTGGTAATGATCTGGAACGGTTTGACCCTAGATTTTCTAATTCTGACATCATACTAAGGTGCCCTTAACTGAAATGAATACTAATTTGCGACACTGAACACGAAGATGTAATCTCGATACTGCGTTTTAGCTTTCGGAGGGTACGGTCTTCGGTAACGCGTTTGAATTTATAGCAATTGGTACCGTTCGCAATCGGTTTGACGCTCTATTTTATTATTGAAGCCGTGAAGTAATGTATTTATTACAAAGACATTGTTAAGCGTATTTACTCCCGGAATACCTGGTTTGACTCTCGGACTCCCAGGATCGGTGAAGCTATTGACTTAGCTGTTCAACAATAAAAGGAGGTGGAAACGTTCCCTACTGGCTTGACCCTCGATCTTCTAATTCGTACTTGAAGTTAAGGTTCTCGTCACTAAAATGAATACTATCTTTTTTCCTGTGGACACGATCTTATATTCACGATGAAGACGTTGCGTTCCGCGAAAGATAAGGCCTTTGGTAAAACGTTTTTCTTTATACCAATTGGTAATGCTCTCATGATGTTTGATGCTCTACTGCAATATTCAAACCAAGAACTAATGTGTCTATATCAAAAACTCTTTAGCCGAAACTCTCCCGTAATACCTGGTTTGACTCCCTTTACTACAGGATAAGTGAGGCTATTGACATAGCCGTTCGTCTCCCACAGAAGGTGGTAACACCATCGAATGGTTTGACACTGGATCTTCTAATTCATACATGAAACTAAGGTGCCCGCCAGTAAAATATATTCTAACTTGCTTCTCCATCCACGATGTTATACTCTCGGTACAGCGTGTTAGCTTCTCGGATGGTAAGGCCTTCGATGAAGCTTTAGGCCCAATACCAGTAGGTAACGTTGTACAACTGTGTGACTCTGTCCATTCATATTGTTTCGGTTAATTAAAGTGTCTATTGGCAATACCGTTCAGCGGATTTACTCCCGGAACACCTGATATGGGTCTCATAGTCACAGGACACGTGGAGCTACAGACTTAGCTTTGCGACTCCAAGAAAACTTTGACAAACCGTATGTACCCTCGATCTTTTTATTCACACATGAAATTATGGTGCCCGTCACTAAAATGTAAACTAATTTGTTCCTCCGAACATGATGTTATACTCCCGATACAGCGGGTTAGGCTTCTCGTAAGATAAGGCCGTCGGTAGAAAGATTGTCTTTATACAAATGGTTTACATGCAACAACGGTGTGACACAGCACCTTAATATTCATACCGTTAATTCATATGTCTATTGCCAATACCGTTCAGCGGATTTATTCCCGGAATACCGGGTTTGACCCTCGGAATCGCAGGATGAGTGAAAATGTTGATATAGCCATTCGACTATGACAGAAGGTGTAAAAGATATCTAGAGGTTTGACCCTCGATCTTCTAATTCATACATGAAGTTATGGTTTCCGTACACTGAAATGAATACTAATTTCTACCTCTGGGCACGAAGTTTTACCAGCGATGAAGCCGGTAATGTTTGCGGATGTAAGGTCAGCTGAAAAAGGTTTGTCTGTATGCCAATTCGTAACGTTCTCAAACGGATCGACGACTTAATTTAATATTCAATCCGTGAATTAAGGTGTCTATTGCTAATACAGTCCATAGGATTTACTACTCGAATACCTGGTATTACTTTCGGAATCACAAGATAGGAGAAGGTTTTGACTTAGACGTTCGTCGCTCACAGATGGTGTTTAACGTTCTCGAACGGTTTGACCCTTGATCTTGGAATTCATTCATGAAATTATTGTGCCCATACACTAAAATTTACAGTAATTTGATCCTCTGAACACAATGGTATACTCTCGATACGGCCGGTTAAATTCTCGGACGGTAAGTCTTTCGGTAAAGCGCTTGACTTTGTTGAAACTGATAACGATCTCAAACGGTGTGACGTTCTATTTCAATATTCAAACCGTAGAGTAAGGTCTCTATTGCCAATACTGTTCAGCGGATTTACTTCCGGAATACCTGGTTTGACCCTCGGAATCGCAGGATAGGTGAAGATATTGACTTAGCCGTTCGTCTCTCGTAGAACGCAGTAACGTACGCGAATGGTTTAACTCCCGATCTTCTACATCATACATGAAATTAGCGTGCACGACAATAGGATGTATACTAATTTGTATCTCTGAACAAGTAGATATACTTTCGGTACAGCGGGTCAGGTTCGCGGAAAGTATGGCCCACGATATAAAGTTTGACTGTATACCAATACGTAACCTTCAACAACGGCATGAATCTGCACATTGCCAATAATATTATTGCCAATACCGTTCTGCGGACTTACTCCCGGAATACCTGGTTTGAATCGTGGAATCGCGGTATAGGCGAAGCTATTGACTCAGCCGTTCGTCTCTCAAAGAAGGTGCTAACGTTCTCGAACGGTATGACCTTCGATCTTTTGCTTCATGGATGAAATTAAGTTGCCCGCACAAAAATGTCTACCAATTTCTTTCCACGAGCATTAGGCAAGACACTCGCAACAGCGCGATGGTCTTCTTGGAGAGTACGGCCTTCGATAAAGGGACTGGTCGTATATGAGTAGGCGACGTTCTATAACGGTTTGACGTTCTACCTTAATGTTCAAACCATTAATTAAGGGTCCTCTTGCAGATACTTTTCACCGGATTTACTCCCCGAATACATGGCTTGGCACTCGAAGTCACAGGGGAGGTTAGGCTACTGATTTAGTCGTTCGAATCCCAAAGAGGTGGTCACGTTTCCCAACGATTTGACACTCGCTCTTTCATGTCATACATGAAATGACGGCACCTGTCACTGAAACGCTTCCTAATGTCTTTTACTGAACACGAAGATATACTCTCGATACAGCGGGCTAGGTTTTCGGAGGGTACGGATTTCGCTGTAAGCGTCCGGCACTACACCAATTAGTAACGATCTCCAACGGATAGACGCTCGATCTTCTGATTCATACATGAAGCTGAGGTGCCCGTCACTAAAGTGTGAAGTAATTTTGATCCTCATAACACAGTTTCATACTATCAATACAGCAGGTTAGGCTAACGGTGGATAACGTCTTCAGTAAAACGTTCGACTTTATGTCAATTAGTAACATTCTCAAACGGTTTGACGCTCTACTTTACAATTCAAAGCGCGAAACAATGTGTCAATTGCCAATGCTGTTCAGCGCATTTACTCCTGACATACCACGCTTGCGTCTCGGAATCAGAATTACAGGTGAACCTGTTGGCCTAACCGTTCGACTATCAGAGCGGGAGGTAACTTTCACGAACGCGTTGAATCTCAATGCCGATATTTATACACAAACATATGGTGTTCGTACGCTATAATGTCTACTAATTCGTTTCCAGGAACATTAAGCTGGTCACTCGCTATAGTGCGTTATTTTGTCGGAAAGTTGGGAATTCGGTGAGAGGAATGACGTTATAGGAATTGGTAACGTTCTCCGACGGTCTGACTCAGTACCTTAACATATATACTGTGAATTAAGTTGTCTATGGCCAACATTCTTCAGCGGATGTACTGTCGGAGTACCTGGCTTCACCCTCGGACGCGCAGGATCGGCGAAGCTATTGACTCAGCCGTTCGACTTCCAAAGAAGTTCGTATCGATATCGAAAGGATTAACACTCGATCCTCTATTTCATATATGAAAATGAGGTGTGCTTCTTCTATAATGTCTACCCATTTGCATCCCTGATCACTATGCGTGACACTCGCTACAGCGGTTTAGGTTCTAGGGAGGTAATGTATTCGGTAAAAATAATGACTGTATACCAACTGGTAATGTTCTCGGTCGAATTGACTTTCTACTTTAATATTCATGTCGTGAGATAAGGTGCCTATTGCCAATCCTGTTCAGCGGATTCACTCCCGGAATACCTGATTTGACTTTAGGAAAGACAGGACAGGTGAAGCTATTGACCTGGCCGTTCGACACTTTAAAGAGGGTGGTACCGATCTCGAACGGTTGGCCCTCGGTGTTCTATTTCATGCATGACATTAAGGTGCCCGCTTCCGTAATGGGAACCATTTCCTTTCTCCGAACACGAAGTTATAATCTCGATGAATCCGGTGAGGTTCGCGGATGGTAAGGACTTCGATAAAGCGTTTGACTTTATACCAATTGGTAACGCTCTCAAACGGTTTGACGCACTATTTAAATAGTCAGACCGTAAATTAGGCTGTCGAATGCCAACAGAGTTCAGCTGATTAACTCCCTGAATACCTGGTTTGACTGTCGGAATCAAAGGATAGGCGAAGCAGTAGACTTACCCGTTTGCCCCTCAGAGTAGCCGGTTACGTCCGCGAAAGGTTCGACACTCGCTCTTCGTAATCGTTCACGAAATTAAGGAGTCCGTCACAGAAATGAAGACTTATTTCTTTCTCTGAACACGACGTTATACTCTCGAAACGGCTGGTCATTTTCTCCGATGGTATGACCATCGGGAAAGTGTTTGACATTATACCAATTGGTAACGCTCTAAAACGTTCTGATGCTCTACTTTAATACGCCAAACGAGAATTAAGGTGACAATTGCCAATAATATTCAGCGGACTTAATCTCGGATTTCCCGTGATGCCTCTCGAAATCACGAGATAGGTGAAGATATTGACTTGTCCGTTCGAATCTCAAACAGGTTGGTAACGTTCAGGAACTACTTGCCTCGCGATCATCTCATTCATGTATAAATTACGGTGCCCGTCTCTTTAATGTATAGTAATATGTTCCTCTGAGGACGACGTTATACTCTCGATACAGCGGATTAGAAGTTCTGAGCGTAAGGACTTCAGTAAAACTTTTGACTTTATACCAATTGGTATCTTCTCAATTGGAGTGACGCTCAACTTTAATACTAAAACCGTGACATAAGGTGTCTATTCCCAATAACGTGCAGCGGATTCACTCCCGGAATACCTGGTTTGACTATCGGAAGCGCAGGATAGGTGAAGCTAATAACTAAGGCCTTCGATTCTTGCCTAAGGTGGTAATGCTCTCGAACGGTTTTATCCCCGATCTTCTATCTCATGCATGGAGCTCTGGTGCCCGTCTCTATAATGTATTCATGTATGAATGAGAAGGTCGCGAGTCAAACCGTTCGAGAACGTTATCACCTTCTTTGAATGTCGCATATCTAAGTCAATAACTGCAGTATCCTGTGATTCCGTGAGGCAAATCAGGTATTCCGGGAGTAAATCCGCTGTTCATTATTGGTATCGTACACCCTATTTCATGGTATAAGTATTAAAGTACAGAGTCAATCCTTTCTTGGACGATTCGTATTGATATAGAGTCAAACATTACAGCGAAGGCCTTACGTTCCGAGAAGCTAACCCGCTGTATCGAGATTTATATCTTCATGTTCAGTGGAGCAAATTAGTATACATTTTAGGGACGGGTACTCTTATTTCATGTATGGATTGGAAGATCGATAGTCAAACACATCCAGAACGTTACCACTATTTCTGAGGTTTGCACAGCAAAGCCAATAGCATCACCTGTCCTGCTTTTCCATGTGCGAAACCATGTATTTCGGGAGTAAATCATCTGTACACTATTGGAAATGGACACCTCATTTCGCGATATGAATATTAAAGAAGATGGTCAACCCGTTGGAGAGCGATAGCAATTGGTATATAGTCAAACGTTTTACCGAAGGCGTTAACTTCCGCGAACATCACCTGTTCCACCGACAGTATAAGTTCGTGTTCACAATAAGAAATTAATATTCATTTCTGTGACGGGCACTTTAGATTCATATATGAATTAGAATATCGATGGTCAAGCCTTTCGTGAACGTAACCACCATCTTTCAGAATCGAAGATCTATTCCGATAGTTTCACCCATCCCCTGATTCCGAGAGGAAAATCAGGTATACCTCGAGTATTTCTGCTGTTCAGTATGGGCACTAGCCACCGCATTTCACCGTAGAAATGTTGAAGTACACAGTCAAACCGTTCTAGAACGTTACCTATTGCTATAGAGAAAAACATCTTACAGAAAGCATTACATTCGGAGCAGATAACCCGCTGTATCTAGAGTATAACTTCGTGTGCAGTGAAGGAAATAAGTATA
The DNA here is from genome assembly GCA_002201625.1 of Euglossa dilemma. NCBI lineage: Eukaryota > Metazoa > Arthropoda > Insecta > Hymenoptera > Apidae > Euglossa > Euglossa dilemma. Next base: position 41,742 of record NIJG01000158.1, read on the forward strand.
CACTTTAATGGCATGCACCTTAACTTCAGGTATGAATTAGAAGATCGGNCTGTAATGCTGAAAGTCAAGCCAGATGTTCCGGGAGAAAATTCGCTGTACAGTGTTGGCAACAGACACCTTAATTGACGGCTGGAATACAAAAATGGAGCATCAAACCGCTTGAGAACGATACCATCTGGTATAAAGTCAAACGTTTTCCCGAAGGCCTTGCCTCCCGCGAACCTCAGCGGCTTCATCGAGAGTAAAATTTCGTGTTCACAGAAAGAAATTGGTATTCATATCAGTGACGGGCTCCTTAACTTCATGTATGAATTACACGATCGTGGGTAAATTCGTTCGAGAACGTTACAACCTTCTGCGAGAGACAAACGGCTAAGTCAATAGCGTCACCTATTCTGTGATTCGGAGAGTAAAACCAGGTATTCAGGGAGTAATTCCGCTGAAGCGTTTTGACAATAGCCTCCTTAATTCAAAATATGGATATTAATGTCAGGATCCAGACCATTGCAGAACATTAACAATTCCTATAAAGTCATTCCTTTTACAGAATACCTTACATTCCGAGACTCTATCCCGCTGTATCGATTGTCCTGCTTAATGTTCGCGGATGGAAATTAGTAGACATTTTAGCGGACGGAGTCCACATGTTTTCGTATATATATCAGCATCCAGAGTCATAGCGTTCGAGAACGTTAACACTTTCATTGAGATTCGAACGACTAAGTTAGTAGCTTTACCTATCCAGCGATTCCGAGCGTCATACCAGGTATTACGGGAGAAAATCCGCTGAACAGAGTTGGTAATAGACACCTTCATACACGATTCGAATATGAAAGCGGGCCGTCAAACCGTCGGACAGCATTACCAATTTGTGTAAAACCGTTAAGGTGCCCGTCACTGAAATGGATAGTAGATCGTACCTCTGATCACGGCGTTATACTCCGGATACAGCGTGTCAGTTTTGCGGAGGGAAAGGCATTCTGTAAGAAGATTAAGCCTCCGCGAATAGGTTATGTTCTACAACGGCTTTACGGCCCGCTTTTATATTCATACCTTGAATTGATTTGTCTATTGCCAGTACTGTATAGAGCATTTGCTCCTGTAGTATCTGGTTTGACTCTCGGATTGATGGGCAGGTGGAGCTATTGACTTATCCCTTCGATTCTCAAATAGGGTGGTAACGTTCGCGAACGGCTTGACCATGTACCTTCAAATTCATACATGACGTTAACTTGCCCGTCACTGAAATGAATACTAATTTCATTCTTTGTACACGAAGATATGCTCTCAAAACAGCTGATTAGTCTTTCGGTGGGATAGGTCTTCAGTGAAAGGAATGACTTAATACCAATTGGTAGCGATATCGAATGGATTGACGCCCTGCTTTAATATTCAAAACCAGAACAAAGGTGTCCATTGCCAAGACTGTTCAGAGGATTTACACCAGGGATGACTGGTTAGACTCTAGGAGTCACAGGGAAGGTGAAGCTATTGATTTAGCCGTTAGAATAACAAAGATGATGGTAACGTTCTCGAACTGTTTGACCTACGGTGATCGATTTCATAATGAAGTTAATGTGCCCGCCACTGAAATCAATACTAATATATTTCTCTAAAAACGAAACTATACTCTCGCGGAAGTTAACACCTTCGGTTAAGTGTTTGACTTTGTACCAATCGGAAACGCTCTAAAACAATCCGGCGCACTTCTTCAATATTCAGACCGTGAATTGAGGTATGTATTACCAATAATGCCAGTGGATTTACTCCAAGAATTCCTGGTTCACCTCTTGGAATCAAAAGGATAGCTGAAGCTATTGACTTAGCCGTTCGACTCCCAAATGTGGTGGCATTGTTTTCTAACGGTCTTACTTTCCATTATGCTGTTTATAGATGATAATGTGACGCCACTCTGCTAACAAGTCTGCTAATTTTTTTCCGTGAACATTATGCTAGACACTCGCTGATGCGCGATAGTTTCCTGAAAGCTAAGGTATTCGGTAAATACAATGACTTAATACGAATTGGTAAAGTTCGCCGACGTTTTGATACTCTACATTAACATTCCTACATTGAATTAATGTTTCCATTGCCAACAATGTTCAACGGATTATCTCCGGGAATACCTGGTTTAGCTATAATAATCACAGGATTCATCAAGCGATTGACTTCGGCGTTTGATTCTCAATGAAAGTGGTAGCGTTTCCGATAGGTTTGACTCTCCATTTTGCTATACAAACGCGAAACTGACGTGACGATCTGTTCAAATATATACTTATTTGCTTCTGTGATCACGTAGTTATACTCTTGATACAGCGGGTTATGTTCGCGAAGAGTTAGGCCCTCGGTGTAAAGTGTGACTGTCTACCAATAGGTAACCTCCTACAACCGTATGTATCAGTATATTGCCGGAATTATTGCCAATAGTGTTCAGCGGATTTACTCCCGGAATACCTGGATTGACCCTTGATATCACAGGATCGGTGAAGCTATTGACTTAGCCGATTGAAACTCAAAGATGGTGGGAACATTCTCGGTTGGTTTGTCTCTCGAATTTTCTATTCACGCATGAAAATATGGTGCCCGTCACGAAAATGAATACTAATTTGCACCACTGAACACGAACTTATACTATCGATACAGCGGATTAGACATTCGGAGGGTACGGTCTTCAGTAAACGTTTGACTTTATACCAATTCTTGTCGACTTCAAAGTTATTGACGCTCTACTTAAAATTCAAACCGTGAATTCAGGTATCTATTGCCTGTAGTGTACAGTGCATTTCATTGCGTAATACCTGGATTGACTCTCGGAATCACAGGGTAGGTGAACCGCCTGACTACTCGTTCTACTCGCAGAGAAGGTGATAACGATCATGAACTGTTAGACCACCGATCTTCTAAGTCATACAAGAAATTAAGGAGTCCGTCACTAAATTAATACTATCGTTCCCAAATGGATGACGATCTACTTTAACATTCAAACCGCGAATTAAGGTTTCTATTGGCAATGCAGTTCAGCGGATTTACTCCAGGGATATCTGGTTTGACTCTCCGAATCCCTGGATAGGTAAAGCAATTGACTCAGTCGTTCGCCACTCACAGAAGGTGGAAACGTTCTCGCTCGGTTTCACCCTCGACTCATATATTTCATGCATGAAATTAAGATTGCCGTCACTAAGGTGCATACTAATTTACTTCTCCGAATACGAAGTTATATGCTCGATACAGCGGGTTAGCTTCTCGAAGGACAGGCCTTCTGTGAATGGTTTTACTATATAGCTTAGGTACCGATCTACAGCGGTTTGACGGTCTGCTTTAATATTGAAACCGTGGATTATGTTATATATTTCTAATACAGTTCAGCGGATTTACTCCAGGAATACCTGTCATGACTCTCGGAAACACAGGATATGTGAAGCTATTCATTTAGCTGCTGGAATATTATAGAAGGCGGAAACCGCCTCGATTTCTTTGATACTGGATCATCTTATTCATAATGAAATTAAGCTCCCAATCACTAAAATGTTTACTAATCTGTTCCCCTGAACACGAAGTTTTACTCTCGACACGACGGATTAGCTCCTCGGGAAGTAAGGTATTCAGTAAAAGGAAAGACTATATACGAGTTGGTAAAGTTCCCTAACGGCTTGACTCACAACATTAATAATCATGACATGAATTAAGGTGTCAATTGCCAATACCGTTCAGCGGATATACTCACGGAATGCTTGGTTTGTCCCTCGGAATTCCAGGATAAGTGAAACTATTGATTTAGACGTTGTACTCTCAAAGATACCGGTATCGATCTAGAACGGGTTGACTTTCGATGTTTATAGTTCATACCTAAAATTAAGGTGCCCGTCACTAAAGTTTATACCAATTTGGTCCACTCACCACGAAGCTATACTCTCGATAATCCGGGCTAGGTACCCGGAATGTAAGGCATTCGGTAGAATGTTTGACTCTAAAGCAATAGGTAACGTTCTACAAAGGTTAGACATTCCACTATAATATTTAAACCGTGAAATAAGATGCCATTGCCAATATTGTTCAGTAAATCCACTGATTTACTCCAGGAATACCGGGTACGACTCTCGGAATCACAGGACAGGTGAAGCAATTGACCTAGCCGCCCGACTCTCACGGAAGGAGGTAACGTTCTCGAACGGTTTGACAATCGATCTTCTGATTTATACATGAATTTAGGGTGCCGTCACTAAATTGTATACTAATGTGTTTCTCTAAACAAGAAGCTATTCTGTAGATACGGCGGTTAGCCCCTCGGAGTCAACGGCGTTCTCGACCAGATTGACTCTCGATTTTGCTGCATGAACGTAAAGTGCCCGTATGCTAAAATGACTACTAATTTCATTCCGTGAATAGCAAGCTAGGCACTCCCCTACAGCGGGTTGAGCATCTCGGCCGGAAAGGCATTCGGTAAAGCGTTTGACTTTATAAGAATTAGTAACCATCTCACACTGTGTGACGCTCTATTCTAATATGCACTCCGCAAATTAAGGTATCTATTGCCAATATTAAGTTATACTCTCGATGAAGCTGGTGAGGATAGCTGAATGTACGACCTTCGGTGGAATATTTGCCTTCATTGCAATTTCTAACGTTCCCACACGGTCTGACTCTCTACGTTAATATTTCAACCGTGAATTATAGTTTCTACTGGCAATACTGTCCAGCGGATATAGTCCCAGAGTACCTGGTTTGACTTTCGGAATCGCAGGATATGTGAAGATATAGTCTAAGCCGTTCGAATCTCAAAGATGGTGGGATCGTTCTCGAGCGGTTTGAGTCTTGATTATTCTATTCACGCAGGGAAATAAGGAGTCCGTCTTCTAAAATGTCTACTAAATTGTTTTCGTGTGCACTACTCATGACACTCGCTAAAGCGGGTCATGCTGTATGAATGTAATGCATTCGGAAACAAGAATGACGCTATACCAATTGGTAATGCTCTCCGACGGATTGATCATCTACTGTAATATTCGTGCCGCAATTTGACGTGTCTATTGCCAAAACTGGTCAGCGTATTTACTCCCGGAATACATGCCTTGATTCTTGGAATCACAGCATAGATGAAGCCAATGACATAGCCATTCGACTGCCAAAGAAGTTGGTATCATTTTCTAATGGTTTGACTCTCCAGTTTGCTATTCATATATGAAAATATTGCGTCCGGCTGCCAAAATTTCTACTAACTGTTTCCCTGAAAACTAAGCGAGGTGCTCGCTAGAGCGGGTTAGGTTCACCTTTGGACAAGTATTCTGTAAAAGGATTGACAGATACGAACTGGCAATGTTCTCCGATGGTTTCACTGTCTACTTTAATATTCAAACCGCGAAATAAGATGTCTATTGCAAAGCGGGTCGGCGGATTTGCTACCGGAATACCTCATATGACTCTTGGAATTTTGGAACAGGTGAAGCTATTGATTTACCCGCTCGTCCTTCAGTGAGGATGGTAACGTTCTCGAATGGTTTTGCACTCCATCTTCTAACTCATGCATGAAACGAAGGTGCACGTCACTAAAGTGGATACTAATTTGCTCCTCTGAACACGAAGGTATAAATCTCTATACAGTGGGTTAGCTTCGCGGATGGTAAGGCCTTCGCTATGAAGTTTGACTGTATATCAATACGTAACGTCCGACAAAGGTTTGACTCTGTATTTTAATATTTCTGCCATGAAATAGGGTGTACGATAACAATAATGTACAGCGGATTTACTCCCGTATTATCTGACATGACTCTCGGAATCACAGGATAGGTGAAGCTATTGACCTAGCCGTTCGACTCTTTAAAGTGGGTGGTAACGATGTCGAAAGGTAAGGGCATTGGTATATAGTTTGATCGTATACCAATAGCTAGCGCTCTACAGCGGTATGTCCCAGTACGCTAATATTTATACGGTGAATGAAGGTGTATATTGCCAATACTATTCAGNGACACTTTAATTCACGGTTTGAATATTTAAAGCTAGCAGAAAGCCGTTCGAGAATCTATTCACCATCCATGAGAGATGAACGGCTGAGTCAATATAATCACCTAGCCTGCGATTCTGAAAGTCACACTACGTATTCGGGCAGCATGTTCGCGTAACAGTATGGCATTAGTCACCTTATTTCAGGTTATAAATATTATAGTACAGAATCAAACTTGATGCATTTCGATACGAATTGGTATAGAGTTAAATCTTTTACAGAAAGCCTTACCTTCCCAGAAGCAATCCCGCCGTTTCGAGAGTATAACTTCATGATCATAGAATGACATTAGTATACATTTTAGTGATGGGCATCATATGTTCATGTATTAATTAGAAGGTAGAGAGTCAAATCGTTCTAGAACAATACCACCTACTTTGAGAGACGCAGAACTAAGTCAATAGCTTCACATATTCTGAGACTCCGAGAGTGAAACCAGGTATTGCGGGAGCAAATCGGCTGAACAATATTGGTATCATACATCCTATTTCACGGTATAAATATTAAAGTCCAGAGATAAACCGTTGTAGATTGTTACTTATTGCAATGTAGTCAAACTTTTCATTGAAGACCGTACAATCCGAGAAGCTGACCCGAATCTTATCTTCGTGTTCAGGGAAGCAAATTAGTATACGCTTTAGCGACGGGCACGTCAATTTCATGTATGAACTAGAAAATCGAGTGTCAACCTGTTCGAGAGCGTCACAAGCATCTTCGAGAGTCGAACGGCTGCGCCAATATCTGCACCTACCCTGCGATTCCGAGAGCCATACCACGTATTCCTAAAGTAAATCCGCTGAACAGTATTGACAACAGAAGCATTAGTTCGAGGTATGCATATTAGAGAAGGGAGTCACACCGCTTTAGATCATTACTATTTGATATAACGTCACACCATTTATCCCATAGTTCACCTTTGTGGGACATATCCCGCTGTATCGTGGGTTTATCTTCGTGTCCAGGGAGACAAATTAGCGTTCATTTCAGTGACGGGCACCTTATCCTCGTGTATGAATTAGAAGATCTAGTGTCAAACCGTTCGAGAATGTTATCACGTTCTGTGTGATTCGAAACGCTTAGTTAGTAGCTTCAGCTGTCCTGTACTTGCCATAGTCAAACCAGGCATCCAGGGACTACATACGCTGACGAATATTGGCAATAGATACCTTAATTCACGGTATAACTATTTGGGTACTGAGTCAAACCGCCGGAGAATGTTATCAATTGAAAGAAAGTAATTCTTTTTACCCACTACCGTACCTTCCGAGAACCTATCCCGCTTTAGCGAGTCCCTAGCTATGTGTTCACGGAAACAGATCACTAGACATGCTAGCATACAGACACCATACTTTCATGTATAAATGTCAAAGTCGAGAGTAAAACCGTTAGAGAATGAAACTACCTTCAAAGGGAGTGCAAACGCTAAAACAATAGATTCACCCATCCTGTGATTCCGAGAGTCAAACCAGGCAATTCAAGTGAAATTCCGCTTAATAGTATTGATAATGGTCACCTCAATTCACGGTTTGAATATTAAAGCAGATCGACAAACCATTGTAGATCATTACCTACTGGTATAGAGTCATACGTTTTTCCGAAGGCGCTACCTTCCGCGAATAACACCCGCTTCTTCGGGAGAATAACTTCATGTTCACCGAAACAAATTAGTCTTCATTCTAGTGACGACCACCTTAATTTCATGCATGAACTAGAAGATCGAGTGCCAAACCGTTCGAGAATGTATCATCTTCCTTGAATGTCCCACGTCTAAGTCAATAGCTGCAGCTGTCCTGTGATTACGAGAGGAAAATCAGATATTTCTGGATTAAATGCGCTGAAAGGTATTGGCAATAGACACATCACCTCACTCTAAGAGTATTGAGGTACAGAATCAAACCGCTGGAGATCGTTACCAATTTGTTTAAAGTCATACTGCTTACCGGATACCTTACCATCCGACAACATAACCCGATGCAACGTGTGTATACCTTCGCGTTTAGGGAATCAAACTGATAGTGGCTTCAGCAAACGAACACCTTGATTTCATCTATGAATTCGAAAATCTAGTTTCAAACCGATCGAGATTGATCCCACCTACTTTGACAGGCGAACGGCAAATCAAATAGCTTCGAGTATCCTGTTATGCCAATAGTCAAACCAGATATTCCGGGTGTCCTTCTGCTGTACGCTATTGGCAATGGACACCTTAATTCACGGTATGAATATTAAAGTAGAAGGTCAATCCGTCGCAGAACATAACAAATTGGTTTAGAGTCACTTTTTACAGACTACATTACCGTCCCAGAACCTATGCCGCTGTGTCGAAGGCATATCTTCGTCTTCAGAGAAATAAATTACTTTACATTTTAGTGACGTCCACCTTAATTACTTGTATGCATTCGACGATCGAGTGTCAAACCTTTCGAGATCGTTAGCACCTTCCTTTCCTGTCGAACGGCTGAGTCAATAACTTCACCTATCAGTTTATTCCAATAGTCAAACCATGTACTCTGAAAGGCAATTCGCGGTACACTACAGGCATTGGACACCTTAATTCACACTTCGAATATTAAGGTAAAGCGTGAAACCGTATTAGAACGTTAGACGTTGGTATGAAGCAAACGTTTTATCAATTATCATACTTACCGAAAACCGCTGCAGCGATTGTGTTGCTATAAGTAAACGGAAACAAATATGTATAAATTGTAGTGACTGGCGCCATAATTTCATGCATGGAAGAGAATATCGTGAGGCAAACCGTTCGAGACCGTTACCACCTTCTTTGAGCATCGCACATGTACGACAATGGCTTCGCCTATCCTGCGATTCCGAGAGTCAAACAAGGTATTCCGGGAGTAAATCTGCGGAACAGTATTGCTATCAGATACACTATTTCACGGTATATATACAATAGTGCAGAGTCTAAGTATTATTGAACGATACTTATTGGTATGAAGTCAAACGTCTTACCGAATATCTCACGCTTCAGACATCTAATCCGCTGTATCCAGAGTATAACATCGTGCACAGAGGAACCTGTTACTATACATAATAGAGACGGGCACCTTAATTTATCGTAACAATTAGAAGATGGTCTGTCACGACGTACGAGAAGGATACCACCATCCTTGAGAGGTGAATGGCTAAGTCAATAGCTTCACCTATTCCAAGATACCAACTCTCAAACCATGTACTCTGGGAGTAAATCCGCTCTACACTATTTCCAATGGACACCTTAATGCTAAGTTTGAATATTAAAGTAGAGCGTGCAACCTTTTGAGAACGATAGCAATTTCTACACAGTTAAACGTTTCACCGAAGACATTACCTTCGACGAAATTCTCCCGCTTCATCGAGAGTATAATTTCGATTTCCGAGGAACAAATAGGTACGCATTTTTGTTTCGGGCACAAGAGTTCATGCGTGAATTATATGATCGACTGTCAAACCGTTGGAGAACGTTTCCACCGTTCTGGAGAGTCGCAAAGATAAGTGTGTACTCTCACCAATTCTGCAATAGTGAGAGTCAAACATGGTATTCCTGAAGTAAATCCGCTGAATAGTATTGGCAATATACACCTTCATTCACCGTATAAATATTAGCGTACTGGGACATACCGCTGTAGAGCGCTAGCTATTGGTATACGATCAAACTATATACCAATGCCCTTACCTTTCGACATCGTTACCACCCACTTTAAAGAGTCGAACGGCTAGGTCAATAGCTTCACCTATCCTGTGATTCCGAGAGTCATGTCAGATAATACGGGAGTAAATCCGCTGTACATTATTGTTATCGTACACCCTATTTCATGGCAGAAATATTAAAATACAGAGTCAAACCTTTGTCGGACGTTACGTATTGATATACAGTCAAACTTCATAGCGAAGGCCTTACCATCCGCGAAGCTAACCCACTGTATAGAGATTTATACCTTCGTGTTCAGAGGAGCAAGTTAGTATCCACTTTAGTGACGTGCACCTTCGTTTCATGCATGAGTTAGAAGATGGAGTGCAAAACCATTCGAGAACGTTACCATCCTCACTGAAGGACGAGCGGGTAAATCAATAGCTTCACCTGTTCCAAAATTCCAAGAGTCATATGAGGTATTCCGGTAGCAAATCCGCCGACCCGCTTTGCAATAGACATCTTATTTCGCGGTTTGAATATTAAAGTAGACAGTGAAACCATCGGAGAACTTTGCCAGTTCGTATCTGTCAATCCTTTTACAGAATACTTGTCCAAGGGTGAACCTAACCCGCTCTAGCGAGCACCTCGCTTAGTTTTCAGGGAAACAGTTAGTAGAAATTTTGGCAGCCGGACGCAATATTTTCATATATGAATAGCAAACTGGAGAGTCAAATCATTAGAAAATGATACCAACTTCTTTGGCAGTCGAATGGCTATGTCATTGGCTTCATCTATGCTGTGATTCCAAGAATCAAGGCATGTATTCCGGGAGTAAATACGCTGACCAGTTTTGGCAATAGACACGTCAAATTGCGGCACGAATATTACAGTAGATGATCAATCCGTCGGAGAGCATTACCAATTGGTATAGCGTCATTCTTGTTTCCGAATGCATTACATTCATACAGCATGACCCGCTTTAGCGAGTGTCATGAGTAGTGCACACGAAAACAATTTAGTAGACATTTTAGAAGACGGACTCCTTATTTCCCTGCGTGAATAGAATAATCAAGACTCAAACCGCTCGAGAACGATCCCACCATCTTTGAGATTCGAACGGCTTAGACTATATCTTCACATATCCTGCGATTCCGAAAGTCAAACCAGGTACTCTGGGACTATATCCGCTGGACAGTATTGCCAGTAGAAACTATAATTCACGGTTGAAATATTAACGTAGAGAGTCAGACCGTGTGGGAACGTTAGAAATTGCAATGAAGGCAAATATTCCACCGAAGGTCGTACATTCAGCTATCCTCACCAGCTTCATCGAGAGTATAACTTAATATTGGCAATAGATACCTTAATTTGCGGAGTGCATATTAGAATAGAGCGTCACACAGTGTGAGATGGTTACTAATTCTTATAAAGTCAAACGCTTTACCGAATGCCTTTCCGGCCGAGATGCTCAACCCGCTGTAGGGGAGTGCCTAGCTTGCTATTCACGGAATGAAATTAGTAGTCATTTTNAACAATTTAGTAGACATTTTAGAAGACGGACTCCTTATTTCCCTGCGTGAATAGAATAATCAAGACTCAATCCGCTCGAGAACGATCCCACCATCTTTGAGATTCGAACGGCTTAGACTATATCTTCACATATCCTGCGATTCCGAAAGTCAAACCAGGTACTCTGGGACTATATCCGCTGGACAGTATTGCCAGTAGAAACTATAATTCACGGTTGAAATATTAACGTAGAGAGTCAGACCGTGTGGGAACGTTAGAAATTGCAATGAAGGCAAATATTCCACCGATGGTCGTACATTCAGCTATCCTCACCCGCATCACCGAGAGTATAACGTCGTGTTCACAGAAAGAAATTAGTATTCATTTCAATGACTGGCTATTTAACTTCACTTGTAAATTAGAATATCGGGGCAAACCGCTGGAGAACGTTGCAACCTTCTGTGAGTGAAGAATGGCTAAGTCAGTATCTTCGCCCATCCTGCGATTCTGAGAGGCAAACCAGGTATTCCAGAAGAAAAGCCGTAGAACAGTTTCGCAATAGACACCGAAGCTCACGGTATGAATATTGAAGTAGGGAGTCAAGCCGAGGGCGGGCATTACCCACTCGTATAAAGTCATTCCTTCTACCGAATACGGTACCGTATGCGAACATATCCCGCTTTAGCGAGGGCCGTGCATAATGTTCGCGGAAACAGATTTGTATACGTTTTAGATGTGAGAAATGTAATTTTCATGTATCATTAGCAAAATCGACGACCAACCCGTTCGAGAACGATACGACATTCTTTGGGAGTCGACCGGCTATGTCAACAGCATCTCCTATCCAGTGATACCGAGAGCCAAACCGGGTGTTCCTGGAGTAAATCCGCCGAACAGAATTGGCAATAGCATATTATTTCACCGTGTGAATATTAAAGTATATTGTAAATCCGTTGAAAAACAGAACCAATTGGAATAACGTCATACTCTTTATGCCATACCTTACCTTCAGGGAACATAACTCGCTGTATCGGGGTTACAACTTCGTGTTCAGGGAAACAAATTAGTAATCATTTTAGTTACAGGCGTGATACCTTCATGTATGGATCAGATGATGGAGTGTGAAACTGCTCGATAACGTTACCACCTTCTTCGAGAGTCATGCAAGTAAGTCAATAGCTTCACCAGTCCTGTGATTCCTAGAGTCAAACCAGATATTCCTGGACTAAATTTGCTGAAAATTAATTGCAATAGACACTTTAATTCACAGTTTGAATATTAAAGTAGAGCGTCGGTCCGTTTGAAAGCGTTACCAATTCGTATATCTTCGTACTCGTTATCGAAGACCTTACACTCCGCAAACCTATCCTGATGTTTCGAGGGTGCACGGTCGTGATCCGAGACGCAAATAGGTACAAATTTTAGTGACGGTCACCATAATTTCATAGATGAAGTAGAAGATCGAGGGTCAAACCGTTCGAAAACTTACAAACTTTGTGAATCGTACCGCTAAGTCACTAGCTTCACCCATGCTGTGATACCTAGAGCCAACACAGGTATTCTTGGAGTAAATTTGCAGCAATTTATTTGCAATAGATACATCAATTCACGGTTTGAATATTAAAGAGGACCGTCAAACCGTTGTAGATGTTATTTATTGGTATAGAGTCAAACATTTTACCGACATGTCAAACTTCGGAGACGCTATCCCGCCGTATCCAGAGTATTTCTTCGTGTTCAGAGGAAGAAATTAGTAAACATTTTTGTTACGGCCACCTTAATTTCATTACGGAGAAGAAGGAAGGGGGACAAACCGTTCGAGAACGTTACCACCGTCCGTGAGAGACGAACTGCTAAGTCAAAGGCTTCACCTGCCGTGTGATTTCGAAAGTCACACCAGGTAATCCGGGAGTGAATGCACTGAACAGCATTGGCAATGGGTACCTTAATTTGCGGGGTGAATATTTAAATACGGCTTTACGCCGTGTGAGAGCGTTACTAATTGCTATAAAGTCAAACGTTTCACAGAACGCCTTACAGTCAGAAGAGCTAACCCGCCGTATCGAGAGTGTAGCTTCGTCTTTTCGAATACACATTAGTGAACATTTTAGTGACGGGGACCTTAATTTCATTGTGAATAAGAATATCGAGGATCAATCCGTTCGTGGACGTTACCGCCTTCAGTGGGAGAGGAACAGCTATATCAATCGATTCACCTACCCTGTGATTCCGGGAGTCAAACCAGGTATTCCGGGAATAAATACTTTCTACATTATTGGCATTAGACACCCTATTTCACGGCACAAATATTAAAGTGCAGCGTCAAAACTTTGTGGAATGATACTTACTGGTATAGAGTGAAATTTTTGACCGAAGGCCTACCCTTCAGGGAAGATAACTAGCTGTATCGTGATTATATCTTCGGGTTCAGAGGAGTAAATTAGTATACATATTAGTGACTGGCACAATAATTTCATGTATGAATTAGAAGATCGAGTGTCAGACATTTCGGGAACGTTGCCACCTCCTTTGAGAATCGAACTGTTGAGTAAATAGCTTCACATATCCTGTGATTCCGAGAGACCAATCATCTGCCCGGGAAGTAAATCCGCTGAGGCAAACTGGCTATAGTCACCCTAATTGAATGTATGAGCATTAAAGTACAGTGTGAATCCGTTGTAGGACTTTACATATTGGTATAGACTCAAACTCTTTACCGACGGCCATATCTTCCGAGAACCAAACCCTCTGTATCTAGAGTATATCAGCGGGCTCAGAGACACAAATGAAGAAAGATTCTAGTATCGCGAATCTTACTTTCATGTATGATATAGAAGATCGAGCATCAAATCGCATAAGAGCGTTGCCACCTACTGTGAGAAGGCGAACGGCTATATCAATAGGTTCACGTACCCTGTGATCCCCACAGCCAAGCTAAATATTCTTGGAGTAAGTGCGCTGAACAGCATTGGCAATAGACACATTAATTCTCGGTTTGAATACTAAGGTAGAGCGACAAAGTATTTTAGGGCGTTGCCAATTGGTTTAAAGCCAAACACATTACCGATGGCCTTACATTCGGAGAAGCTAACCAGCGATTTCGAAAGTATAACTTCGTATTCAGTGAAATAAACTAGTATTAATTTCAGTGGCAGGCATCTCAACTTCATGAATCAATTAGTGGATCTCGTGTCGATGCGTTCGAGGCCGATACAACCTACTATGAGCGTTGCAGAGCTGAGTCAATTGCTTCATAAATACTATGATTCCGAAAGTCAAATTCGTTATTCCGGGAGTGCACCCGTAGTACAGTATTGGGAATATACAACCATAATTCACTGTATGAATATTAAAGTCGATGGTCAATCCGTCGGAGAACAATACCAATTGATATCGAGTCATTCTTTTCACGGAATACATTAACTTCCTGGAACCTATCCCGCTGTAGCCAGAGTCATGCTTATTGCTCACGGAAACCAATTAGTAGACATTATAGCAGCGGTACGCGTGATTCTCATACATGAATTATAAAATCGGATGTCAAACTGATCTAGATCGTTACTACCTTCTTTAGAAGTCAGCGTTCCATGCCAATAGCTTCACCTATGCTGCGATTCCGCTAGACAAACCAGTTATTCCGGGAGTGAATCCGCTGTACTGTACTGGCAATAGGCACCATAATTCAAGGATGGAGTGTTAAATCGTTCGAGATCGTTACGATCTTCTNTAGGCACCATAATTCAAGGTTTCAATTTAAGGTAGAGCGTCAATAATTTTGAAATGGACAACAATTGGTATAAAGTCAAACGTCTTTCTGATGACCTCACCCACCGAATGCCTAACCCGTTTTATCGGGAGTATAACATCGTGTTCAGTGGAACTTATTAATTCACATTTTAGTGGGTGGCACCTTAATTTCACGTATGAATTATAGGATGGAGTGTTAAATCGTTCGAGATCGTTACGATCTTCTATTGCATTCGAACAGCTAAGTCAATAGTTTCACCTATACTGCGCTTGTAAGAGTCAAACCAGGTATTCCGGGAGTAAATCCGCTGAAGAGTATTGGCATCATAAACCCTATTCCACGGTATAAATATTAAACTCCAGAGTCAAACCATTGTAGAACGGTACGAATTGGTATTGAGCGAAACTTCTTACCGAAGGAATTACTTTCCGTGAAGCTAACACGCTGTATGATGAGTATAACTTCGTGTGCAGGCAAGCCAATTAGTATCCATTTTAGCGATGGGTACCGTATATTCATGTATGAATTAGAATATCGATGGTTAAACCATTCGCGATCGTCACCACCCTCTTTGAGAGTCGAAGGGCTATGTGAATAGCTTCATCTATCCTGTGATTCGGAATGTCAAGCCCGGTATGCCGGGTGCAAATCCGCGCTACAGTTTTTGCCCTAGACACCTTAATCCACGGATTACATATTGAAGTAGAGAGTCAAATTGTTTGCGAACGTTACTTATTCGTATGAAGTAATTCTTTTTGCCGAATACTTTACATTCAGAGAACCTAACTCTCTGCAGAGAGTGTCCTGCTTAATGATCACGGAAACAAATAAGCAGGCATGATAGCAGATGGGCACCGCATTTTCGCGCATTAATAGCAAAATGGAGAGTCATACCATTAGAGAACGATACCACCATATTTGAGAGTCGAACGGCTAAGCCAGTAGCTTCACGTATCATGTGATACAGAAAATCGAACCATGTATTTCGGGAGTAAGTCCGCTGAAGAGTATTGGCATTACACATTCTTCTTCACATTATAAATACCAAGGTACGGAGTCAATCAGTTTGAGAACGATACAAATGGGAATAAAGTCAAACGTTTTACAGAATCCCTCACACTCCGAAAGCCTATCGCATTATATCGAGAGTATGGCTTCGTGTTCAGGGAAACAAATTAGTTTGTATTTTAATGACGGCCACCTTAATTTCATCTATAAGTTAGATGATCGAGGGTCAAAGCGTTCGAAAACGTTACCTCCATCTTTGAAAGTTGCACATCTATGTCAATAGCAGCAGCTATCCTGTGATACCGAGATGCAAACCAGGTATTCCGAGAGAAAGTCCGCAGCAGTGTATTGGCAATTAACATCTTAATTCACGGTTCCAATATTAAAGCACGGCGCCAAACCGTTCTAGAGCGTTGCTAATTGGCATAAGTCAAACATATTAAAGAAGATATTACCCTCCGAGAATATAACGCGCTGTACCGAGAGTATAACTTTGTCATCAAAGAAACAAATTAATTTACATTTTAGTGGCGGGCACATTAACCTCATGTGTGAATTAGAGTATCGAGTGCAAACCACTCGAGCACGCTACCAACTTCTTTGAGAGACGAAGGGCTAAGGCAACAGCATCATCTATCCTGTGATTCCGAGAGTCAGGCCTGGTGTTCCGGGAGTAAATCCGCTGAACATTATTGGTAATAGGCCCCTTAATTCACCTCATGAATATTAAGGTTCTGAGTCAAACCTTCGGAGGACGTTACCGATTTATGTAAAGGTTTATAGAACGCTGTACCGGACAGCTTACCCTGAGAAAGCTCTGTACATTTTATCCACGGGAACCTTAATTTCAGGTATGAACTATAAACATCGAGGGTCAAACCGATCGAGATCTATTCCGGCATGTTTGAGAGTCGAACTGCAAGGTCAATATCTTCGCCCGTACGTTGGTTCTGAGAGTCGAAACAGGTACTCCAGTAAGCTAACCTTCTAAAGAGTACTGGCAATTTAACCGTATTTCACGGCATGAATAGCAATGTAGTGAGTCAAACTGTTGAGAACATTACCAATTATTATAAAAGCATTGTTTTCACCGAAGGTCTTACCTTCCAAGAACCAAACACGCTGCAGCGAGTGTGTTGTTTGGTATTTACGGGTACAAATTAGTAGACATTTTAACATACGGAAGCCCTATATTCATGCATGAACAGATAAATCGACAATCAAACCGATCGGGAACGCTACCACCTTCATTGAACATCGAACGCCGTAGTCAATAGCGTCACTAATCCTGTGATTCTTATAGCTAAATCAGGTATTCTGGCAGTTAATCCGCAGAGCAGTATTGACAATAGAAACATAATTTCACTGCATGAATGTGAAAGTAGAGTACCAATACGTCGGCGAACGTTATCAATTCGTGCTAAGTCATCCTTTTTACCGAACACCTTACCTTCAGAGACCCTAACACCCTGTAGCGAGTGTCCCGCTTATTCTACACGGAAACAATTTGGTAGACATTTTAATGTACGGACACTACATTGTTGTGTATAAATGTAAACATTGAGAGTCAAAGCGTTCGAGAACGTTACCAACTTCTGTGAAAGACGAATGGCTATGCTTATAGCTTCACATATCCGGTGATTCTGGAAGTCAAACCAGATATACCGGGTGTAAGTCCACTGAACAGTATTGGGAGTAGATACCCTAATTCACGGTATAAAGATTAAAGTACAGAGTCGGACAGTCGTAGATCGTTTCGTATTGGAACAGAGTCAATCGCTTCACCGAAGACCTTACCCTCCGAAAACCTAGCCCGCTGTATCGGGAGTATAGCGGTGTATTAAAAGGGCCGAATTAGTATACATTGTAGCGCCGGGCACATTAATATCATGTATGCAAGGGAAGATCAGGAGGCAAACCGTTCCAGAACGTTACAACCTTCATTGTGAAATCGCACAACTAACACAGCAGCTTCACCTATACTGGTGATTCCGTGAGTCAAGCCTGGAATTCCAGGAGCATATCCGCTGAACAGTATTGGCAGTAAACACCTACATTCACGTTATGAATATTCCTGTAGATCGTCAAACCGTTTGAGATCGTTACCATTTAGATTAAAGTCAAACGTTTTACGGAAGGCCTTCCCTTCCGCCAACATGAGAGGCTTCGTCATGAGTATTAGTTCGTGTTGAGAGAACAAAATTATTATTCACGTCATTGACGGGCACCTTAATTTCATGCATGAATCACATGATCGAAGGTCAACATGTTCAAGAGCATTAGCACCTTCCTTGAGGTTCTAAAGGCTATGGAAATAGCTTCACCTGTCCTGCAAATCGAAGAGTAAAACCACGTATTCCGGGAGTTAATCCGCTATACAGTGTTAGCAATAGATACCTTAATTCGCGGAGTGAATGTTAAAATACAGCGTCACACAGTGTGAGAACGTTATTAATTACTATAGAGGTAAACGTTATACCGAAAGCCATACCTACAGTGTAGTCCAACCCGCTGTAGGCAGAGCCCTGCTTAGTGCTCATAGAAGCTTATAGCTTGACATTTTAGAGGTGCGCACCTTTATTTCATGTATGAAACAGTAGATCGAGCGTTAAACCGTTGAAAAACGCTACCACCTTAATTGAGAATCGATACGCTTTGTTAATACCTTCACCTATCCTATGATTCCGAGACGCAAACCAGGCATTCAGTGCCTAAATCCGCAGAACAGTAATGACATTACACCCCTTAATTCACGGATTTAATATTAATGAAGGGCGTCTATCCATTTGAAAACGTTACCTATTGCTATATAGTCAAGATGTTACCGAAGCCATGTCCTTCCGAGAAGCTAACCCGTTGTATCAAGAGCATAACATCGTGTGCAGAGAAGCACGTCAGTATACAATTTACTGACTGGCACTTTAATTTCATGTATGAATTGCAAGGTCGTGGGTCGAACCGTGCCGGAACGCTACCGCATTCTGTGTGATTCGAACGGCTGAGTGAATAGTTTCACCAATTCTGTGATTCGGAGAGTTAAAACAGGTATAACGGGAGTAAATCCGCGGTATACTATTAGCTTTAGAAACACTATTTCAGGGTACAAATAATGGAGTACGGAGTCAATACTCTGTAGAACGTTACCTATTGGTATAGAGTCAAACTTTTTCCCGATGGACTTACTTTCCGAGATGATAACCCGCTGTATCGTGAGTATAACATCGTGTTCAGTGGAACTAATAACAATACATTTTAATGACGGGCACCTTAACTTCATGTACGAATTAGACGCTCGAGGGTCAAACCGTTCGTGAACGTTACCATATTCTTTGAGAGCTGTACGACTAAATCAATAGCTTCACCTATCATGCGATTCCGAGATTCAGATAGGTACTCCGGGAGTAAATCCGCTGAAAAGAATTGGTCACAGACACTTTACTTCACGGTTTGAATATTGAAATAGAGAAGCCTAACCAGCTGAATCGAGAGTATGACTTCGTACTCATAGCAACACATTAGTTTACATTTCAGTGATGGGCATCATAATTTCAAGTACGAATTAGAAGATCAGGTGTTCGAGATCATTATCAACTTTTTTGAGAGACCAACGGCTCAGTCAATACCTTCACCAGTAGATGTGATTCCGAGAATTAAACCAGCTATACCGGGGGTATATCCGCCGAACAGTATTGGCATTCGACACCTTAATTCACAGTTTTCATATTATCGTAGAGCGTCATTCCATTTGTGATCGTTACAAATTGGTATAGAGTAAAATCTTTTACGGAAAGTCTTACATTTCGTGAAACTAACCCGCTGTGTCGAGAGCATAACTTCGTATTCAGAGAAGCAAAGTAGTATGTGTTTCAGTGACGGGCGCCATAATATCATGTATGAATTAGAAGACCCATGGTCAAATCTTTCGAGAAAGCTACCACCCTTTATGAAGGTCGAACGTCAAAGTCAATAGTTTCACATATCCTTTGATTCCGAGAATCATATCAGGTAATACGGTAGTAAATCCGCTGAATTCTATTGGCAATAAACACCATAATTCACGGTATGATCGCTAAAGTGGAGCGTCAAACCGTTTGAGAATGTTGCGAATTCCTAGAAAGTCGAACGTTTTACGGAGGGTCATACCCTCGGAAAAATTACCCCGCTGAATAGAGAGTATAACTTCTTGTTTAGAGAAACACATTAGAATACATTTTTAGATTTCATCATTTTATGATGTAGAAGATCGAGCGTCAAACCGTTCACGTAAGTTAACAATTGGTATATAGTCAAACGTTTTACTGAAGGCCGTACCCTCCGAATGTCTAATCCGCTGTATCGAGAGTATAACATCGTGTTCAGAGAAACATACTACTATAAAGTATAGAGACGGGCTCCGTTATTTATGTATGAATTAGCAGATAGACGTCAAGGCGTACAAGAACCTATACAATCATCCTTGAGGGAAAAGCGGCTGAGTCAAAAGAATTACATAGCCTGCGATTCCGAAGGTCAAACTAGGTATTCGGGCAGTAAATTCGCGGTACAGTATGGCATTAGACACCCTACTTCACGTTATAAATATTAAAGTACTCAGACAAACCGTTGCATACCGTTACGAATTGGTATAGAGTACAACCTTTTGCAGAAAGACTTCCTTCCGAGCACGTGAACCGCTGCATCGAGAGTATAGGTTCGTGTTCAGAAATAAAAATTAGTACCTATTTCAGCGATGGGAACCTTATCTTCGTGTATGAGTTAGAAGATCGAGAGTCAAACCATTCCAGAACGTTACCACCTTCTGTGAGGGACGAATGGTTAAGTCAATATATTCACCTGCCCTGTGATTCCGAGAGACAAATCTGGTGCACGGAAATAAATACCTTGAAGAGTATTGACAATTGGCACCTGAATTCACGGATTGAATGTTAAGGCAGACCGTCAAACCGATATAGAACGTTACCTATTGGTACAGTGTCAAACTTTTCCCGATGGACTTACTTTCCGAGGTGATAACCCGCTGTATCGTGAGTATAACATCGTGTTCAGTGGAACTAATAACAATACACTTTAATGACCGGCACCTTAACTTCATGTACGAATTAGACGCTCGAGGGTCAAACCATTCGCGAACGTTACCATCCCATTTGAGAGTCGACAGGCTAAGTCATCAGCTTCACCTATTCAGAGTTTCTAAGAGTCAAACCAGGTATTCCTGGAGTAAATCCGCTGTACATTATTTTCGTCAGACACACTATTTAACGGTGTCAATATTGAAGTGCATAGTCAAACCGTTGTCGAACGATACGTATTGGTACATAGTCAAACTGTTTAGCGAAGACCTCACCTTCCGAGAACCTAAGCCGCTGTATCGAGCGTACATCATCGTGTTCACAGAAACAAATCAGTAGTCATTTCACTGACGGACTCCTTAATTTCATGTATGAATTACAATATCGAGGGTCAAACCTGTCGAGTCCGTTAACACCTTCTTTAAGGGTCGAACGGTTATGTCAAAACCTTCATCTATCCTGTGACTTCGAAAGTCACACCGGATATCCCGGGAGTAAATGCACTTAATAGCGTTGGCAATAGACACCTTAATTCACGGACTGAATATCAAAGCAGGCCGTCAAGCCGTTGAAGACCATTACATATTTGTGTAGAGTTAAAATATTTACAGAAGCCTTACCCTCCGAAAACCTATCCCAGTGTATCGAGGGTATAACATCATGTTCAGAGAAACAAATTAGTATACATTTTAGTGCCGCGCAACTTAATTTCATGTATGCAGAAGATGACCGAGTGACTATCCGCTCGAGAACGTTTCTACCTACTTTGTGGGCCGAGCGCCTGAGTCAATTGCTACACTTATCGTGTGATTCCGTCTGCAAACCGGCATATCGGGCGTAAATTGAGGGTAACGTATTGGCCTTAGTCACCCTATATCACGGTATAGGTATTAAACTACAAAGTCAAACTGTTCGAGAACGTTACCACATACCTTTAGAATCGAACGGCTAGTTCAAGAGCTTCACTAATACTGTGATGTGAAGATTCAAGCCAGGTAATCCAGAAGGAAGCCCGCCGTACAGCATTGGCATTAGTCCCCATATTTCAGGCTATAGATATTAAAGTGCAGTGTCAAACCGTTGTCGAACGTTACGTATTGGTACAGAGTCAAACCTTTTACCAAAGGCCATACCTTCCGAGAAAGTAGCCGGCTGTATCGAGAATATTACTTCGTATTCTGTGAAGAAGATTGTTATACATTACAGTGAGAATGTACCTTAATTTCCAACATGAATTATAATGTCGAGAGGCAAACTGTTCCAGAACATTACCACCTACATGGAGATTCGCACAGCTAAGTCAATAGCTTCACATATCTTGTGATTCCGAATGACAAACGGGATATTCCGGGAGTGAATCCGCTCGACACTGTTGGCAATAGACACCATAATTCACGGTCTGAATATTAAAGAAGTGCGCCGAAACGTTTTAGAGCGTTGGCAATTTGTATAAGGTCAATCATTTACCGAAGGTCCTAAGTTCTACGAACCTCACCCGCTTCATTGAGAGTATAGCTTCTTGATCATAGAAAGAATTTGGTATTCATTTCACTGACAGGCACCTTATCTTCATGTATGAAATAGAGGATCAAGGGTCAAAGCCTTCGAGAATGTTACCACCATCTTTGGACTCGCACAGCTCAGTCACTTGCATCGGTTACTCCGTGATTCCGGGAATCAAACCCGGTATTGAAGGAGTAAATTCGCTGAAAATTATATTCAATAGACACCTTAATTCACTTTATGAAAATTAAGGTAGAGATTCAAACTGTCGGTTAACATTACGAATTGGTATAAAGTTTTCTTTGTACCGAATATCTTACCTTCCGAGATACCAATCCCCTGTAGCAACTGCCTTGCTCAGTATTCACATGAACAAATTAGTACCTATTTTAGCAGATGGGCACGTTATTTTCATGTATACATAAGAAGATCGCGTGTCAATCATTTTGAGAACGGTATCACCATCCTTGAGAGTCGCACAGCTACGCCAATAGCTTCACCAATCCGTTGATTCCTAGATACGATGCAGGTATTCCGCAACTAAACCCGCAGTACAGCATTGGAACTAGGCACGCTATTTCACGTTATAAATATTAAAGTGCAGATTGAAACCTTTGTAGAACGTTACATATTGCAATACAGTTAAACTGTTTACCGAAGGCCTCATATTCCGAGAAGCTAACCCGCTGTATCGGGGGTATTTCTTCGTGATCTGAGATGCAAATTAGTATACATTTTATCGATGGGAACACTAAATTCCTATATAAATTAGAAGATTCAGTTGTAAAAGCTTTCGAGAACTTTGCCACCTTCTTTGAGAATCGAACGGCTAAGTCAATCGCTTCACCTATCCTGTGATTCGGAAAGTCAAACCAGGTACACCAGGAGTATGTGCGCTGAACAGTATTGGCAATAGGCAGCTTAGTTTACGATTTGAATAATAAGTATAGAGCGTTAAATCGTTTGAGAACGATACCACCTTCGATGGGATTCGAACGGCTAAGTCAGTTGCCTCACCTATCCTGTAACTGTTAGTGCCAAGCCAGGTATTCCGGGAGTAAATCCGGTGAAAAGTGTTGGTAATTGGACACTTAACTCACGGTTTGAACATTCAGGGAGAGCGTCTATCCGTTGTAGAACGTCACCTACTCGTGTCTGATTAATCTCTTTATCGATGGTCGTACCATCCGAGAATCCCACCCCGCTGTTAGTAGTGTCTTGCTTAGTGTTCGTGGAAACGGAATGGTAGACACTTAGAGCGTGTTACGTTGATTTCATGTATGAATTAGAAGGTCGAGCGGAAAACCGCTGGATAGCGTTAGCACCTTAGTTGAGAATCGAACGCTTTATTCGTTAGCTTCACCTACCGTATGATTCCGGGAGTCAAACCAGGTATTCAGGGCCTAAATCCGCAGAACAGTAATGGCATTACACCCCTTAATTCACGGATTTATTATTAAAGAAGGGCGTCACTCCATTAGACATCGTTACCATCTGGTATAAAGTCAAACGCTTTACTGATGACCTTACGTTCCGAACATCTAATCCACCTTATCGAGAGTATAACATCATGTTCAGAGAAACACATTTGTATACATTTTAATGGCGGGCACCTAAATTTCATGTAGGAATTACATGACCTTGTGTCCATCCGTACGAGAAGGTTGCCATCCTTTTTTAGAGTAGAACGACTGTCAATATCATCACCTACTTTGTGATACCGAAAGTCAAATCAGGTATTCCAGGAATAAATCAGCTGAAGAGAATTGGCGATAGGCAGTTCATTTCACACTATGAATATTAAGCTAGAGATTCAAACCGTCTGTGAGCATTACGAATTGGTATAATGTTACTCCTTTACCCAATACCATAGCTCCCGTGATCCCAATCCGCTGTAGCGATTGGCTTGCTTAGTTTCCACGTTACAAAATTATTAGTCATTTTAGCACGCCGAAACCTTCTTTTCATGTAGGAATAGGCATATCAAGTGTTAAACCGTGCGAGAACGTGACCATCCTATTCGGAGTCGCACAGCTGAATCAATAGGCACAGTTGATTCAATAGCTACACCTGTCCTTTGGTTCCAAGCGATAGTTTAGGTATTCCGGGCGTCGATCCACAGTGCAGTAATACCAAGGGACACGCTATTTCACGGTATGAATATTAAAGTGGGGCGTCAAACCGTTGTAGAACGTTACCTATTGCACGCTTTTCCGGATACATTACCTTCCGCGAACATCATCTTTCTCATACATAGTGTGACTTCGTGATCATAGAAAGCAATGAGTATTAATTTCAGTGACGGGCACCCTAACGTCGTCTATGAATTAGAAGTTCGATGGTCAAACCACACGAGAACGATGCCACCTTCTGTCAGAGACGAACGGCTATGTCAATAGCTTGACCAGTCCTGTGATTCTGATCGTGAATCCAGGCGTTCCAGGAGTCAATTCACTCAAAAGTATTGGCTATAGACACATTATTTCTCGGTATGGATATTTGAGTAGAGATGCAGGCCGATGGAGAACGATTCAACTTGGAATAGGGTCAAACTTTTATGCCGAAAACCTTGCTTTCCGAGAATGTAACCAGCTGTAGCGAGAGACTAACTTAATGGTTACCTAAGCAAGTAAGTGGGCATTGTAGGAGATAGGACAACTTAATTTTGTGAATGTATAAGTAGATCGAGGATCAAACTGTTCGAGAACGTTACCACCTTTCCTGAGAGCCGCACAGCTAAGTCAACAGCTGCACGCATCCTGTGACTCCCAGATTCAAACTAGATTTTCCGGGTGTAAATCCGCTGAAAGGTATTGGCACGAGGCGCCTTATTTCACTGTGTAAATATTGAAGTACAGCGTCTAGCCATGTATAACGTTATCGATTCGTATAGAGACAAACTTTTTACCGGCGACCTAACCTTCCGAGAAGCCTAACCAGCTGTATCGAGAGTATAACATCGTGTTCAAAGAAAGAAATTAGTATTCATTTCAGTGGCGTCACCATAACTTCATGTATGAATAGAAGATTGCGGGTCAAGAAGTTCGAGAACGTTATGACCATCTTTGAGAGACGAACGTCTACGTCAATAGCGTCACCTATCGTGTGGATCCGAGAGTCACACTTGGTATATCAGGAAACAATACGCTGTACAATATTGGCAATGGACACCTCAATTCTCGGTTTCAATATTGAAGCAGAGAGTGATACCGGTTGAGAAAGTTTCCAGATGGTATAATGTCAAACGTTTTACCGAAGATCTCATTCCCCGATACCCTATTCTGCTGCATCGGCTGTATATCATCGTGTTCATAGAAACAAATTAGTAGTCAATTCAGAGACGGGCACCTTAATTTCATGTATGAATTACATGATCGAGGGCCAAGCAGTTCGAGGACATTGAAACCTTTTGTGAGAGACGGCTTAGACAATAGCTTCACATATCCTGTTATTCCAAGTTATGAATCATGTATCCGGTAGTAAATTCGCTGATCAGTATTGGTAATAGGCACCTTCATTCATGGCATGAATATTAATGTGTTGAGTCAAACCGTTGGAGAACATTACCAATTCGTGTAAAGTCATTCCTTTTACCGAATTTCCTATCTTCCGAGAAGCTAACCCGTCGTGTTGTGAGTATATCTTCATGTTAAGGAATCAGATTAGTTATCATTTTAGTGAAGGGGACCATAATTTCATTATGACAAAGAAGTGCTTGTGTCAAACTGATTGAGACCGTTACCACCATATATGATGTACCAACAGCTAAAAGCATAGCTTCATATTTCCTAGGTTTCTGAGGGTCGTACTAGGTTCCCCGGTAGTAAATCCGCTGAACAGCGTTGGCATTGGTCACCTTTATTCGCGGTGTGAGTATGAAAGGAGGGCGCCAATCCATTTGAGAGCGCTGCTGGACACTATTGGCAATAGACACTATGATTCACGGATTCAATATTAAAGTAGAGGGTGAATCCGGTTGAGAACGTTTCCAGGTGGTATAATGTCATACGCTTTCCCGAAGATCTCACCCTCCGAGATCCTAGTCCGCTGTAACGACTGCACATCATCGTGAGCACAGATACAAATTAGTATATATTATAGTAATGGTCACCTTAATTTCAAGCATCAGTTGGATGATCTTGTGTCAAACCATTCAAAAACGATATCACCTCCATTGAGACTCGAACGATATAGACAACAGCTGCACCTATCCTGTGATTCCGAGAGTCATATCTGTTAATACGGGAATAAATACGTTGAAGGGTTTTGGTAACTGAAACCTTAATTCACGGTGTGAAAATTAATGTGGGGTGTTAAACTGCCGGAGAACATTACCAATTCGAAGAAAGTATTTCTGCTACCGAACACTGCACCTTCAGAGAACCAAACCCGCTCTACCGCGAGTATAACTTCGTGATCAGAGAAGAAACTTTATTCCCAATTTAGTCAGGGGCACTTTAATTTCATGTTTGAATAAGAAGGTAGAAGAACAAACCGTTCGAGAGCGCTACCACCATTTGTGAGATTCAAACAGCTAAGTCAATAGCTTGACATATCCTGTGGTTCCGAGAGTCACACTATGTATACCAGGAGTCAATTCCCTGTACAGTACTGGCATCAGACATCCTAATAAATGGTATGAATATTAAAGTACAATGCCAAACCGCTGCAGAATGTTACCTATTCCGACAGAGTTAACATCTTACAGAAGGCCATACCTTCCGGAAATCAAACCCGCACTATCGAGGGTAAAACTTCGTGTTCAGAGAAACAAATTAGATAACATTTTAGTGACCGCCACCTTAATTTCATCTATAAATAGGAAGATCGGGAGTCAAACCGTTCGAGAACGTTGCCGCCTTGTTTGAGAGTCGACCGGATATGTCAGTAGTTTCACGTATCCTGTGATTCTGAAAGTCAAACCTCGTATTCCGGAAGTAGATCCGCTGTACAGTACTGGCCTTATACACACTATTGCACGGTAGAAATATTAAAGTACAGATTCAAACCGACGTAGATCGATACGTATTTGTATATTGTGAAACACTTCACAGAAGGCCTGGCCTTCGAGAACCAAATCCGCTGTATCGACAGTATAGCTTGGTGATCTGAGATACAAATTAGTTTACATTATTGTGACGGGCACATTTATTTTATGTATGAATTAAATGATCGATAGTGAAAGCGTTCGGAAACGTTACCACCTTCTGTGAGAGACAAATGGCTAAGTCAATAGCTTCATCTATAGAGAGATTGGGAGAGACAGACCAGCTACTCCTGGAATAAATACGCTCCGCAGTATTGCCAATAGACACCTTAATTCACGGTTCGAATTAAAAGATCGAGGATCAAACCGATGGTGAACGTTACCACCTTCTGTGAGTGACGAACGGCTAAGGCAATAGTTTCACGTATCCTATGATTTCGGGAGTCAAACCTGGTATCCAGGGAGTAAGTGCTCTGTACAGTATTAGCAGTAGATACGTTAATTCGCGGAGTGAATATTAAAATAGAGCGTTATACCGTGTAAGACCGCTATAATTGCTGTAAAGTCACAAATTTTTGCTAACGCCTTGCCGTCCAAGTAGCTAACACGCTGTTTCGAGAATATAGCTTCGTGTTTAGAGAAACACATTGGCATACAATTTAGTGACAGCGCCATAAATTCGTGTATGAATTAGAAAACCGTGAGTCAAAGCTTTCGAGAACGATACCAACTTCTGTGGGATACGAACGACAGAGTCAATAGCTTCACTTGTCCTGTGATTCGGAGAGTCAAACCAGGTATTCCTGGAGTACATCCGCTGAAGAGTATTTCCAATAGACACCTTCGTTCAGTGTTTGAATACCAAAGTAGTGCTTCAAACCGTATCTGAACGTTACCAATTGTCATAAAGTCGAACGTCCTACCGAAGTCCGTATCATCCGCGAACCTCACAAACTTCATCGAGATTGTAACTTCGTATTGAGAGAATCAAATCGTAAACATTTTACTGACGGGAACCTTAATTTCATTATGAATAAGCAGATCGAGTGTCAAACCGTTTGAGAAGGTTACTACCATATTTGAGATTCGGACGGCTAAGTATATTGCTTCAACTCTCCCGTGATTCCGAGAGTTAAATATGGTAATGTGGCGAGTAAGTCCGCTGTAATATATTGGCAATTGACAGCTCAATTCACGGCATGAATATTAGTCTAGAGATTCAAACCGACGGAGTGTATTACCAATGCGCACAAGGACATTTCTTTTACCGAATACCATAGCTTCCGTGAACCTGGCACGTTGTAGCGAGTGTCCTGCTTAATGTGCACGGAAACAAATTAGTAGATATTATAGCGGCCTAACACCACATGCATGTGTATAAATATCAACATCAAGAGCCAATGCGTTCGAGAACGTTACCAACAGCTGTGAGAGACGAACGCCCGAGTCAATCGCTTCAGTTATCCTGTGATTCCATAGAGTCAAACGTCGTATGCCAGGAGTACATCCGCGTAGCAGTAATGGCAATAGACACCATATTTCACGCTGTGAATATTAAGGTAGCGAGTTGAAACGTCGGTCAACATTACAGGTTGGTATAAAGTCATTCCTTTTACAGATTACCTTACCTACCGAGAACATAACCGGCGGCAAAGAGTATCTTGTTTAGTGTTCAGTGAAACAAATGAGTATTCATATTAGTGACGGGACCCATAATTTCATGTATAAATGAGAAGATTGCGAGGGAAACCTTTCGAGAGTGTTATCGCCTGCTTTTAATGTCGCACATCTAAGTCAATTGCTGCAGCTATCGTGTAATTCCGAGGGACCAACCAGGAATTCCTGGAGTAAATCCGCGGAACAGTATTGGCAATAGATACCTCAATTTACGGATCGAATATTAATGTACAGGCACAATCCATTGAAGAACGGTACCAATTGCTATAAACTCAAACGTTTTACGAAAGACC
>NIJG01000158.1:97353-153201 GCA_002201625.1 Euglossa dilemma
TATGGTTTCACTACACTGAAATGAATACTAATTTCCTTCCATGAACACGAAGTTATACCTTCGATTCAGCGGATTTGTTTTTTAGTGGGCAAGGCATTCGGTGAAACGTTTGACTTTATAGCAATTGCTAACGTTCTGCAACGGTCTGACTTTGCACTTTAATATGTATATCCTGAAATAGGATGTTTAATGACAACAGTGTACGGTGGACTTTCTCCCGGTATACCTTGTTTAACTCTCGGAATCACAGGATAGGTGAAACTATTGACTTGACCGTTCAAGTCTCAATCTAGGTGGTAACGTTCTCGAACGGTTTGGTTCTCGATTTTGATACACATTCATGAAAATGTGGTGCTTCTCTGCTAGTATGCCTACAAATTTGCTTCCGTGATCGATGAGCAGGACGCTCGCTACAGAGGTTTAGGTTCTCGGAAGGGAAGGTATCCCGTAAGAGGAATGACTTTATACGAATTTGTAATGTTCGCCGATGGCTGGACTCTCTACATTATTATTCATGCTGTGAGGTAAGATGCCTATTGGCACTACTGTTCGGTGGATTTACTCCAGAAATACGTGGCATTACTCTCGGGTTGCAAGACAGGTGATGCTATGCGCTTAGCCGTTCGTTTCTTATAGAGGGTGATAACGTTCGCGAACGGTTTGACACTCGATATTCTAATTCGTACATGAAGCTAAGGTGCCCATTACTGAAATGAAGGCTAATTTCTTTCCCTAAACACGAGGTAATTCTCTCGAAACGGCGAGTTTGCTTCTCCGAAGGTAAGGCCATGGGTAAAATGTTTGAATTTATACCAACTGGCATTGCTCTTAAATGGTTTGACGCTTTACCTTTTCACTCAAACCGTGAATTAAGGTATTTATTGGCAATACCATTCAGCGAACTTACTCTCGGTTTTCCGGGGTTGCCTCTCGGAAACACGGGATAGGTGAAGCTATTGACTTAGTCGCTCGTCGCTCACAGAAGTTGGAAACTTCCACGAAAGGATTGACCATCGATCTTGTAATTCATACATGAAGCTGAGGTGACCGACACTAACATGTGTAATAATTTGTATCGCAGGCACGAAGTGTTACTCTCGATACCACGGGTTAGTCTTTCGGAGGGATCGGTCTTCGGTAAAACTTTTGAATTTGTAACAATTGGTAGCATTCTCAAACGGTTTGACGCTCTATTTTAATATTCAAACCGTGAATTCAGATGTCTGTTGCCAAAACCGTTTACCGTCCTTACTCCCCGAGAACCTGGCCTGACTCTCGGAATCGCAGGATGGGTGAAGCTATTGACTCAGCCGTTCTACAGTCAAAGATGGTGGTAACGTTCTCGAGCTGTTTGGCCCCTGTTCTTCTGTTTCCTAGATGAAGGTAAGCCGCTCATCACTAAAATGAATACCAATTTCTTTCTGTGAACACCATCTTATACTTTCTATCAAGCCGCTGCCGTTCGCGGAAGGTGAGGTCTTCGCTAACACGTTTTACTTTATAATAATTGGTACCTTTCTTAAACGGCTTGTTGCTCTATTTTAATATTCAAACCGTGAATTAATGTGTCTATTGCCAATAATGTAGCACTCTCAACCGGACTGACGCTCTACCGTGAATTGCAAACCGTGAATTATTATGTCTATTGCCAATGCTGTAATGCGCATTTACTCCCAGAGTACCTGGTTTGACTCTCAGTATCGCAGGATCGGTGACGCTATTGGCTTACACGTGCGATTCTCAAGGTAGTTGATAACGTTATCCAACGTCTAGACTCTCGATATTCTAAGGCACACATAGAGTTAAGGCGCCTGTCACTGAAGCGATTACTAAGTTCTGTCGCTGATCACGATGATATACTCTCGATAAATCGTGTTAGCTTCACCGGAGATAGGGCTATCAGCAAATGTTTGACCCTATTCCAATAGCTAATGTTCTACAACGGTTTGACGTTCCGCTTTAATATGCGAACAGAGCATGAAGGTGACTATTGCGAATACTGGTAAGCGTATTTACTCCCTAAATACTTGGCTTAGCTTACGGAATGACAAGATAGGTGAAGCTAATAACTAAGGCGTTCGATTCTCAAATAAGGAGGTAACGTTATTGAACGGTTTTACCCACTACCTTCTAAATCATACCTGATGTTATGGTGCCTTTCACTCCAATGTATACTAACTTGTTTCGGTCTACACTAAGTAACACGCTCATTGCGGCGCGTTAGATTCTTGAAAGTTAAGCCCTTCATTGAAAAATATGACTCTATAACTGTACGTAAAGTTCTCCGATGGTTTAACTCTCTACCTTATTATTCATACCGCGAATTGAGGTGTCCATAGCCAATATTTCAGTGTATTTACTGCCGGAATATATGGTTTGGCTCTGGATCCACAGGATAAATGAAGCCATTGACATCACCTTCGATTCCCAAAGAATGTGGTATCTTTTTCAAACGGATTAACTCACGACTTTGCTATTTATACATGAAAATGTGGTGTCCGTCTGCTAACATGTCTACTAATTTGTTTCCGTCATCATTAAGCATGACACTCGCTACAGCGCGTTAGGTTCTCGGAAGGTAAGGATTTCGGTAAAAAGAATGACTTTATACGAATAGGTAACATTCTGCAGCGGTTCGACGCTTAAAAATAAATCCGTGAATTAAGGTACCTGTTGCCAATATAGTTCAGCGGATTGACTCCCGGAGTACCTGGATTGACTATCGAAATATCAGGATAGGTGAGGTTATTGACATAGCCGTTTGACTCCCAGGGAGGGTGGTAATATCCTCGAACGGTTTCACCTTCGATAATCCAATTCATACATGAATTTAATGAACCGTCAATAAAATATTTACTAATGTGTTTCCCTAAACACGAAGTTATTCTGTCGATACTGCGATTTAGCTTCTCGGGCCGTAAGGTCTTCGGTAAAGGTGTTGACTTTATACCAATAGATGACGTTCTCAAATGGTTTCACGATCTACTTTGATATTCACACTGTGATTTAAGGTATCTGTTGCGAATAGTGTACAGCGGATTGACTTCCGGAATATCTGGTTTGACTATCGAAATAACAAGAGAAGTGGAGCTATTGATACTACGTTCGTCTCTCGAGGAATGTGGGATCGTTTTAGAAAGGTTTGACTGTCGATTTTTCGATTCAAACATGAAAATAAGTAGTTCGTCTGCTAAAATGCGTACTAACTTGTATCTCTGTTTAGGAAGCTATATTCTAGATACAGCGAGTTTTGATCTCAGAGTCTAAGGTCTTCGGAGAAACGCATGACTTCAACCAACTGGTAATGTTCTCAAACGGTCTGTCGTTCTATTTTAATGTTCAATTAATTATGGTGTCAATTGCTAATAGAGTGGAGCGCATTTACTCCTGGAATACTTGGTCTGTCCCTCGGAATCACGCGGTAGGTGATGCAATTGACTTAGCTGTGGGACACTAGAAAAAGGTGGTAACGTACTCGGACGGTTTGACCATCGATCTTCGTATTCATAAATGAAATTCAGGTCCCTGCCACTAAAGTGTAAACTAATTTGTTTCTCTGAACATGAAGTATTACTCTGGATACGGCGGGTTAGTTTTTCGGTCTGTAAAGCTTTCTGTAAAGCGCTTGACTTTGTAGAAACTGGTAACGATGTCAAACTGTGTGACGCACTATTTTCATATTTGTACCGTGAATTGACGGAACCACCGCCAATACTGTTTAGTGTATTTACTCCCGGAATACCTTGTTAGTTTCTCCGAAAGATGAAGCTATTGATTTAGCCGTTCGTCTGTCACAGATGGTGGCAACGTTCTCGAGAGGTTTGGCCCTTAAGCTTCTAATTTATGCATGAAGTGAAGTTGCCCGTCTCTCAAATGAATACTAATTTCAATCACTGAACACGAATTTATGCTCTCGTTTCAAAGGGTTAGTTTTTCGGAGGATAAGGTTTTCTATGAAACTTTTGAGTTTATAACAATTGGTATCGTTCCCGAACGGTTTGACTCCCGATTATGCTTTTCATTCATGAAAATGCTGTGTGTCTGCTACAAAGTCTACTAATTTGTTTCTGAGGGCACTGGACATGATATTCGATACTGCGGGTTAGGCTCAAGGAAGGTAAGGTTTTCGGTAGATTGTATGACTTCATAGGAATGGGTTATATTCTCGAACGGATTGACTCCCAAATTTAATAATCAAACCGTGAAACAAGATGGTTACTGCCAATGCTATATAGTGGATTTACATTTGGAATGCCAGGTTTGACGATCGGAATCACAGGATGGGTGAAGCTGTTGACTTCACCGATCGATTCACAGAGATAGTGGGATCGTTTTCGAATGGTTTGACTCTCGATTAATCTATTCATAGATGAAAATAAGGCTACCGTCTGCCGGAATGTCTACTAATTTCATTCCGTGAACATTAAGTAAGACACACGCTGCAATGGGTTAGTTTCTCGGAAGGTCAGGTATTCGTTAAAAGGAGTGACTTTATATGAATTTTTATTCTTTTTCTACGGTTTGCTTCAATGCTTCAATATTCATACAGTGAATTAAGGTGATTATTGCCAGTACTGTTCACCGGATTCACTCCTGGAATACCTGATTTGACTTTCGTTTTCACTATATAGGTGAAGCTATTGACTTAGCCGATCGACTCACAATGAATGTGGCATTGTTCCCTAACCGATTGACCCTCGATCTTCTAATTCATACATGATGTTAAGGTGCCCGTCACTAAAATGTGTACCAATGTTGTTCACTAACCACCACGACATACTCTCGATACGGCGGGTTCTGTTCTCGGAATGTAATCCCTGCGGTAAAAGATTTGACTCTCGAAGGATACATACAGTTCTACAGCGGTATGACTGTCTGCCTTAATATTCATACCTTGAACTATGGTGTATATGGCGAATACTGAACAGGGAACTTAGTTCCAGAGTACCTCGTTTGACTCTCGGAAGCTAAGGATAGGTGGAGCTACTGACTTAGCCGTTCGGCGCTAAAGAAAGGTGGTATCGTTCTCGAACCGTTTGGCAGCTGATCTTTTAATTCATACATGAATTTGTGGTCCTGTAACTAAAATGCATAGCAATGCGTTTCACTAAACACGAAGTCATTCTCTCAATATTCCGCGAATTAAGGCATCTATTACCAATACTAGACAGCGCATTTACTCGCAGAACATGTGGTTTAGCTCCCGCAATCACAGAAGAGGTGAAGCTAGTCACTTAGCCGTTCGACTCTCAAAGAAGGTCGTAACTATCACGAACGGTTAGATCCTCGATCTTCTACTACATACATGAAATTAACGTGCCCCTCTCTAAAGTGCCTACTATTTTCTTTCCATGAATACTAAGCAAGACTCTCACAAAAGCGGGTTGGGCTTCTCGGAAGGTACGGCCTTCGGTAAAAAGATAGATCCCATACGCATATGTAACAATCTATAACGGTTTGACGCTCTACCGTAATATTCAAACCGTAAATTGAGGATCGTATTGCCAACACCTGGATTTCCAGGCATAGCAGTCGGTGTTACAGTGTAGGTGAGGCTATTGACTTCGCTGTTCGCTTCCCAAAGTAGGTGGTCACGTTCCCCAACGGTTTGACACTCGATAATCCATTTCATACATGAAATCAAGGTGCCCGTCACTGAAATCTCAGCTAATGTGTTTTACAGGACGCGAAGATATACTCTAGATACAACGAATTTGGTTCTCGGAAGGTAAGGGTATCGGTAAATGTTTTACTCTGTGCCTATATGCAACATTCTACTGCGGCTTGACTCTGTACATTAATATTGATTCCGTCAATTGGAGTATGTATTGCCGATATCGTTCAGCGGATTTACTCTCGGAATACCAGGTTTGATTCTCGGAAATACAAGATAGGTGAAGCTATTGACATAGCCGTTCCTATCTCACAGAAGGCGGTAACGTCCTCCAACGGTTTGACACTCGAGATTCTAATTCATACATGAAAATAAGGGGCTCGACACTAAAATATCTACTAATTCGACGCCATCAACACAGTGTTATAATCTCGATATTTCCGGTTAATTTTTCGGACCGCACGGCGTTCTGTAAGAAGTATGACCCTACACTAGTAGGTAATGGTCTACAACAGCAGGACGGCCTGTTGTAATATTCAAACGGTGAATTGGAGTTCCTATTGCCAAAAATGTACAGTGAATTTACTCCAGGAATACCTGATTTGATTCTCGGAATCACAAGCTAGTTGAAGCTATAGACTTAGCCATGCGAATCTCAATGAAAGTGGTAAAGTAGTCGAACGGTGTATCTCGTGATGTTCTTATTCGTACATGAAATTGATATTCCTGTCACTAAAGTGTATACCAATTTGCTTCTCGGAACACGAAGTTATACTCCCGATATAGCGGGTTATCCTCTCGAAGTTAAGGCTCTCTGTGAAACTTAGACTATTTAGCAATAAGTTACCTTCTCAAATAGTTTGACGCTCTACTGTATTATTCAAACCGTGAACTAGGGTATCCATTCCCAAGAGTGTACTGCGGATTGAATCCCGGAACACCTGGCTTGACTAGCGGAATCGCAGAATCGGGGAAGCCATTGGCTTAGCCGTTCGACTCTAAATGAAGGTGGTATTGTTCTCGAAATGTTTGTCCCTCTATCTTCATATTCGTACATGAAATTAAGGTTTGCGTCACTATAATGTTTACTAATTGCTTCCTGTGAACACGATGTTATACCCTCGATACACCGGTACAGCCTTTCGGAGTGTAAGGTATTCAGCAAAACATTTGACACTACACAAAACTGGTAACGCTCTCTAAAGATTTGAATCTCTACACTAATATTAAAGCTGTGAATTAAGGTGTCTATTACGAATACTCATCAGCGGACTAACTCCCGGAACACCAGACCTGACTCTCGGAATCACAGGATAGAGTAAGCTAATGATTTAGCCGCTTGACTCTCAAAGAAAGAGGTAACGTTCTCGTACGTTTTGACCATCGATCTTTCAATTAATACATGAAATTGAAGTGTGTGTCGGATAAAATTTCTACTGACTTGCTTCTTCGAACACAAACTTATACCCACGATATAGCGGTTTATGTTCTCGGAAGGTACGGTATCCGGTAAGGAGTATGAGTCTGTGAGAGACGCACGGCTAAGTCAACACCTTCACTTATCCTGTGATTCAGAGTTTCAAACCTGGTCTTCCGGGAGTAAATCCGCTGTACAGTATTGGCATTAGAAACGGTACAATCAGCTATAAATGTTTAAGTACAGAGTCACAAAGTTGTACAACTATACATATTGGTATAGTGCCTACCATTTGTTCGAAGGCCGGTCCGTCCGAGAAGCTAATCCGCTGTATCGAGGGAATAACTTCGTGTTCGGAGGATTAAATTAGAAAATATTTGAGTGACGGGGACCTTAATTCCATTATGAATAAGAAGATCGGGTGTCAAACCGATCGAGAAAGGTACCAACTTCTGTGAGGGACGAACGGCTGATTCAATAGCTTCACATATCCTGTGATTCCGAGAGTCAAACCAGGTATTCCGGAAGTAAATCCGCTGAACAGCATAGGCAATAGACTCCTTAATTCACGGTTGGAATATTAAAGCAGGCCGATAGGCCGTTGCAGAACATTACAATTGGTGTAAGATCAATCTATTTATCGAATGCCTTACCCTCCGAAAAACTAACTCGCTCTACCGCGAGATTGTCACCCTGTTCAGTGGTACGAACTAGCATACATTGACTGGTGATCACCACAATTTCATGCATGAAATAGAAGATCGAAAGCCAAACCCTACGAGATTGTTCCCACCTTCTATAGGAGTCGAACAGCTAAGACAGTCAGTTCACCAAACCTGTGATTCGGAGCGTCAAACAAGGAACTCCTGGAGAAATTCCGCTGAATAGTATTGGCAGTAGACACCTTAATTCACGGTTTGTATATTGGTGTAGAGCATCAAACTGTAGCAGAATGATACCTATTCGTATAAAGTCAATCTTTTTACCGAAGGCCTTACCCACCGAGAAGATAACCAGGTGTATTGAGGGCGTAAGTTCGTGTTCAGAGAAAGACATTAGTAAAATTTTTAGTGATGGGCATCATAAGTTCATGTATGAATTAGCAGATAAAGTTTGAAATTATTCCACAACGATACCGCCTCCTTTGAGAGACTAACTGCTCAGTCAATAGCTTCACCTATCCTGTGATTCAGAATCTGAAACCAGGTATTCCGGGAGAAAATCCGCTCTACAGTATTGGCATCATACACCATATTTCACAGTGTAAATATTAAAGTCCAGAGTCAGGCCGTTGTAGATCGTTACCTATTGAAATGTAGTCAAACTTCTTACTGAAGGCCTCGCTTTCCGAATAGCTAACCCACTGTATCGAGAGTATAACTTCATGATCAGAGGATCAAATTAGAAAATATTTTAGTGACGGAGAACTTAATTTCATTATGATTTGGAGGATCGGGTGTCAAACCATTCGAGAACGTTACTACCAACTTGTTTGAGATTCGAACGGCTAAGCCAATAGCTTCACCTATCCTGTGATTCAGAATCTGAAACCAGGTACTCCGGGAGTGAACCCATTAGATATTGTTGGCAGTGGAGACCGTAATTCACGGTGTAAATGTCATAGTACATAGTCATTCCGCTGTAGATCCATACATATTGTTATACAGTAACACTTATTACCGAATGTCGTACCATACGAGGACCCAACCCTCTGTAGCGATTGGCATTCTCAGTATTCACGTGATCATATTAGTAGACATTTTGGCGTACGGACACATTACCTCCATTAATGAATACGAGGATCGAGTGCCAAACCGTTCGAGGACGTTACCAACTTCTATGTGAGGCGAACGGCTATTGTCAATGACTTTACCTATCCTGGGCTCCGAAAGTCAAGCCAGATATACTGGGAGTACATCCGCTATGCAGCATTTGCAGTAGATACTATATGTTGCGAATTGAATGTTAAAATAGAGCGTCACACCGTGTGAGAACGTTACTAATTGCTTTGAAGACAAACGTTTTACCGAATGCCTTATCATCCGAGAAGCCAGTACGCCGTATCGTGAGTATAACATTCATAATGAAATTAAGGTCCCTGTCTCTAAAATTTTTACTAATGTGATTCCCTAAACATGTAGTTATACTCACGATACGGCGTATAAGCTTCTCCGATGATAAGATCGAGTGTCAAACCGTTCGAGAAAGTTACCAGCTTCTGTGAGAGATGAACGACTCTGCTATAGCTTTACCTATCCTGTGGTCAGCAGAGTCAAACCATGTATTCTGGAAGAAAGTCCGCTGAAGAGGCTGGCAACGGACACCACAATTCAGGGTTTGAATATTAAAGCAGGCCGTCAAGCCGTTGTATAACGCTACCTATACGAGCTAGTATTCATTTCAGTGACGGACAGCTTATCTTCGTGTGCGAATTAGAAGATCAGGGGCCAAACAGATCGAGAATGTTGCCACCTTCCGTGAGAATCGAACGACTACTTCAATAGCTTCACCTATCCTGAGATTAAGATAGAAAAACCAGGTACTCCGGAAGTGAGGGCGCTGAGCACTATTGGCAACAGGCACCATAATTCACGGTTTGAATAATAAATATAGAAAGTCAAACCGTTTATGGACGTTACCAATTGCTATAAATTCAAAAGTTTGACCGAAGACCTTACCCTCCGATGAACTAACTCGCTGTATCGGGAGCATAACTTCGAGTTCAGAGAAAGAAATTAGTATTGATTTCAGTGACGGGCACCTTCACTTCATGTATGAATTAGTAGCCTGAGGGTGCAACGGATCGAGAATATTACGATTTTTTTTGAGACTCGAACTGCTGAATCAATCGCTTCACCATTCCTGTGGTTCCAAGAGTCACGCTAGGAACACCAGGAGCCTATCCGCTGTACACTATTGGCAATGGGCATCTTAATTCACTGTTCCAGTATTATTGTTGTGCGTGAAGCCGGTTGAGATCGATACCAGATGGTATAAAG
Organism: Euglossa dilemma; assembly: GCA_002201625.1. Taxonomy (NCBI): domain Eukaryota; kingdom Metazoa; phylum Arthropoda; class Insecta; order Hymenoptera; family Apidae; genus Euglossa; species Euglossa dilemma. The sequence continues at coordinate 107,384 of NIJG01000158.1, forward strand.
TCATACTTTTTACCGAGTACCTTACCTTCCGATAGCACAATCCCTTTTAGCGAGTGTCTTGCTTAGTGCTCGCGGCAACAAATTAGAAGACATTCTAGCAGACGGACACCTTATTCTCATGTCTGAATAGCAAAATCGAGTGACACACTACTCGAGAACATTACCACCATCTTTCGGATTCGAACGGCTAAGTTAATTACTTCTCGTATCCTGGGATTCCGAGAGTCAAACCAGGTATTCCGGCAGTAAATCCGATGAAGAGTTTTGGCAATAGTCCTCTATATTCACCGTTTGAATATTAAAATAGAGCGTCAAACCGTTTGTGACCGTTACCAATTATAATAAAGTCATATCTTTTACCGAATGCCGTATATTCCGAGATCCTAACCCGCTGTAGCGAGTGTCCTACATAATGTGCACGGAAGAACAATAATAGACAGTTTATCGGAGGAGCACCGCATGTTTGTGTATAAATATCAACATCGAGAGTGAAGGCGATCGAGAACGTTACGGCATTCTGTGAGAGACGAACTGCTAAGTCAATTGCTTCACCTATCCTGTGATGTGAAGAGTCAACCCGGGAAAACCGAGACTAAGTCCGCTGATCAGTATTGCCAGGAGATACCTTAATTTACGGTTTGTATAGTAAAGTAGATCGTCGTACCGCTTGAGAACGATACCGGTTGGTATAAAGTGAATCGATTTATAATTATCATGTCTACCGGGAATCTAACCAGCTGCAGCGAGTGTGTTGCTTAGTGTAAACGGAAACATGTAGGTATACATTGTAGTGACTGGCACCGTATTTTCGTGTATGGGTGCGAAGGCCGAGAGGCAAACAGTTCCAGAACGATACCACCTTCTGTGAGTATCAATGACATCACAACTAAGACGATAGCGTCACCTATCCTGTCATTCCGAGAGCCACATCAGGTATATCGGCGGTACATTCGCTGTACAGTAATGGCAATATTCACTATATTTCATAGTTTGCATGTTAAAGTAGAGCGTCAAACCGATAGAGAACTGTACAAATTTGTATATCATCCTGCTCCGTACCGGATACCTTACCTTCGGAGAACATAACCCGCTGTATCGTGAGTATAACTTCGTGTTTATAGAAACAAATTAGTAGACATTTTACCAGACGCGCACCTCAATTTCATGTATGAATAAGGGTACCGTGTGCCAAACCGCTCGAGAACATTTCCACCTTCATTGATGGTCGAGCTGATAAGTCAATAGCATCACCTCACCTGTTCTTCCGATAGTTCAACCAGGTATTACGGGAGCCAATCCGCTATACACTATTGGTAATGGACACTGTAACTGACGGTTTGAATATGGAAGTCCAGAGTCTAACCCTTGTACAATGTTACCTGATGGTATAATGTCAAAAGTTTTACCGAAGGCCTTCCCTTCCGCATACCTCACTGGATTTTTCGAGATTATATGTTTGTGTTCATAGAAAAAAATTATTATCCATTTCAGTGTCGGGCACCTTACTTCCATGTATGAATTATATGACCTCGGATCAAACCATACAGGAACTTCACCTCCTTCCATGAGATTCGAACGGCTAAGTCAATAGCTTCACCTATCCTGTTATTCCGAGAGTTATACTTCTTATTCCGGGATTATATCCGCTGTAGTAAATAGGGACTTCGATTCTCGGTATCAATATTAACGTAAAGGGTCAACCGGTTTCAGATTGTTACCTATTTTTATTGAGTCAAACTTTTTGCCGTATGCCCTACCTTCGGAGAACCTAAGCCGCTGTTGCCAGAGTATGACACCGTTTTCAGAGGTACAAACTACTATACGTTTTAGTAATGGGCACCATATTTTCATGCACGAATAGGAAACTCGATTGTGAAACCGTTCGAGTGCGCTACCACCATCTGTGGGATTGAAACGGCTAAACCAGTAGCTTCACTTACCCTGTAGTTTCGAGAGTCAAACCAGGTATTCCGAGAGAAAATTCGGTGAACAGTATTGGAAATAAACGCCTCAGTTCTCGGTATGCATATTAAAGTCGAGAGACAATCAGTTCGTGTACGTTTCCAATTGGTATACAGTAAAACGTTTCACCGAAAACCTTACAGTCTGCCAACGTAACTCGCCGTATCGGGAGTGTAACATCGTGTTCAGAGGTACACATTGGTACACATTGTAGTTCACGGCGCCTAGATTTCATGTAGAAATAAGATGTTCGAGAGTCAAACCATTGGAGGACGTCGCCACCATCCGTGCGCGTCCCACAGCTAAGACAATAGCTACACATATCCTGTTATTCCGAAAGTCAAACCAGATAATCCGGAAGTAAATGCGCTGTACAGAATTGGCAATAGACACCTCAGTGCACGGTTTGAATACTAAAGCAGGTGTTATGCCGTTGTATAAGAGTACCAATAGGTGTAGGATCAAAAATCTTGCAGAAAGCCATACATTCGGAGAAGATAACCCGCTGTATCGAGAGTATAACTTCGTTTCCAGTGAAGCAAATTAGTATACATTTTAATGACATGTTCCGTAACTTCAGGTATGAATGAGAAAATGGAGGGTAAAACTTTTCATCAACGTTACCACCTTCCCTGCGAGTCGCATAGCTAAAGCAATATCTTCACGTAACCTGTGATTCCGGGTGACACACAAGTTATTGCGGGAGTTGATACGCTGAACAGTATTGGCTATAGAAACCTCTATTCACGGTTTGAATGTTAAGGTAGTGCGACTACCCGTTCGAGGACGTTATTAATTGGTATAAAGTTATACGTTTTCCAGAAGACCTTATCTTCCGAGAACATAGCCCCCGTTACAGCGAGTGTCTCGCTTAGTGCTGACGGAAGCGAATTAGTAGACATTTTAGCAAAAGAAGACCTTATTTTCATGTCTGAGTAGCAAAATAGAGAGTCAACCCACACGAGAATGGTACCACATTCTGTGGGATACTCAGAGAGTAAATGACCAGTACAGTGTTGGCAAGAGACACCTTAATTCTCGGAATATATTATAAAGCAGACCGTCATACCGTTGTAGAGCGTTGCCTATTTGTATATAGTTAAATCTCTTTCCGAAACCATTACCTGCCGAGAATGTAAACCTCTGTATCGAGAGTATAACTTCTTGTTCATAGAAACACATTAGTCTACATTTTAGTGACGGGAACCATAATTTCATGTATGAGTAAGAAGTTCGTGCGTCAAATCGTTGGAGAACGTTACCAATTGGTATAGACACAAACGCATCACCGAAGACTTTACCCTCCGAAAACTTATCCCGCTGTATCGAGGGTATAGTGTCGTGCTGAAAGGAACAAATTAGCATACATATTAGTGACAGTCACCTTAATTTCATGTATAAAACAGAAGATCGGGTGTGAGAACGATACCAACTTCTTTCACGGTCGAAAGGCTAAGTCAATAGCTTCACCTATCCTATGATTCCGAGAGTCAAACCAGGTATTACTGGAGTAAACGCGATGTACCCTATTGGTAATTGTCACCTTAATTCACGGTTTGAATATGAAAGTAGTACGTCAAACTGTTTGAGAGCGTTAGCAATTTGTATAAAGTCAAACGTTTTACCGAAGGTGTTAACTTCCGCCAACCTCAACCTCTTCATCGAGGATATAACTTCGTGTTCAAAGATTGAAGTTAGTATTGATTTCAGAGACGGACACCATGACTTCATGTATGAATTAGAAGATCTAACGTCAAGCCGCTCGAGGACGTTGCCACCGTCTGTGAGAGAAGAACGGCAATGTGAATAGCTTCACCTATGCTGGTATACCGAAAGTCAACTATACATTCCGGGAGTAAATCCGCTGTACACAATTGGCACTAGTTACATTATTTCGCGGATGAATATTTAAATAGAGAGTCACACCGTCTGAGAATGTTACCTCCCACTTTGATATTCGAGCGGATAAGTCAATAGATTCACCTATCCCCTGATTTCTTGGTGCATTCCCGGAAATCCGAGAGCAAGTCCGCTGAAAAGTTTGACAATTGATACCTTAGTTCACGGTTTGAATATTAAAGTAGAGCGTCAAAGCGTTTTAGTGCGTAGTCAATTGGTATAACGTCAAACACTTTACCCAAGGCCTTACCTTCAGTGAAGCAAACTGGCCGTTACGAGAGTATATCTTCGTGTTCAGGGAAAGTAATTAGTCCTCATTTCAGGACGAGCAGCTTAACTTCATGTGTAAATTAAAAGATCGAAGGTAAACCGTTCGAGAACGGTACCACCTTCTGTGAGGGACGAACGGCTAAGTAAATAGCTTCACATATTCTGTGATTCCGAAAGTCAAACTTGGTATTGCGGGAGTTAATCCTCTGTACACTATTGGCAATGGACACCTTAATTGACGGTTTGAATATTAACGGAGAGCGTGAAACCGTTTGAGAACGTTACCTACTGATACAAAGACAAACCTTTTACCGAAGTCGTTACCCTCCCATAACATAACCCGCAGTATCGAGAGTATAATTTCGAGTTCAGAGAAACAAATTTATTACACATTTTAGAGCCGGCCGCCATGATTTCATGTATGCAATAGAAGATCGAGAGTCAAACCATATGAAATCGTTAACATCTTCTTTGAGAGTCGAACGACGTAGTCAATTGCTTCACCCGTCCTGCAGTTCCGAGAGTTAAGCCTGGTATTCCGGGAGACAATCCGCTGTGCAATATCGACAATGGAAACATTAATTTACAAATTGAATATTAAAGGAGAGCGTGGAACGGTTTGCAAACGTTAGCAGTTGGAATAAAGTTAAGCGTTTTACCAAATACCATACCTTGCGAGAACATAACCCGTTGCATCGCGTCGGTTGCTCAGTGTGAACTGAAACACGTTGGTAGACGGTTCAGCAGACGGGCACCTTATTTTCACGTACGAGCAGAAAAATCGGCAGTCAAACGGATCGAGATCGATCCCACATTCTTTGAGAGGCGAACGGCAAAGCAAATAGCTTCTCCTATCCTGTTATTCCGATATTCAAACCAGGTATTCCGGGAGTCCCTCTGCTGTACGCTATTGGCAATGGACACCTTAATTTACGTTATGGATATTATAGTAGAAGGTCAATTTGGCGGAGAACATTACGGAATGATATAAAATCGTACTTTTTGCCGCATACCTTGCCTTCCAAGAACAAGCCAGCTGTAGCGAGTGTTATGCTTAGTGCACACGGTAGCAAATTAGTAGACATTATAGCAGAAGCACACCTTATTTTCCTATACGAATTAGAAGATCGGGTATCTATCCTTTACAGAACAATACCACCTTTTTGAGAGTTGAACGGCTAAGTTAATAGCTTCACATATCCTATGACTCCGAGAGCCAGACCAGTTATTCGGGGAGTAAATGCCCTGTGCCCTCTTGGCAATGGACACGTTAACTCACTGTTTGACTAATAAAGTAGAACGTCAATCCGCTTAAGAAAGCAAGCAAATAATATAAAGGCAAACGTTTTACTGAAGACCTTGCCTTCCGAAAGCATATCCCGTTGTACAGAGAGTATAACATCGTGTTCAGAGGACCAAATTAGTACAAATTTTTATGAGGGGCACCATATTTTCATGCATGAATAGAAAATTCGAGAGTCAAACCGTTCGAGAGCGCTACCACCTTCATTGAGATTGAATCGTCTAAGTCCGTAGCTTCACCTATCCAGCGTTTCCGAGAGGCAGATCAGGTATTCCGGGAGTAAGTGCAGTGAACAGTCTTGGCAACAGACACCTTGTTTCACGATTTCAATATTAAATTTGAGCGTCAAACAATTGCAGAACGATATGTATTCGTATTAAGTCATTCTTTTCACCGAATACCTTACCATCTGAGAACCTAACCCGCTGCATCGAGTGTCCCGCTTATTGTACACGGAAACAGTTCAGTAGACATTTTAGTGGGAGGACACCAAATTTTTGTGTATAAATATAAACATCGAGAGTCAAAGTGTACGAGAACGCAACCACCTGCTTTGAGCGTTGCACAGATAAGCCAATAGCTTCATATATACTGAAATTCTGAAAGACCAACCAAATATTCCGGCAGTATATCCGTTGAACTGTGTTGACAATGTACACCTTCTTTCACGGCATGAACATTAAAGTAGAGAGTCAAACCGCCGGAGAACATTTGCAATTGGTAAAAAGTCATTCTTCTTTCTGAATACTTCACCTTCCGAGAATCCAACATGCTCTAGGGAGTATTTTGCTTAGTGTTCACAGAAACAAATTAGTAGTCATTTCAGCAGACGGACACCTTAATTCCATGTATCAACAAGAAAATCGAGACTTTCCGGTTCGAGAATGTTATCACCTATATTCAGATTCACACAGCTGAGTGAATGGCTTCAGCTATCCTGCGATTGCGAGGGCCAGACCAGGTCTTGCGGGAGACAATCCACATTGCAGTATTAACAGTATACACGTTAATTTACGGTCTTATCATTAAAGTAGGACGTGTAACATGCCGAGAACGTTACCTGTTGCTATAGTGTGCAACTTTCTATGGAAGGCCTTACCTTCCGAGAACAAATCCCCCGGTATCGAAAGTATAACTTCGTGTTGAGAGAAACACATTATTGTAGCTTTCACTGATGGGCACCATAATTTACTGTATATATGAGATTATCGCGTGGCAATCCGTTTGATAACGATATCACCACCTTTGAGAGTCGCACAGCCAAGTCCATAGCGTCACCTATCCAGTGATACCGAGAGTCAAACCAAGTATTCCGGGATTAAATCGACTGAACAGTATTTGCAATACACACCTTAACTGTCGACTTGAATATTACAGTTGAGAGTCAAACCGTCGGAGAACATTACGAATTGGTATAATGTAATACTTTAACTAATACCTTTCTTTCCTGGAACCACACCAGCTGCAGCGAGTATTTTGCTTAGTGCTCACGGAAACAAATTAGGAGATATTTTAGCAGACGGACACCTTATTTTCATATATCAATAAGGGGATCGAGAGTCAAACCGTCGCGAGTACGTTAGCACTTTCTTCGAGATTTGAAAAGCTAGGTCAATAGCATCCCCAATCCTGTGATTCGGAGGGTCAACCCAGATATTGCTGGAATAAATACGCTGTGCAGTATTGGCAATAGACACCTTCATTCATGGTTCGAATATTAACCCTTTTAGTGCCGGGCGAAAAGGATGTGCCTATGCGAGAATATCCGGCCGAATTTCACAGTTTTACTATGGATTGGGAAAATGCTCATAAAAACTAAACGAGAAACAATATTTACATGATTCAAAAAACAGTGTACCAGGGATGACATAGAGAACAAAACAGTGACAATAACTTTTCTCTACTCATTAAAAATTATATAAATATCAAGGGTACAAATGTTCATAAAAATGAATGAATCTTTTTATCATAATTTTATATGGACCAATTATTGTGAAGTATATACTTTGCATTTCCATTGTGTTTTGTAACTACGTAAACAATATTACATAACACTAATAAAAGATACGTCGAATGTACATGGTGAGCGCCGGGTGGATTAACTCTCCCAAAACATATAATATTGTCCAAAAATAGTTGAAACGAAAAACTATTTTTTTTTTAATTCACTCGTAATGAAATTATATCATTTATAATGTATTACAAAATTATTTTGAGACAGAATCCTCCCGAAATGCGAATAGCAAGGCGCTACGCGACGCGGGCCGATATATCGGCACTGGAACTTCTCGCCAATGTAGCAGGTGCCGATATGTCGTCTCCCGGAACGCAATGGATTAAAACACAACGTCACACCGTTTGAGGATGCTACTAATTGTTATATACTCAAACGTTCTATCGAAGGCCGTATCTACAGCTAACCTCAAACGCTGTCACGAGACTGTAACTTCCTGTTCAGCGAAATATAATAGTATTCGTTTCAGCGAAGGGCACGTTAACTGCATGTATGAGTTACAAGATAGATGGTCACACCGTTCGAGAACGTTATCTCCCTCTTCGAGAGTCGAACGTATAAGTCAATAGCTCCACCTATCCTATGATTCCGAGAGAAAAACAAGGTAATCCGATCGAAAATCCGTTGATGGATATTGGCAATGGACACCATAATCCACGGTTTGAATCTTAAAGCAGACCGTCATACCGTTGCAGAACGGTACATGTTGTTATAGGGTCAAACAATTTACCTATAACCTTACCATCGGAGAAGCTAACCCGCAGTTTTGAGAGTATTATTTCGTGCTCAGGGAAGGAAACTAGTATTCATTTCCGTGACGGGCACCTTATCTTCTTATATGAATTAGAAGATTGAGCGTCAAACCGCTCGAGAACATTGCCCCCTTCTGCGACAGACGAACGACCAAGTGGATAGCTTCGCCTATCCTGAGATTGCGAGAGTCAAACCAGGCATACCAGGAGTATATCCGCTGAAAGGTATTGGCTATAGACACATTAATTCACCGTTTGAATATTTTAATCGCGAATCAAATCATTGTAGAACGTTACCCATTCGAATGGAGTAAATCGTTCTACCGAAGGCCTTTCCTTCCGAGAAGCCATACCCGTTGTATGAATTGCCATGCAGAGCATTCACAGAAAGAAATTAATAGAAATTTTAGCTCACGGACTCGTTATTTTCATGTCACTACAGCCATATCGATTCTCAAACCGTTCGAGAGCGATCCCACCTTCTTTGGGAGTCAAAGGGCTATGGTAATAGATTCACCCATCCAGAGAAACCGAGAGTCAAACCAGGTTTTTCCTGGAGTAAATCCTCAGATTATTATTGGCAATAGCATTGGTAATGCACAGAGTCAAAACTTTGTGGAAGGATACCTATTGGTAGAGAGTCAAACTCTACACAGGGGGCCTTACTTACCGCGATCCTATACCCCTGTACCGAGAGTATAACTTCGTGTTCAGAGAAACAAATTGTTATACATTTTAGCAACGGCAACCTTAATTCCATCTATGAATCAGAAGATCGATGGTCGAACCAGACGAGAGCGTTACCACCCTCCATGAGATTCGGACGGATAAGTCAATAGCTCCACCTATCCTTCGATTCCAAGAGTGAAACCAAGTGTTCCGGAAGTATATCCGCAGAACAGTATTCGCACTAAACACCTTGCGTCACGGCTTGATCATTATGGTAGAGAGATAACCCGTTGTAGAACTATACATATTCTTACAGAGTCAATGTTTTTACCGAAGTCCTCCACTTCAGAGAAGACTAACCCTCTGTAGCGACTGTTTTTCTTAGTGGTCACGGAATTAAATTAGTAGATATTTTACAAGTCGGGAACCTAATTTTCATATATGAATAGCAAAATCGCAAAGCTGTGTCGATCGCATTACCTATCCTGTGATATCGAAATTCAAGACAGGTATCCCTGGAGTATCGCAGGATGAGTATTAATGTACAGTGTCGAACCGTTGTAGAACGTTACATGTTGGTAACAACACATCCTCTTTATCGAACGTATTACCTAACGAGAAGATAACTCGCTGTATCGAGAGCATAATGTCGTAGTTGGAGAAGCAAGCTAGTACAAATTATAGTGATGGGCACCTTACCTTCATGTATGAATTAGAATATCGAGGGTCAAAGGCTTTGGGAACGTTACCACCACCTGTGATAGACAGTGCGCTGAACAGTATTGGCAATAGAAACATTCATTCACTGTTTGAATGTTAAGGTAGAGCTTCAAACCGTTTTAGAACGTAAGAATTCCTGGAAAGCCAAACGTTTTACCGAACACCTCATCCTACGAATAACTAATTCGCTGTATCGAGAGAATGACGCCCTCCTCAGGGGAAGAAATAAATCTTCATTTTAGTGACGGGCGCCTTTACTTCATGTATAAATTAGATGATCGGTGATCAAAGGCTTCGAGAACATTACCACCATCTTTGAGATTCGAACGGCTAAGCCAATAGCTTCTCCCATCCTGTGATTCCGAAAGGCGAAGCAGGTATTCCGGGAGTAAATCCGCTGTGCAGTATTGAAATTAGACGCCCTATTTCACGGTATAAATATTAAATTGCAGAGTGAAACCGTTGTTGAGTGATATTTATTGCTATAGTTTCAAACTTCTACCGAAGGCCTTACCTTCCGAGAAGAAAAACAGCTGCATCGAGAGTGACTTCGTGGTCAGAGAAGCAAGATGGTATAAATTTTAGTGTCGGGCATTTTAATTTCATCTATGAATCAGAAGATCGAGTGTCTTACCGTTCGAGAACGTTAGTACCTTCTTTGAGAGTCGCACAGCTATGTCATCAGGTGCACCTACCCTGTGATTCTAAGAGTCAAGCCAGGTGTACCGGCAGTAAATTTGCTGATCAGTATTGGCAATAGACCCATTATTTCGCGGTTTGAATATTAAAATAGAACGTCGAACCGTTTGAGAATGCTACCACCCTCTTTGAGAGTCGAACATATATGTCAATAGCTTCACATATACAGTGATTCGGAGAGTCATACCAGGTATTCCTGGAGTAAATCCGCTGGACATTATTGGCAATAGATACCTTAATTCGCAGAGTGAATATTAAAATAGAGCGTCCCACCGAGTGAGAACGTTACTAAATGCTAAAAAGCGTTACACCGAATACCCAACCATAGGAGAACATAACCCGCTCTAGCGAGTGGCTGTCATAATGTTCACGGAAACAAATTTGTAGTAATTTTAGTAGACGGACACGTTATTTTCATGTATGTGTAGCAAAATGGAGAGTCATACCGTTCGAGAGAGTTACCATTTTCCTTGAGAGTCGAACTGCGATGTCGATTGCTACACCGGCCCTGCAATTCCGATAGTCAAACCAGGTATTTCAGGAGTAAGTCCGCTGTATAGTATTAGCATTGGGCACCTTAATTCACGGTATGAATATTAAGGTACAAAGCCAAACCGCTGCAGTACGTTACCTATTGGTATAGAGCCAAACACTTTACCGATAGCGTTACATTCAGTGAAACTGGCCTGCAGTTTCGAGAGTATAACTTCGTGTTCAGAGCACGAAAGTAGTATTCATTTTCGCTACGGTCACCTTAATTTAATGTATGAATTAGCAGAACGAGGGTCAATCTGATCGAGAACGGTACAAACTTTTTTGAGAATCACGCAGATAAGTCAATGGCATCACTCATCCTGTGATACCGGGTGTCCAACCAGGTATTTCGGGAGTAAATCGGCTGTACAGTATTGGCTGTAAACACCATGATTCAAGGTATGAATATGAATGTAGAGTGTCAAGCCGTTATAGAACACTTCATATTGTCATAGAGTAAAACATTTACCAAAACCCTTACCATCCGAGAACAATATTGGCATTAGATACGATATTTCGCGGTATAAATATTGATGTACGGAGTCAGACAGATTTAGAACGTTACATATTGTTATAAATTCAAAATTTTTACAGAAGTCTGTACCTTCCGTGAACCTAACCCGCGGTATCGAGGGTATAACTTCGTGCTCAGAGGATTAAATCAGAATACGTTTTAAAGAGGGGCACCTCAACTTCATCTATGTGTTAGAAAATCGAGGGTCAAACCTTTCGACAACGTTACAACCATTATTGACAGTCGCAATGCAACGTCAATAGCTTCTCCTAGTCTGTGATTCCGATAGTGAATCCAGGCATTCCGGGAGTGAATCCGCTAAAATGTAACGACAATAGACTCCTCAATTCACGGTATGGCCATTAAAGTAGAGATATAAATCGTCGGAGAACATTACCAATTGTTATACAGTCAAAGCTTTATCCGAAGGCCATAACTTCCGAGATGTCAACCCGCTCTATAGAGAGCATAACTTCATATGAAGGGAAGTAAACTAGTATACATTTTAGCCACGGGCACCTTAATTTCAGGTATGAACTATAAGCATCGAGGGTCAAACCGCTTGAGATGTATACCGTCGTCTTTGAGAGTCGATCGGCACGGTCAATATCTTCGCCCATACTTTGGTTCTGAGTCAAAACAGGTACTCCAGGTGTTAACCCTCTAAAGAGTACTGGCAATTGACACCTTAATTCACGGCATGAATATTAATGTAATTAGTCAAGCTGCTGAGAACATTACCAATTGGCATGAAGACAATCTTCTTACCGAATGCCTTACGTTCCGAGAGCCAAGCAAGCTGAAGCGAGTGTGATATTTGTTGTCTACGGGTACAAATTAGTAGATATTATAACATTCGGAAGCCGTATATTCATGTATGAATAGAAAAATCGACCGTCAAACCGATAAAGAACGCTACCACCTTCATTGAAAATCGAACGGCGAAGTCAATAGCGTCACCAATTCTGTGATTCTTATAGCTAAACCAGGTATTCCGGGAGTTAATCCGCCGAGCAGTATTGACAATAGAAACATTAATTCACTGTATGAATGTTAAAGTATAGTACCAATACGTCGGCGAGCATAACCAATTCGTATTAAGTCATTCTTTTCACCGAATACCTTACCATCTGAGAACCTACCCCGCTGCATCGAGTGTCTCGCTTGTTGTACACGAAAACGATTTGGTAGACATTTTAGTGGTCGAACACTACATTTTTGTGTATAAATATAAACATCGAAAGTGAAAGCGTTCGAGAACGTTACCATCTGCTTTGGGCGTTGCATAGCTAATCAATAGCTTCGTATACACTGTGATTCCAAATGTAAATCCAGGTACTCCGGGAATAAATGCGCTTAGCAGCATTGGCAATAGACACAATAATTCATGGTGTATACATCACAGTAGGCCGTCAATCCGTTTCAGAATGCTACCAACTGGTATAAAGTCAAACGCTTTACTGAAGACCTTACCTTCCGCGAAACACAACGGCTTCTTAGAGAGTATAAGTTCGCATTCAGAGGAACCAGTTAGTATATATTTGAGTGACGGTCACCCTAATTTCATGCATGATTCAAAAGATCGATTGTCAAACCGTTCGAGATGGTTACCACCTTCTGCTAATGGCGAACGACTATGTCAGCAGCTTCACCTATCCCGTGATTCCGAGAGGCAACGCCGGAAAGCGGAGAGTAAGTCCGCTGAAGGATATTGGCAATTGTCACCTTAATTCACGGTTTGCATAGTAAAGTATAGCGACAATATGTTTCAGAGCGAAGCTAATTGGTATAAAGTCAAACATATTACCGATGTGCTTACCATCGAAGAAGCTAACCAACGGTTTCAAGAGTATAACTTCGTGTTCAGAGAAAGAAACTATTCTACATTTCCGTGACGGCTGCCATAATTACGTGTATTAATTACAAGATCGAGTGTCAAACCGATCCATGATTTTACCACCTTTTGTGGGCGACGAACGGCTATGTCAATAGCTTCACTTATCCTGCAGTAAGGAGTGTCAAACCAGGTATTCCAGGAGAGTGTCCGCTGAAGAGTGCTGGCAATAGACACATTAGTTCTGGGTTTGAATATTGCAGTAGAGCGTCAAACAACTTGAAACCATTACCAATTGCTATAAGGACAAACGTTTTACAAAAGGCCTTACAATCCACGGAATTCACCGACTTCATCGAGAGTATAAGCTGGTATTTATATAAAAAAATGGTATAGATTTTAGTGGCGGCTAATTTAATTTCATATATTTATTAGAAGATATATGGCCAAACCGGCCGAGATAGATTCCACCATCTTTTAGAGACGAACGGCTACGTGAATAGGCCCACATATCCTGCGATTTCGAGAATGAAACAAGGTATTCCGGAACTAAATCCGCTGAACATTACTAGTAATAGACAAACTTATTCACGATATGAATATTAAAATAGAGCGCTGTACCGTATGAGAAAGGTACCAATTGCTATAATGTAATACGATTTAGCGACGGCCTCACCTTCCGCGAACCTCAGCGGCTTCAGACAGAGTATAAGTTCGTGCTCACAGAAAGAAATTAGTATTCATTTCAGTGATGGGTACCTTACCTTCATGTATGAATCAGAATGTCGATTGACAAACCATTCCAGAGCGTTACCACCCTCTTTGAGAGGCGAACGGATAAGTCAGTGATTCCACCTATCCTGTGACTCCGAGAGACAGACCAGGTACTCCGGGAACCACCCCGCTCAAAAGTGTTAGCAACAGACACCTTAATTCACGGAATGAGTATCAAAGTAGAGCGGCAGACCGTTTGAGAGCGTTCTCACTTTATACTGAGTCAAACGTTTCACCGAAGAAATTACCCTCCGATTTACTAACCCTCTGAATCGAGATTGTAACGTCGTGTTCAGAAGGGAGAATTGCTATACATTTTAATGACCGGCACCTTAATTACATGTATGAATTTGAAGATCGTGACTTAAATCTGTTGAGGCCGTTACCACTATCTAAAAGAGACGAACGGCTAAGTTAATTGCTTCAGCTATCCTGCGATTCCTAAAGTCAAATTACATACCCTAATTGAAAATTTGCTGAATAGTATTGGCAATAGACATCTTTAATCGCGGTTTGAATATCTATGCTGGCCGGCAAGCCGTTGTGGAACTGGTCTAGAGTGAAACTGTATACAGAAGCCTTTCCCTCTGAAAAACTAACCCGCTGTGATGAGTGTATAACATCATGTTCAGGGGAACAAATTAGTAAACATTTTAGTGTCGCGCTCCATAGTTTCCTGTACGATTTTGTGGATGGAATGTCAAACCGTTCGAGAGGGTTACGACCATCCTTTACAGTCGGGCACCTAAGTCAATAGCTTAAACTATCCTGCGTGTCCGCGTGTCAGACCAGCTTTTCCGGGAGTAACTACATTATACTGTGTTGGCAACAGATACTTCAGTTCACGGTATGAGTATTAAATCTGATCGTTAATCCGTTTGAGATCGTTTCCAATTGCTACAAAGTCAATCGTTTCACCAAAGTCCTTACCCTCCGATGAACCATTCGTCTATATCGAGAGTGCAACATCGTCATCAGAAGGGAGAATTGCTATACAATTCAAAGACGGGCACATTAATTTCACGTATGAATTTGATGATCGGGACTCATAGCAGTCGAGATGGTTACTACCTTCCATAAGAGTCGAACGCCAAAGTCAATTCCTTCAGCTATCCTACGATGCCGAAAATCAAACTACATATCCTAATTGAAAATTTGCAGAATAGTATTGGCAATAGATATCTTAATTCACGGTTTGAAAATTAAACCGGGACGTCAAACCGTTTTAGAACGTTAGATATTGCTATATAGTCAAGCATTTCGACGATAGCCCTGACTTCGGAGAAGCAAACTCGCCGTTTCAAGAGTAGAACTTCGTGTTAAGAGAAGGAAATTAGTCTTCACTTCTGTTGCGCGCGCCAGAATTTCATGTTTGAATTAGAAGATCGAGGGTGCAGCCGTTCGGTGACGTTACCACCTTCTATGCGAGACGAACGGCTAAATCAATAGCTTCAGATATCCAGTGGTTCGGAGAGTCAGTGCGGGAAGGCGGAGATTATGTTCACTGAAGGGTATTGGAAATGGACACTTCAATTCACGGTCTGAATAATAAATCAGGCTGTCAAGCAGTTGGAGAACGTTACCTACAAGTGTAGTGTCAAACTTCTGCCAGATTGCCTTACCATCCGAAAAAATAACCCGCTGTATCTTGAGTATAACATCGTGTTCAGAGAAGCTAATTAGTATACATTTTAGTGACGTGCACCGTAATTTCGGGAATAAAATCGAAGATCGATTGTCAAACTGTTCGAGAATGTTTCAACCTTCTGTGAGATACGAGCGGCTATGTCAATTGCTTCACCTATCGTTCAATACCGAGATTGCATCAGGTACTCCCGGAGTTACACCGCTGATCAGTATTGGCAGTAGACGCCTTAATTCTCGTTATTAATACTAAAGTACCGCCTCGAGCCATTGTAGAACGTCAAAATTTTTACAGATGGCCTAACCATCCCACAAACCAATGTATTGTATCGAGTGTATCACTTTGTGATCACAGATACAACTTAGTAAGCATTTTAGTAACTGGCACCTTTATTTCGTGTATGAATAAGAGGATCAAGTGCCAAACCGTTCCAAATCGTAACCACCTTCTTTGAGAGTCGAACGGCTGAGTCCACAGCCTCGCCTATCCTGTCGCTCCAAGAGTCACACTAGATGCATCAGGAGCCAATACGATGTACACTATTGGCAATGGACACCCTAATTCACTGTTTCAGTATTATTGTTGTGCGTGAAGCCGCTTGGGATCGTTACAAGGTGGTACAGTGTCAAACGTTTAACCGAGGACATTACATACCGAGAACCTAATCCGTTGTATCGACACTATAACTTGGTGATCAGAGATACAAATTAGTTTACATTATAGTGACGGGCACATTTATTTCATGTATGAATTAGAAGATCGAGTGTGAAAGCGTTCGGAAACGTTACCACCTTCTGTGAGTGACGAACGGCTTCGTCCATAGTTTCACGTATCGTATGATTTCGGGACTCAAACCTGGTATTCAAGGAGTAAGTGCGGCTGCACAGTATTGTCAATAGATACATTAATTCGCGGAGTGAATATTAAAATAAAGCGTTACACCGTTTGAGACCGTTATAATTTCTGTTAAGTCAATAATTTTTGCGAATGCCATAGCGTCCGAGAAGCTAACCCGCCATATCGAGAGTAGAGCTTCGTGTTTAGAGAAACACATTAGCATACAATTTAGTGACGGCACCTTAAGTTCATGTATGACTTAGAAAATCGAGAGTAATAGCGTTCGAGAACATTACCACCACCTGTTGGAGACAAACAGCTAAGTCAATAGCTTGACCTATCCTGCGATTCCTACAGTCAGACCACGTATTCCGGGAGCAAATCCGCTGAACAGTATTGGCAATGGACACATTAATTCACGGTTTGAATATAAAAATTGAGCGTCATGCAGTTTGTGAATTTTACCAATTGTTACGAAGTGAAACGTTTTACCGAAATCCTTACCTTCCGAGTAGTCCAACCCGCTGTAGAGAGTGTCCTGTTAAGTGCTCATAGATACATATAGGTTAGAATTTTAGCGGCGCGCACCTTAGTTTCGTGTATGAAATAGGAGATCGAGGGTCAAACCGTACGAAAGTGCTGCCACCCTAATTGGGAATCAAACCGCTTTGTCAATAGTTTCACCTACCCTGTGATTCTGATAGACAAACCAGGTATAAAGGGAGTAAACGCCCTGAACTGCAATGGCAAAGGACACCTTACTTCACGGTATAAATAAGAAAGTAGAGTGTCAAACCGTGGAAGAAAAATAAAAATACATATAAGGTCATTCTTTTTACCGACTACCTTACCTTCCGAAAACCGCCGTAGCGTGTGCATTGCGTAGTGCTCCCGGAATCAAATTAGTAGATATTTTAGAAGACGGACACTTTAATTTCATGTATCAGTAGGAGGATCGAGGGTCAAATCATTCGAGACCGTTACCACCTACTTTGAGATTCGAACAGCTACGTTAATAGCTTATCCTACTCTGTGATTCCGAGAGAGAAACCAGCTATACCAAGAGTAAATCTGCTGAACAGAATTGTCAATAGGCTCCTTCATTCACGGTATGAATATTAATGTCGGGAGTCAATCCATTGCAGGACGTTAAACATTGGTATATAGATTATCTTTTTACCGTCGGCCATACTGTCCGAGGACATAACCCGCTGTGGGGATTGTTTTGCTCAGTGGCCACGCAGTTAAATTGGTAGTCATTATACCAGACGGACACCGCATATTCAAGTGTGAATACCAAAATTGAGAGTCCAAACGTTCGAGAACGGTACCACCTTCTTCGCTAGTCGCACAGCTACGCCAATAGCAAACTTGTGCTGTGATTTCGAAATTCAAACCAGGTATTCCGGGAGTAATTCAGCTAAACAGTATTGGCAATTGGCACCTTACTTCACAGTATGAATATTCAAGTAGATAGTGAAGCCGTCGGCGAACATTACCAATTCGTATAATGTCATTCCTTTTATCGGATACATTAGTTTCCGAGAACCTAACCGGCCGCAGCGCGTGTCTTGCTTAAATCTGAAGGAGACAAACTAGTAGAGATTTAAGCAGACGGACACATTTTTCATATACGAATAGAAAGATCGAGGGTCAACCCGTCCGAAAACGGGACCACACTCTTCGAGAGTCGAACTCCGTAATCAATAGCTACACCTATGCTGTGTTCTCGAAGGACAGACCCGGTATTCCTTGAGTCAGTGCGCTATAATATAATGACAGTGGACACTTTTATTCACGGTATGAATACTAAAGCAGAGAGTCAAACCGTCGGCGGATATTACTGATTGGTATTGCGTCAAACTTTTTACGGAAGGCCTTACCTTCCGAGAACCTAACCCGCTGTATCATGAGTATAACATCGTGTTGAGAGAAACAAATGAGTACACATTTCAGTGACGGGCACGTTAACTTCATGTATGAATTAAAAGATCGATGGCTAAACCGTTTGAGAACGTTACCACCATCTTTGAGGGTCGAACGCCTCAGTCAATAGCTTCACCAATCCTATGACTATCAGAGCCAAACCAGGTATTCAGGGAGTAAATCCGCTGAACAGTATCGGCAATAAATACAGGAACCCACGGTATGAATATTAAAGTACAGAGTATAATCGCTGGAGAACGTTACCTATTGGTATAACGTCATGCTCCTTACCGTATACCTCACCTTCCGAGAACATAACACGTAGAATCGGGACTATAACTTCGTTTTCATCGAAACAAGTTAGTAGACATTTTAGTGATGGGCTGCTTAATTTCATGTATGAATTAGACGATCGAGTGTGAAACCGTTCGATAACGTTACGACGCTCTCTGGGAGTCGCTCTACCTTAATATTCAAACCGTGAATTAAGGGTCCTATTGCCAATATTAATCACCAGAGTTACTCCCGGAATACCTGGTTTGTCTCTGGGAATTATAGTATAATTGAAGCTATTGACTTAGCCGTTCGGCTCCCATGGACGGTCGTAACGCTCTCAAACGATTTGGCACTCGATATTCGAATTCATACATGAGGTTTAGGTGCCCGTCACTGAAATGAATACTCATTTTTTTCTGTCATCACGAACTTATAATCTCGATATGCCGGGTCAGCTTCGTGGACAGTAAGGAATATGGGAACAATGTTTGACTTTATAGCAATTAGTAACGTTCTCACACGGCGTGACGCTCTATTTTAAAATTCACTCGGAGGATTAAGGTATGTAGTGCCAATACTCTTCAACGTATTTACTCTCGGATTACCTAGTGTGACTCTCGGAATCCCAAGATAGGTGGAGCATTAGGCTTTTCCGTTCAACTCACAGAGATGGTGGTAACGTTCTCGAATGGTAGATACTCGATCTTCTAATTCATATATGAAAATAAGGTGTGCTTCTGCTATAATGACTACTCATTTGTTTCCAGGAGCACTAAACATGACATTAGCTACAGCGGGATAGGTTCTAGGATGGTACGGTATTAGGTAAAAAGAATGGCTTTATACGAATTGGTAACATTCTACAACGGTTTACGCTTTACGTTAATAATCAAATCATGAATTAAGGTGCTCCTCGCCAACATTGATCAGCATATTTATTCTCGGAATACATGGTCTGATTTCTGGAATCTTGGAATATTTGGAGATATTGACTTTGCCGTTCGACTCTCAAAGAAGGTGGAATCGTTCTCGAGCGGTTTGACCATCGACCTTCTAATTCATTCGTGAAGTTAAAGTGCCAGTCACTGAAACGGAGACTAATTTGTTCCTTTGAACACGAAGCAATACACTCGGTACAGCTGGTTGGCTTTTCGGGAGTTAAGGTGATCGGTACAAAGTTTTCCTCTATACCATTGGGTGGCGGTCTGCAGCGGGATGACGATCTGCTTTGATATTCATAACGTGCATTCAGTTTTATATGCCGATACAGTACAGGGCATTTACTCCAGAAATACCTGGTGTGACTCTCGGAATCACACTATGGGTGAAGCTACTGAGTTAACCGTTCGGCTCGCGAAGAATGTGGTAACATTCTCGAACGCATTGACACTAGGTGTTTATATGTATACACGAAAATGTGGTGTCCGTCTTCTAAAATGTCTAATAATATGCCTCCGAGAACATTAAACAGTACACTCGCTACAGCGGGTTGTGTTCTCGGAAGGTAAAGTATTCGGTAAAAAGTATGACCTTATACGAACTGGCATCGCTCTCAAACTGTTTAACGCTCTACTTTAATATTCAAGCCGTTAATTACGGATTTTATTGCCAATAAATATCAGCGGGTTTATTCCGGTGATACAATGTTTAACTCTCGGAATCACAGGACAGGTGAAGCTATTGACGTAGCTGTTCCTCTCTCACAGGCGGTTGTAACGATCTTAATGCCCTTAACGCCCTATTTTAACATTCAGACAGTGAATTAATGTTTCTATTGTCAATACTGTTCGGCGATTTAACTCCCGGAATACCTGGTTTTGCTATATGAATCACAGGATTTGTGACGCTATTGACTTCGCCGTTGGATTTTCAATGAAGGTGGTTGCGTTCCCGATCGGATTGACTGTCGATTTTTCTATTCATACATGAATATACAGCTTCCGAATGTTATAATGTCTACCAATTTGTACCCGTAGACAACAAATATCACACTCGCTGCAGCTTGCTTGGCACTCGTAATGTAAAGCATTCGGTAAAAACCATGCCTACATACCATTTGGTAATGTTCTCAACAGTTTGTCTCACTACATCAATAATCATGCTGTGAAATGAGGTGTCCATTGCAAGTACTCCTTAGGGGGTTAACTCCTGGAGTACCTGTTTTTTTCTCTCAGAACCGAAGTATGGGCGGCGATATTGACCTTGTCGTTCGACTCTCAAGGATGACAGTATAGATCTCGAACGGTATGGCCATCGATGTTTATAGTTCATACCTGAAGTTAAGGTGCCCGTGGCTAAAATGTGTACCAATTTGCTTCCCTTCACGAAGTTATGCTCTCTATACAGTGGGTTGGCATCTCGGAAGTCAAGGCCTTCGGATAAAGGTTTGACTGTATAACAATTGGTATGGTTCTCCGACGGTTTAACTCTCTACTTTAATGGCCAAACCGTGGATTGAGGAGCCTATTGTTGCTACATTTCAGCGGATTTACTCCCCGAATGGATTAACTTTCGAAATCACAGGATAGGTTAGGCTATTGCCGTAGCCGTTCGACTCTCAGATATGGTGGTAACGTTCTCGGCTGGTGTGACTCACGATCTTCTTATTCGTACACGGAATAAATGTGCCCGTCACTAATGTGCATACGAATGTGTTTCTGCGAAAATGAAGATAGACTCACGATGCAGTGGGATGGGTCATCGGAGGCTAAGACCTTCAGTAATATGTTTAACTGTATACTAATAGGTTAAGTTCAACAACGGATTGACTCTGTACTTTATTATTCATAGCGCGAGTTAAGGAATATTTTTCCAATAATGTATAATTGATTTACTTCCGTATTTGCTGCATTCACTCTCGGAATCACAAAATCGGTGAAGCCATTGATTTAGCTGTGAGACTCGCAAAGAAGGTGGTGACGTTCTCGAGCGGCTGGACTCTCGATCATCTTATTTAAACATAAAATTAAGGTGCGTTCCTCTAAAATGTCAACTTATAAGTTTGCTTGAACTTTTGGCATGGCACTCTCTACAGCGGGTTAGACTACACGGGAGGTACGGATCGCGGTAAAAAGTTTGACTCTATTCCAATACGTGATGTTCTTGCACACTTTGTCTCCGTACTTTAACAATTATACCGCGAAATATGCTGTCTAGTGCTTATACTGTTCAGCGGATTTACTTCCGGAATACCAGGTTTGACTCTCAGAATCGCAGGATTTGTGAAGCTATTGACGTAGTCGTTCGCCTCTCACAGAAGGTGGTAACGTTCTCGAGCGGTTTAACAGTCGATCTTCGTATCCATGCATCGAAGTAAAGTGTCCGACTGTCAAATTGTCCACCATTTTGATCACGTGAAGACTATGCCAGACAATCGACACAGCGGGAAGGGTGCTCGAATGGTAAGACATTCGGTCATAACTGTTACTCCATACGAATAGGTAAGGTTCTACAGCGGATTGACTCAGTACTATGTCATTTACACCGTGAATTAAGGTTTCTACTGCCGATACTTTATAATGGATATACTTCCGGAATACCTGGTTTTACACTCGGAATAACAGGATAGGTGAAGCTATTGACTTAGCTGCGCGACGCTCAAGGAATGAGGTAATCGTCCTGAACGCTTTGACTCTCGATGTTGTTATTTATACACAAAAATGATGTGTCCCTCTCTAAAATGTCTACTAATTTGATTCCGTGAACAATAAGCGAGAATGTATAGAAAGAATGAATTAATACGAATTGGTAATGGTCGCCGACGGTTTGAGTCTCTACTTTAATATTCATGCAGCGATTTAATGTGTCTATTGCCAATACTGATCAGCAGATACACTCCAGGAATACATGGTTTAGCACAACGAATCACAGGATGGGTGAAGCTAAGACTTCGCCGTTCGATTTTCAGAGAAGGTGGGATCGTCCTCGAAAGGTTTGACCCTCGATTTTGATATTTATACATGAAAATGTGGTGTCCGTCTGCTAGCATGCCTGCTATTCTGTTTCCGTGAAAAATAAGCGGGACTCTCGCTACAGCGGGTTAGGTTCTCGGAAGAAAACGTATTATGGAAAAAGAATGAATTAATACGAATTGATAATGGTCGCCGACGGATTGAGCATCTTCTTTAATATTCATACAGCGACTTAATGTGCCTTTTGCCAATACTGTACTGTGCATTTACTCCCGGAATACCTGATTTGACACTCGGAATCACAGGATAGGTGATGCTATTAACTTAAAGTTTCGACGCACAATGAAGGTGGTAACGTTCTCAAACGGTTTGTCGCTATATTTTATGACACAAACTGTGAACGATGGTATCTATTACCAATATTGTTCAGCGGATTTACGCCCTAACTGTCAGGTTTGACTGTGACAATCGCAGGATGGGTGAGGGTATTGACATAGCTATGCATCTCTCACAGAATGTGTCAACGTTCTCGAGCGGCTTGACCCTCGATGTACTAATTCATACATGAAGTTAAGGTGCCCGTCACTAAAATGTTTATCTATGTGTCCCCCTAAGCACGTAGCTATACTCTTGATACGGTGTCTTATATTCTCAGACGGCAAGGCATTCGGTAAAACGTTTGCCTTTATAGCATTTAGTTACGGTCACACACGGTGTAACGCTCTATTTTAATATTCAGTCCGCGAATTAAGATATGTATCGCCAATGCGGAACGTCGCATTTACTCCCGTAATATCTCGTTTGACATTCTCAGTCACAGCATGCGTGAAGGTGTTGACTTAGTTGTTTGGATCTCAAAGAAGGTGGTAACGTTCTCGAACGGTTCGGCCCTCAATCTTCTAATTCATACACGAGGCTAAGGTGCCCGTCACTAAAATGTATACTAACTTCTTTCTCTGAACACGAAGATATACCGACGATACAGAGGGATATGTTCACGGAAATTAAGGTATCCGGTAAAGAGAATGACGTTAATGCAATTGGTAACGTTCTCCTACGACTTGACTCTCTACATTGATATCATACCGAGAACTAACGTGTGTATTGCCAATACTGTTCAGCAGATTTACTGCTGCAATTCCTGGCTCGTCACGCCGAATATCCGGCAGGGGTAAACATATTGAATTATCTGTGCCACTCACAAACAAGGTGGTTACCTTCTCGATGGGTTTGTCCCTTCATCTGCTAGTTCGTACATGAAATTAAGGTGTCCACCACTAAAGTGCAAATCAATATGTGTCTCTGAATACGGAGATATACTACCGATACTGGGAGTTAGTTTCGCGAAGAGAAAGATCTCCGGTAAATCGGCTCATTTCATTCCAAATGGAAAATATTCTCGATCGGCTTGACTTTGTAATTTAATCTTTATACTGTGGATTAAGGTGTACATTGCCAATACTATACTACCGCTGTACACACGGAATACTAGGATTCACCGTCGGAATCACAGGATTGGTGAAGCTATTGATTTAACCGTCCAGCTCTCAAAGAATATGGTAACGTTCTCGAACGGATTGACACCCGACCATCGAATTCATTCATGAAATTAAGGTGCCCGTCACAAAAATTTATAGTAATTTTTTCCACTGAACACGTTGTTACACTCTAGATACAGCGGGTTGGATTCGCCGCAGGTAAGGCTTTCAGTAAAAGGTTGACTCGATACACATTGGTAGCGTTTCAAATGGTTTGGCGCTGTACTTTAATGTTCGAGCCGTGGATTAATGTGTTCATTGCCAATACTGTTCAGCAGATTTATTCCGGGAATACCTCGTTTTGCACTCGGAATCACAGGATAGGCGTAGCAATTGACTTAGCCGTCCGATCCTCAGGGAGGGAGGTACCGTTCTCCAAATGCTTGGCCGTTGATCTGCTAATTCATACATGATGTTAAGGCGCCCGTCACTGAGTTGTACACTAACTGCTGTCTCTCAACACGAAGTTATACTCTCGATTCAGCGGGTTAGCTTCAGGACGGTGAGGCCTTCTGCGAAAAGGATGACTGTGTTCCAATACCTAACGTTCTACATGTGTGTGATGCTGTACTGTAATATTGAACCCGTGAATTATGGAGTCCATTGCCAGTATTGTGCTGTTTATTGACTGTCGTAAGGGCTGGTTTGACTTTCGGAATCAGAGGACAGGAGAAACTACTGGCTTATCCGTTCGACTATCAAAGATGGCGGTAACGATCTCGAACTGCTTGACCCACGATCTTCTAATTTATACATGAAGTTCAGGTGCACGACACAATGATGTCTACTAATTCGTCGCATTGAAGACCATGTCATACTCTGGATACAACGCGTTAGCTCTTCGAAGTGTAAGGACTTCTGTAAAATGTTTGACACTATACACGTATGCATTGTTCTACAACGGTTTGACACTGTACATTATTATTCGAACAGTTAATAGAGGTTGCTGTGGCAAATGCTGTTCAGCGGATTCACTCCCGGAATGCATGATTTGGCTGCTGGTATCACAGGATAGATTCATCTGTTGACATAGCTGTGCCACTCTCAAAGAAGGTGGTTACGTTTTCGAACGTTTTGAAACTCATGCTGCTCATAAAATCATACATGAAATTAACGTGCCCAACTCTAAAATGTATAATAATTTGATCCTCTGAGCACAGTGTTATAATGTCGATACAGCGGGTTCGTCTTACGGAGGGTAAGATCTTCTGTAATACGTTCGACTTTATGTCAATTAGTAACGTTCTCAAAGGGATTGACGCCCAACTTTGAATTCAAACCCTGAATTAAAGTGTTCACTGCCTGTACTATGNATAATAATTTGATCCTCTGAGCACAGTGTTATAATGTCGATACAGTGGGTTAGGCTTACGGAGGGTAAGATCTTCTGTAATACGTTCGACTTTATGTCAATTAGTAACGTTCTCAAAGGGATTGACGCTGTACTTTGAATTCAAACTCAGAATTAAAGTGTCCACTGACAGTACTATACAGTGCATTTAATCCCGGAATACCTGGTTTGACTCTCGGAGTCATAGGATAGACTAAGCTATTGATTTATCCGTTCGACACTCAAAGATTGTCGTTTCGTTTTCGAACGGTTCGACCATCCATCTTCTCATTCATACATGATGATAAGGTGCCAGTCACTGTAATGTATGCTAATTTGTTCCTCTGAACACGATTTCATACTCTCGATGCACACGGTTAGGCTTCTTGGAAGGTAATGCGGTCGGTAAAAAGTTTGAATCTATTGCAAGTTGTCACGTCCTCCATCGGCTTGAATCTCTACTTTAATATCCATGCCCGGAAATAAGGAGTCTATTTCCAATACTATTCATTGTATATACTCCAGGAGTATCTGGATTAACTCTGGGAATAACAGGATAGGTGTAGGTATTGACTTAGCCGTTAGAATCTCAAAGAAGGTGGCCACGATCTCGAACGGTTTGTCCCTCGATATTCTAGGCCATGCACGAGGTTAAGGTACCCGCCATTGTAATGAGAACCATTTTCTTTCTCTGATCACGAAGATATAATCTCGATGAATCCGGTGAGGTTCGCGGATGGTAAGGACTTCGGTAAGGCGTTTCACTTTATACCAATTGGTAACGCATTCAAATAGTCTGATGCTTTATTTTAATATTGAAACCATCAATTAAGGTGTCTATTGCCAAAACATCGGTAAATAGTTTGACTATATACCAATAGATAGCGTTCTACATAGCTTTGTCTCTGTACTTTAAAGTTCACACCTCGAGTTGAGGTGTTGATTCCTAATACTCTACAGCGAAATTACTTCCGGAACACCTGGTTTGGCTCTCGTAATGACAGGGTAGGAGAAGCTATTGACATTGCCGTTCGACTCTCGAAGATGCTTGTGACGCTCTCGCACAGTTTGACACTCGATCTTCTAGTTCATAGATGAAATTAACGTACTCGTCGCTAAAGCGTATACTAATTTGCTTCCCTTAACACGAAGATATAATCTCGATGCAGCGGGTTAGCTTCTGGGATTGTACGGTCTTCAATAAAAAGTTTCACTACATTGCAATAGGTAACAATCTACAACGGTTTGTCTCTGGAATTTAATATATATACCGTGAAATAGGGTGTATGATACCAATATTGTTCTGCCGATTTACTCCCGCAATACCTGGTTTTACTCTCGGAGTCTCAGGAAAGGTGAAACTATTGACTTAATTCTGCTTCTCTCAAAGAAGGTGGTATTGTTCTGGACCGATTTGACTCTCTACCTCCTAATTAATACATGAACATATGATGCCCATCATTAAAATGTATAATAATGTCATTCTATGAAGAAGAAGTTATACTCTCGATGCGGCTGATTAGCTTCTGGAAAGGCAAGGCTTTCGGTAAAATGTTTGTCTCCATACCAGTGGGTATCGTTCCACAACGGGTTAACGGTCTTCCTTATTAGTCATTCCGCGAGTGAATGTGTCCACTGCCAATACTCTTCAGCGGATGTACTTCCAGGCACTCTCGGAATCACAGGACATGTGAATAGATTGACTGAGCCATTCGTCTCTAACAGAAGGTGGTAACGTTCTGGAACGGTTTGACCCTCGATCTTCCAATTCATACTCGAAGATAAGGTGCCCATCGTTGAACGAGGTACAAATCCCTTTTCCTGAACACAAAGCTCTACTTTCGATGCAGCATGTCAGGTTCTCGGAAGGTAAGGCTCACTGTGAAAAATTTAACTCTATACCAATTCGTAACGAAATACAACAAGTTTAATTCTGTACTAAAATATTTATAACCAACAATATGGTGACTAATGCCATACTGTTACGCTAATTTTCTGCCCGAATACCTAGTGTGACTCTCAGAATCGCAGGCTAGGTGATCCTATTGACTCTGCTGTTCATCACTCATGGATGGTGGAATAGTTTCTCGAGCGGATTTCCGCTAACCTTAATTATTCAAACCGTCAATTAAAGTATCGATTGCCCATACCTTCTAGCGGTCTAACTTCCGGAATACCTGGTTTGCCTCTCCGTATCACAGAATAGGTGAAGCTATTGACTCTGCAGTTCGGCTCCCAAAGAAGATGGGTAAGATCTCGAACGGCTTGGCAGTTGATCTTCTAATTGATATATTAAAATAAGCTGTGCATCTGCTATAATGTCCACTAATTGGTTTCCGTGAGCAGTGAGCATCACACTCACTACAACGGGTTAGGTTCTAGGGAGATAATGTTTTCGGTAAAATGAATGACTCTGTACCAATTTGTAATGATCCCCGACGGTTTGGCCTTCTACTTTAATATTCAAATCGTGAATTGAGGTGTCCATGGCCAATACTCTTCAGCGGATTTTCTACCGGAATTCCTGGTTTGGCTCTCGGAATCGCAGGATGGGTGAAGCTATTGACTTAGCTGTTCTTCTCTCGCACACGGTGACAACGTCCACGAACGGATTGACCCCCGATCTACATATTCATAATGAAATTATGGTTTCGGTTACAAAATGTTTACTAATTTGATCATCTGAACACTTTGTTATAGTCTCGATGAAGCTTGTGAGTTTCGCGGATGGTACGGCCTTCGGTAAGACGTTTGACTTTATAACAATTGGTAACGTTCAGGAACGGTTCGGAGCTCTACTTTAGTATTCAAACCGTGAATGAAGGTGTCTATTGGCAACACTCATCAGCGGATGAACTCCAGGAATACCTGGTTTGACTCACCATATCACTGGATAGGTGAAGCTGTTGACATTTCCGTTCTTCTCTCACAGAAGGTGGTAACGATATCGAACGGTTGGACTCTCGATCTCTTACTCCATCCAAGAAATTATGGTGACAGTCACTAGAATGTGTACATATTTGCTTCTCGGATCACGAAGATGCACCCTCGAAACATCGGGATAGGTTTGCGGAGTGTAAAGTCTTCGGTAAATAGTACGAAGTTATACGAATTGGTAACGTTCTCCAAAGGATCGACGCTCTAGTTTAATATTCAAACTGTGAATTAAAGTGTCTATTGCAATTAATTTTCAGCAAATTTAGTCCAGGAATATCTGGTTTGACTCTAGGAATCACAGGACTGGTGAAGCTATTGACTTACTTGCATGACTCTCGAAGAAGGTGGTAACGTTATCGAGCAGTTTCACACTCCATCATCTGATCCATACATGAAGGTATCACGCCTGTAACTAAAATGATTACTAATTTGTTTCCCTGAACACGAAGTTGTAACCCCGATACAGCGAGTTATGTTCCCTGAAGGTAAGGTATGGCATAAAGAGTATGACGTTATTCCAATTGGTTCTGTTTTTCAACGGATTTACAATATACTTTAATATTCACACGGTGAAATAATATGCTATTGCCAATTCTGTTCGGCGGATTTACTCCAGGAACACCCGGTTTGGCTCTCGGTATCACTGGATAGGAGATGCTGTTGACATAGCCGGTCGACTCCCAAAGAATGTCGTATCGTTCTCGAACGGGTTGGTCGTCGATTTTGCTAATGATACATGAAAATTACATTTCTCACATCTAAAACGTATACAAATCTGTTTCCGCGAACATTATGCACGGCCCTCGCTAAAGCGGGATATGTTCGCATACGGTACCGTATTCGGTAGAAGGAATGACTTTATACGAGTGGGTAATGCCCGCCCTCGGCTTGACTCCCTACTTCAATATTCATACCGTGAGCTTCGGTGTCTATTGCGAAACTGTTCTACGGCTTTTCTTCTGGAATACCTGGTTTGCCTCTCAGAATCGCAGGATGGGCGAAGATACTGACTTAGCCATTCTTCACTCACAGAAGGTTGCAACGTTCTCCAGCGGTTTGCCCCGATATTCTAATTTACAAGTGAAGTTAAATAGCCAGTCATTGAAATGAATACTAATTTCTTTCTGTGAACACGACGTTATACTCTCGGTGATGCGGGTGAGGATAGCTGAATGTACGACCATCGGTGGAATATTTGCCTTCATTGCAATTTCTAACGTTCCCACACGGTCTGACTCTCTACGTTAATATTTCAACCGTGAATTATAGTTTCTACTGGCAATACTGTCCAGCGGATATAGTCCCAGAGTACCTGGTTTGACTTTCGGAATCGCAGGATATGTGAAGATATAGTCTAAGCCGTTCGAATCTCAAAGATGGTGGGATCGTTCTCGAGCGGATTGAGTCTTGATTATTCNCGGTTTGTCCCTCGATCTTCTCATTCATACATGATGTTTGTGTACCTGTATACTGAAATGAATACTAATTCTCTTTCTAATCACGAAGTTATCCCCTCGATACTGCGAGTTACTTTTTCGGTGGGTAAAGTTTTCGATAAAGCGATTGACTTTATAGCAATTAGTCACGATCTCAACTGGATTGACGCTCTATTAGAATATTCAAATTGGGAATTAAGGTGTCAATTTCCAACACTGCTGAGCAGATTTACTCCCGGAATACCTGGTTTGACACTCGCAATCACAGGAATGGTGATGCTATTAACTTCGGCGTTCGTCTCTCACAGAAGGTGGTAACGCTATGGAAGGGGTTGAAGTTAGATCCTCTAATTCATGAAAGCAATTAAGCGTCACTGAAAAGTATACCCATTCCTTTCCCGAACACGAAGTTACACTCATCATTCAGCGGCTTTGGTTCTCGGAATGTAATGCCCTCCGTAACAGTTTACTCAAGAAGAATTGTTATTGTTCCCCGACGTTTTGACACTCTACTTTAATATTCATACAGTGAATTAATGTGTCTATTGCCAATACTCTACAGCGAATTTACTCGCAGAATATGTGGTTTGGCTCCCGGAATCACAGAAGAGATGAAGCTAGTCACTTTGCCGTTCGGCTGTCAAAGAGGGTGGTATATTTCGCGAACGGTTAGACTATCGATTTTTCAATTCATACATGGAAATAAGGTGTCCGTCTGCTAAATTATTCACTAATTTACTTCCGTCAACAGCAATCATGACACTACCTACGCCGGGTTAAGTTCCTTGGCAGGTAGGGTATTGGGTACGAAGAATGACTTTTTACGATTTGGTTATAACCTCCGACAGTTTGACTCTCTATCTTGAAATTCATACCGAGAATTAAGGTGTCTATTGCTAGTACTGTTCAGGGGATTTACTCCCGTAATACCTGGTTTGACTTTCGGAATAACAGGATAGTTGATGCTATTTACTCAGCCGTTCGATATTCAAAGATGGACTTCACATTCACGAACGGTTTGACCCCCTATCTTCTAGTTCATACAGAAAGTCAAGGTGCCCCTCACTAAAATTTATAGTTATATGTATCTCCGAACAGAAAGTGATACTCACGATACCGCGGGCTAGGTTCTCGTTGTGTAAGGTCCTCTGTAAGGAGTATAACGTTGTACCAATTGGTAACGTGCTCAAACGGTTTGACGCTCTACTTTGATATTGAAATTGAGAATTAGGGTGTCCCTCGGAATCAAAGGGTCGTTGAAGCTCTTGACTTAGCCGTTCGTCACTCATAGAAGGTCGTAACGAACTCGAACGGTTAGACCCTCGATCTTCTACTACATACATGAAATTAACGTGCCGCTCTCTAGAATGTCTATTATTTTGCTTCCAGGAACACTAAGCAAGACACTCACAACAGCGGCTTAGCCTTCTCGGAAGGTACGGCCTTCGGTAAAAAGTTACATCGTATACGAATATGTAACATTCTATAACGGTTTGACGCTCTACCGTAATATTCAAACCATGAATTGAGGATCGTATTGCCAATACTTATCTCTGGATTTACACCTGAAATACCTGGCATGGCAGTCGAAGTCACAGGATAGGTGAGGCAACTGACTTAGCTGTTCGTATCTCAAAGAAGGAGGTCACGTTCCCCAACGGTTTGTCACTCGATAATCCGCATCATACATGAAATCAAGGTGCCCATCACTGAAACCTCAGCTAATGTGATTTACTGGACGCTAAGATATACTCCCGATACAGCGAATTTGGTTCTCGGAAGGTAAGGGTTTCGGTATATGTTTTATTCTGTGGCAATATGCAACGTTCTACAGCCGCTTGACGCTGTACAATCATAGTGTTTCCGTCAATAGAAGTACGTATTGCCGATACCGTACAGCGGATTTATTCACGGAATACCTGGTTTGGCTATCGGAAACTCAGGATATGTGAAGCTATTGGCTTAGTCGTTCGTAACCCGAAGATAGTGGGTACGTTCTCGAATGGCTTCAATCTCGATTATTCCATTCCTACGTGAAAATGAGGTATCCGCCGGCGAACAGGTCTACTAATTTGTTTCTCTATGCACTAAGCATGACACTCGCCACAGCGGGTTATACCCTTGGATGGTAAGGATGACTTATACTATTTGGTAATGTTCTCCAACGGTTTGACACCCTACTTGAACATTCATACCGTGAATAAAGGAGTCCACTGACAATTGTGTATAGCGGATTGACTTAATTCGCGGATTGAATATTAAAATCGACCGTCATTCCATGTGAGAACGTAACAATTGCTATAAAGTCAAACGTTTTACCGAATGCCTTACCGCCCGGAAAGCTAACCCGCCGAATTGAGAGTATAACTTCGTGTTTAGAGAAATACATTACTATGCACTATAGTGACAGGACCTTAAATTCATGTATGAATTAGAAGATCGACTGCCAAGTGGTTCGTGAACGCTACCGCCTTAGTTGAGACTCGAACCGCCTAGATAATAGCTTCACCTATCCTATGATTCCGATGGACAAATCACGTTTTCCTGGAGTAAATCCGCTGCGCACACCTTAGTTCATGATATGAATATTAAATCAGACAGTCAAACCTTGTAGAACGTTGCCTATTGGTATTATGTCAAAAGTTTTAAAGAAGACCTTACCCTCCGAGTACCTAACCAGCTACATCGGCATGAAAACATCGTGATCAGGGATACAAATTATTCTACACTTTAGTGGTGGGCACCTTAAATCCATGTAGGAATTATAAGATCTAGTGTCCATCTGATCGGGAACGTTACCACTTGGTGTAGAGTCAAACGCTTCACCGAAGAACTTACCCATCGAAAATCGAGCCCGCTGTATCTAAAGTATAGCAGCGTGTTTAGAGGAACGAAATAGCATACAATTTAGTGACGGGCATACTCACTTCATGTATGAATTAGAAGATAGAGGATCAAAGCGCTCCGGACCGTTGCCACTTCCTTTGAGACTGGAACTTCTTTGTCAACAGCTTGACCTATCCTGGGAGTCAGGGACTCAAAACAGGTATTCCGGGTGTAAATGGGCTCTATAGTATTCGCAACAGGCACCTCAATCCAATGTATGAATATCAAAGTAGTGAGTCAATCCGTCGGAAATCGTTATGAATTGTAATAAAGCCATTCTTTTTACCTAATACCTTGCCTTCCGTGAGCGTAAGCCGCTATAAGGAGTGTCTTACTGGCTTCACCTGTCCTGTGGAACCCAGAGTCAAATCAGGTATTCCGGGAGTTAATTCGGTGAACATTATTGGCAATAGATACCACAATTCCCGGAGTGAACGTTAAAATAGAGCGTCACACCGTGTGAAAGCGTTACTAATTGGTATACAGTCAAACATTTTACCGACAGCCTTATCGCCAGAGAAGTTAACCAGCCGTATCGAGAGTAAAGCTACGTGTTTAGGGAAACACATTAGTAAACATTTTAGTGACGGGAGTCGTAACTTCATTATGATTAAGAAGATCAAGTGTCAAACCGTTCGAGAAAGCTACCACCAACTATGGAGACGAACGGCTAAGTCAATAACATCACGAATACCGTGTTTCCGAGAGTCGACCCGGGAAAACCGGGAGTACGTCCACGGGAGAGTATTTGCAATGGACACATCAATACACGGTTTAAATATTGAAACAGACCGTCAAGCGTTTGTAGAGCAATACCTATCGGCGTATGGTCAAACTTCATACAGAATGCTCTACCCTCCGAAATCAAACCGGCTGAATCTGAACTATAACACCGTGTACTGAGGAACGAAATAGTGCACGCTAACTGACGAGCACCATAATTTCATGCATGAATTTGATGGTCAGGTACCAAACCGTTCGAGAACGTTACGACCTTCTGTGAGAGACGAACGGCTAAGTCCATAGCTTCACATATCCTGTGATTGCGGAAGTCAAACCAGGTATTCCGGGAGTAAATCCGCCGATCAGTTTTGGCGATGGAGACTTCAATTCGCAGATTGGATATTAAAGTAGAACGTCAAACCGTTTGAATGCGCTACCAATTCGTATAAAGTCATTCCTTTTACCGAATTCCTTACCTCCCGGGAAGCTAACCAGCCGTTTCGAGGGTATACCATCGTGCCCGGAGAAAGATATTAGTTTTCATTTCAGTGTCAGGAACGATAAATTCATGTATGAATTAGGAAATCGAGTGTTAAATCCCTAGTGATCGGTGCCCACATCTGTAAGGGTCGAACGCCTAACTCTGTATCTTCACCTATCCTGCAATGTCTAAAGTCAAACCAGGTAACCCAAGAATAAATCCTTATCGGTTTGAAGATTAAAGAAGAGCGTCAAACCGTTTGAGCCCGATAACATCGCCTTTGACAGGCGAGCGGCCACGACTATAGCCTCTCCCATCCTGTGATTGCGAAGGGCAAAGCCGTTATTAGGGGAGTAAATCCGCTGAACGGTATTGGCAATAGACACCGTAATTGGCGGTTTGAATATTGCTGTAGAGCAACAAACCTTTTGAGAACGTTTTCGCTTTGTATGCAGTCAATCATTTTATTGCGAACCTTACTGTCTGAAAGCTGTAATTTTACACATTGCCCAACCTTCGGAGACGCTTATCAGCTGTATCGAGAGTACAACTTCGTAGTCTGAGAAGGAAATTATTCTTCATTTTAGTGACGGGCACCTTAATTCCATGTATAAGTTAGAAGATCGAGCGGCAAACCTTTCGAGACCGTTACTACCTTATATGAGGTTTGAACGGCTAGTTCAATAGCTTCACGTATCCTGTGAATCCGACAGTCAAACCAGGTAGTCCGAGAGTAGATCCGCTGAACGTTATTGTCATTGGCCGAGTGTCACACCAGGTATTCCGGGCGTAAATACTCTGTGCTCTATTGGCAGTATAAGACTGAATGCACGTTATGCATATGAAAGCAGGCCGTCAACCCGTTGTAAACCGCCACCCATTAGTATAGAGACAAACCTTTTACCGAAAGCCCTACATTCCGAGAAGCTATCCCGCCTGATCGAGAGTATAACTTCGGGCTCAGGAAATGACATTAGTATACATTTTTGTGATGGGCATCATAATTTCATGTATAAATTAGAATATAGAGGGACAAATCCATCCAGAACGATGCCACCTTCTTTCAGAGACGCACAGGTAAGCCGATAGCTCCTGTGACTCCGTGAGTCATAACAGGTATTCCAGAAGTAAATCCACTGTACAGTATAGGTAACCGACACCAAAATGCACTGCTCGAATATTAAAGTGTAGCGTCAAACGGCTGTCGAACATTACCTGTCCATATAGATTCAAACTTTTAATCCAGGGCCTTGCCGTCCATGCAACCTAACCAGTTGTAGCGAGTGCCTTGCTTAATGTTCCGGGGAAAAAATTGGTAGAGATTTCAGCAGAAGGACTCCACATTTTCGTGAATAAATATTAAAATAGTCAAACCGTTTGGGAGCGTTACCAGTTGGTATAAAGTCGTACCATTCACCGGAAACCTTACCTTCCGAGAACGGAAACCGCTGTATAGTTGGTATAACTTAGTGCTCTGCGAAACAAGTTAGTACACATTTAAGCAGCGGGACGCCCTATTTTCATGTATGTATAGAAAGATCGGCTGTCAAACTGTTCGGGAGCGATCCCACCCTTATAGAGAGTCGAATGGATATGTCAATTGCTCCATGTATGCTGTCATTCCGAGAGTCATGCCTGGCATTCCAGGAGTAAATCCGCTGAGCGGCATAAGTAATTGACTCCATAATTCCAGGCATTGCGGGAGTCAACATATTGTTCAGTATTACGAATGGACATCTTAATTCACGGTGCGAATATTAATATCGAGAGTTAAACCCTCAGAGCACGTTATCACTTGCTATGGAGTCGAAGCTTATACAGAATGTCTTCCCATCCGAGGAAGTACACCCCCTGCATCGAGAGCATAACTTCGTGTTCACAGATGGAAATTTGTATGCATTTTAGTCAGGGGGCACCTCAATTTCATGTATGAATTAGAATGCACAGGTTGATAACGTTCGACAACGTTACCACCTTCCATGAGAGGGGATCGGCTAAGTCAATAGCTTCACCAATCCTGTGATCCCGAAAGTCAAGCCAGGTAATCCGGGAGTAGGTCCGCTGTACAGTATTGGCCGTATACACCCTATTGTGCGGTATAAATATGAAGGTACAGACTCAAACCGTCGTAGAACGTTACGTATTGGTACAGTGTCAATCTCTTCACAGAAAACCTTACCTTCGAGAAGCAACCCGCTGTATCCAGAGTATAACTCCTGGTTCGGAGAAGCAAATTGGTAAGCATTTTAGTGTCGGTCACCATAATTTCATGTACGTATTAGAAGATCCAGTATCAAATGGATCGGGCACGCTGCCGCCTTATTTGGGGGTCGAAAGGAGAAGTCTCAGTAGCTTCACCAATCCTGTGATACCGAGAGTCAAACCAGGCATTCCTGGAGTAAGTACGCTGCAGAGAGTATTGATAACAGGCACCTTAATTCACGGTTTGAGTGTTAAATGTACAGCGTCAAACCGTTTGACTACGTTACCAATTGATATAAATTAAAAAGTTTTACGGAAGTCCATACCCTCCGAAAGTCTGACCCGTTGTATCGTGAGCATAACTTCGTGGTCGGAGAAGCATACTATTATAAATTTTAGTTACGAGCACCTTAATTTCATGTATGAATAAGATGATCTCTTGTCAAACCGTTGGAGAACGTTACCACCATTCCTGAGGGTCGCACAAGTAAGTCAATAATTTCACCCATCCTGTGATAGCGAGAGTCAAACCAGGTATTCGGGGATTCACTACAGCGAACAAAAATGGCTATAGACAGCTTAATTCACTGCATGATCATTCAGGTTGAGAACCAAACCGTCGGGCAACATTACCAAATAGCATAAAGTCATGCTTTTTACCCAATACTTTACCACCCGAGAACCCAACTCGCAGTGTCGAGAGTATATCTTCGTGTTCAGAGCAATAATTAGTATACACTNCTATCTTTGGAACTCGCACAGCTACGTAACGAGCTTCACTGACTCCGTGATTCCGAGAGTCAAACCAGGAATTGAAGGAGTAAATCCGCTGAACATTCGATCCAATAGACACAGTAATTCACTGTTTGAAAATTAAGGTAGAGATTCAAACTGTCGGTGAACATTATAAATAGCTATAAAGTCATTCTTCAGACCGTATGCCTTACCTTCCGAGAACCAAATCCGCTGTAGCGATTGTCTTGCTCAGTATTCACGTGCTCAAATTAGTACACATCTTAGCAGACGGTCACGTTATTATAACGTATACGTAAGTAGATCGCGAGTCAATCCGTTTGAGAACGATATCACCATCTTTGAGAGTCGTGCAGCTACGCAAATATCTTCACCAATCCTATGATTCCAAGATACAAACCAGATATTCCACGACTAAACCCGCAGTACAGTAGTGGAACTAGACACGCTATTTCACGTTATGAATATTAAGGTGCAGATTGAAACCGTTTTGGAACGTTACATATTGCAATAGAGTCTAACATGTTACCGAAGGCCTTATCATCCGTGAAGCTAACCCGCTGTATCGGGCTGTATCGTGTTCGGAGATGCAAATTAGTATACATTTTAGTGATGGGAACTCTAAATTCCTGTATAAATTATAAGATTGAGTGTCAATACTTTCCAGAACATTACCATCTTCTATGAGTCTCGAACGGCAATGTCAGTAGCTGCGGCTATCCTGTGATTCCAAGGGCCATGCCTGGTATTCCGGGAGTAAACGAGCTGAAAAGCATTGGAAAAGCTCATCTTAATTCGCGGTATAAATAAGAATGCAGAGAGTCAACCGGTGGATCAGCAATAAGAATTAACATAAGTTCGCTCTTTTAACCGAACATCGTACTATCCGAAAACCCAACTCTCTGTAGCGTGTGTATTGTTTAATTTTAACGCAACCAGACTAGTAGACATGTTAGCAAATGGACAGGATATTTTCCTGTATAAATATCAAAATCGAGAGTCAAACCGTTTGAGAAGGTTCCACCATCTTTGGGAGTTGGATCGTTAAGACAATAGCTTCTCCTATCCTGTGATTCCGAGACTCAAACCAGGTAATCCGGAAGTAAATCCGTTGAACGGTATTGGTAATAGACACACTAATGCACGGTCTGAATACTAAAGCAAACCGTCAGGCCATCATAGAACAATGCCGATAAGTGTACGGTCAAACATGTTACAGAATGCCGTTCCCCCGAAAACTCGCTGTGTCGAGATTATAACACCGTGTTGGTAAGTACAAGCTAGCATACATTTACTGACGTGCACCATAATTTCGTGTATGAATTAGTAGTTCGAGCGTCACACCGTTCGAGAATGTTACCACCTTCTTTAAGAATCAAACGGATAACTCACAGCTTTATACATGTTGTGATTCAGAAAATCAAACGAGATATTACGGGAGTAAATGCGCCGTGCAGTATTGGCAAGAGGTATCTTAATTCGCGGACTGAATACTAAAATAGAGCGTTACAATTGCTTTAAAGTCAAACATTTTTGCGGATACCTTACCGTCCGAGAAGCCAACCGGCCGTATCGAGAGTATAGCTTCGTGTTCAGAGGTACGAACTAATATACATTTTAGTGACTCGCACCTAGATTTCATGTATGAATTAGCAGATCGAGCGTCAAACGGTTAGAGATCGTTACCACCTTCTTTGTGACGTCCATCGGCTGAGTCAATAGCTCCACCTATCCTGTCATTCCGAGAGTCAAACCAGGTATTCTTGGAATATGTTCGCTCAAGAGTTTTGTCAATAGACAACTTAATTCACGGTTTGAATATAACAGTAGAGTGTCAAACATTTTGTGAGCATTATCATTGTAGACTGTTCCGTATTGGTATCAAGTCATACCTTATACCAACGGCCTTACATTCCCGGAAGCCAACACGCTGTATCGAGATTATAACATCCTGCTCAGACGAAATATTACTATCCATTTACATACGCGCACCTTAATTTAATGTATGAATTAGAATTTCGAGGTTCAAACTGATCGAGAACGTTACAAACTTTTTTTAGAGTCGCACACATAAGTCAATGGCATGACTCATCCTATGATTCCGAGAGTTAAACAAGGTATACGTTGGAGTAAATCCGCAGAACAGTATTGGAAATGGACATCATAATTCACGGTATGAATATTAAAGTACACGGCCAAACCGTTGGAGAACATTACCAATTGTAATAAAGACGAATTTTTCAGGACACTTTATTCTCCGAGAACATAATCCGCTGTGGCAAGAATCCATCTTGCTGTTCACGGAAACAAATTAGTTGATAACATAGCAGGAGCACACTTTACTTTCATCCGAAAACATTTCTACCTTCCTCGATAGTGGAACGACTAAGTCAATAGATTCACCTGGCCTGTGATTCCGAGTGTCAGACCAGGTATTCCGGGAATCAGTTCGCTGTACACTATTGGCAATCGACACCATAATTCATGGCTTGAATTTGAAAGTAGAGTGTTAAATCGGAGAAGATCATTACCAATTTTTATGACGTATTCATCTTTATCGGATACCTTACCTTACCTTCCGAGAAATTAACCCCATGCATCGAGGGCATAACTCCGTGTTCAGAGAAATAAATTAGATTACATTTTAGTGGTGCGCACCTTTATTTCATGTATGAGTAGGAAGACAGAGTGTAAGACCAATAGAAAACGTTACCACTTACTTTGACTGTCGAACGGCTAAGTTAATAGGTTCGCCTATATTGTAATTCCAAGAGTCATACCAGGTACTCCGGAAAGATATGCCCTGCTCAGTATTGGCAATATACCCCTTGATGCATGGTTTGCATTTTAAAGTAGAGTGTCAATCCATCTGAGATTGTTACCATTTGGAATAAAGTCAAACGTTTCTCTGGAGTCCTCACCCTCTGGAACCATACCCGCCGTATCGAAAGTATAACTTTGTGCTCAGAGAAACACATTAGTTTAAATTTTAGCTGCGGGCACCTCAATTTCATGAATGGATTGGAATATCTAGGGGAAATCTGTTCCAGAACGTTACCACTATGTCTGCAAGTCACGCAGCTTAGTCAGCAGATTAACCTATCCTGTGATTCCGTGAGTCAAACCAGGTAATCCGGGAGTAAATCCGCTGAAGAGTATTGGCAATAGACACCTTAATGCACGGTATGAATATTAATCTATAGATCCAAACCGTTGTCGAACATTACTTATAGCTATAGAGTCAATCTTTTCTCAGAAGGCCGAACCTCCCGAGAACTTGACCCGCTGCAACGAGAGTATAACTTCGTTTCCAGAGGATGAAGTTAATCTTCATTCCAATGACGGGTACCTTAACTTCATGTACGAATTAGAAAATCGAGTGTCAAACAGTCCGAGATAGTTCCCACCTTCTTTGGGAGTCAATCATCTATGTCAAAGGCTTCACATATTCTGTGTCTCCGATAGTGAAATCAGTTATTCCGGGAGTGAATCCACTGTACAGTATTGGCAACAGACACCTGAATATACGGTATGAATATTAAAGTAGAGCGTCTATCCGTTTAAGAAAGCAAACAAATGGTATAAAGTCAAACGTTCTACTCAAGACCTTGCCTCCCGTAGGCATATCCAGCTGTACCGAGAGTATAACACAGTGTTCACAGAATGAAATTGGTATACATTTTAGTGACGGGCAACATATTTTCATTACGAATAGAGAATTCGGGAGGCAAACCGTTCGAGAGGGCCACCACCATCTTTAGTATTCATGCGGCTAAGTCAATAGCTCCGGCTTGTGATTCCGAGAGAAAAACCAGATATTCCGAGAGCAAATGGGCTGAAGAGTATTGCCAATGGACTCATTAGTTCACGGTGTGAATGGTAAAGCAGACCGTCAAACCGTTGTAGAACATCACATATTGGTACTAAGTCAAACACTATACCGAATGCCTTACCTTCGCAGCAGCTATCACGCTGGTTCGAGAGTACTACTTCGTGTTCAGTGTGTGAATTAGAACATCGAGCGTCAAACCGTTTAAGATCGTTACCAACTTCCTTCAGAGAAGAACGATTAAGTCCATAACATCGGCTACCATGTGATTCCCAAAGTGGATCTAGGTATTCCGGGAATATACCAGCTAAAGCGTAGTGGCGATAGACAGCTTATTTCACGCTATGAATATTAAAGTAGAGATTCAAGCCGTCTGTGAACAGTATGAAATGGTATAAAGTTATTCCTTGCCCAATACTATTCCCCCCGAGATCCTAATCCGCATTATCGATTGTCTTGCTTAGTTTTCACGTAGACATGTTAGCACGCCGACACCTTGTTTCCACGTAGAAATAGGAATATCAACGGTTAAACCGTGCGAGAACGTTACCATCCTATTTGAGAGTCGCGCAGCGAAATCTATAGCTACACCTGCCCTGTGGATCCATGGGTCAGACCAGGTAAGCCGGGAGTCGATCCACAGAGCAGTGATACCAATGGACACGCTAATTCTCGGTATGAATATTAAAGTAGGACGTCAAACCGTTGTAGAACGATACCGATTGGAGTGGTATTAAACATTTTACCGGATACCTTACCTTCCGAGTACCTAGCCCGGCTTATCGGGAGTATAGCTTCGTGTTGAGCGGAACAAATCATTAGAAGTTTTAGTGACGGGCATATTAATGTTATGTGTGAATTAGTACCTCGAGGGTTATACCGTTTGGGATCATCACCACCCTCATTGAGAACGGCTATGTCAATAGCATCACCTATACTGTGATTCCGAATCTGAAGCCCGGTATTCCGGGAGTATATCCATTAGACAGTATTGGTAGTGGAGACCTTCATTCACGGCGTAAATATCATAGTACAGTGTCAATCCGCTATATATCCTTACATACAGTTATAGCGTAACAACTACTACCGAATGTCTTACCATCCGAGGTCCCTACCCGCAGTAGCGATTGCCTTGCTTTGTCATCACGTTATCACTTCGAAGGACGGACACATTACCTCCATGTATGGTTACGAGGATCGAGTGCCAAAGGGATGGAGATCGTTACCACCATCTTTTTGAGGCGAACGGCTATAACCAATAACATCGCCTATCCTGTGATCCGAAAGTCAAACCAGGTAGTCCGGGAGTAGATCCGCTGAACGGTATTGCCAATAGATACCTTAATACAAGGTATAAATAATTAGGAGCTGAGCAAGTCCGCCGGAGAACATTCTCAATTAAAATAAAGAAATTCTATTTACCCAATACATTACATTCCGAGAACCTAACCGGCTGCAGCAAGAGTCTTGCTTAGTGTTCAGGGAATGAAATTAGTAGACACTTTAGCAGTCGGTCACTTTAATTGCATGTTTCAATAGTAAGATGTAGGGTCAAATCGTGATAGAACGGTACTACCTGCCGTGAAACTCGAACGGTTAAATCAATAGCCTCACCTATCATGCGATTCCGGGAGTCAAACCAGGTAATCCGGTAGTACAGCAGCTGAACAGTATTGGCAATGGAATCCTTAAATCATGGTATGAATATTAATGTACGGATCCAAATAGTTATAGAGCGTTACTTATTGCTAGAGAGTCATACCTTTCACAGAAGGCCTTGCCTTCGAGAAGCTAACCCGCCATATCGAGAGTATAACATCGTGATCATTGATGCAAGCTAGTATACATTTTAGTGACATGCACCTTAATTTCATGTATGAATTAGAAGGTCGAGTGTCAAACAATTC
Source organism: Euglossa dilemma (assembly GCA_002201625.1). Taxonomy (NCBI): domain Eukaryota; kingdom Metazoa; phylum Arthropoda; class Insecta; order Hymenoptera; family Apidae; genus Euglossa; species Euglossa dilemma. The sequence goes on from NIJG01000158.1 coordinate 149,945, forward strand.
TAGAACGCTACCACCTTCTTTGCGAGGCGAACGACTAAGTCAATAGCTTCACCTATCTTGTAATTCGGAGAGTCAAACCCGGTATTCCGGGAGGAAGTCCGCTGAAGAGTTTTGGCCATAGACACATTTGTTCGTGGATTGAATAATTCAGCAGAGCGATAAACTGCTTAAGAGCATTACCAATTGGTAGAATCTCAAACTTTTCAGCGGATATTTTACCTTCCGGGAACCTAACACACTCGCTATGTCGAGGGTACAACTTCCTGACCACAGACACAAATTAGAATGCACTTTAGAAACGGGCACCGTGACTTCAAGTATGAAATAGACAGTCGAGGAACAAACTGTTTGAGAGCGTTACCACCTTCTATGTCCCACAGCTATGTATATAGGTGCACATATCCTGCGATTCCGAGAATGAAACCAGGCATTACGGGAGAAAATTCGCGGTACAGTTTTGTTATTAGTCACATTACTTCACGTTACGAATATTAAAGTACCGAATCTGCCGTTGTAGGAAGTTTCCAATTGGTATTGAGTCAAAGATCATACCGAAGGCCCTACCTTCCGAGAACCAAACTCGCCGTACAGAGTGTCATGCTTATTGTTCAAGGAAACAAATTGGTAGACATACTAGCAGATGGAGACCACATTTCCATGAATAAATATAAAAAGCGAGAATCAAACCGTTCGCGAACGTTCCCAGCTTGATTGAGAGTCGCACAGATGAGTCAATCGGTTCACCTAACCTGTGATTCCGGGAATCAAACCAGGTATACCGGAAGTAAATCCGCCGTACAGTATTGGCATTAGACATCATATTTCAGGCTATTGATATTAAAGTACAGAGTCAGACCATTGTAGAACGATACCTGATGGTATAGAGACAAACTTCTTACTATTGACCTTACCCTACGGAAGCCTACCCCACTGTACCTAGGGTATAATTTCGTGATCAGTGAAGCGAAGTAGTATACATTTTAGTGCCAAGTACCTGGACTTCATGTATGAATTTAAAGATCGAGAGGCAACCTGTTCCAGAACGTTACCACCCTCTTTGCACTTCGCACATCTTGATCAATAGCTTCACCTACCATGTTGATCCGAGAGTCATGCCAGTCCTTCCGGGAGTAAATAGGCTGAACAGTATTGACAATAGAAGCATTAGTTCGAGGTATGAATACTAAAGTAGAAGGTGAATCTTTCGGAGAACATTACAAATTGGTATAGAGTCATTCCTTGTACCGAACACATCACCTTCCTTGAACATAATCAGCTGTAGCGACTGTCATGCTTAGTAATCACGGAAACAAACTAGTATATATTATAGCAGAGCACATGTTACTTTCATAAACGAATTAGAAGATCGAGTGCCAATTCATTAGAGATCATTCCCACTTTCTTTGGGAGTCGAACGGTTATGTCAATAGATTCATCTATCCTGTGATTCCGATAGTCAAATCGGGTATTCCTGGAGTCATTCCGCTGTACAGTATTGGCATTAGACATTTTAATCCACGGCCCGAAGTGTAAAGTATAAGGCCACGCCGTCGAAGAACATTACCAATTGGTAAAGAGTCAAGCTGTTTACCGAAGGCCTTACCTTCGGTGAACCTATCCCGCTGTATCAAAAGTACAAGTTCGTGTTCCGAGAATGAAACTACTATACATATCAGGGACGGGAACCATAACATCATGTATGAATGAGAATATTCATGTCCAAACCGCTCAAGAACATTGCCGCCTTCCGTGAGAAACGATCGGCTAAGTCAATAGCTTCAACCCTCCAGTGACTCCGAAAATCACACCACGTACTGCGGGAGTAAGTGCGTTGAATAGTTTTGGCAATAGACTCATGAATTCGCGGATTGAATACAAAAGCAGAGTATCAAACCGTTTGAGTGCGATGCCAATTGGTATATAGTAAAACGTCTTACCGAAGACCATACCTCCCGCCGAGCTCACCCAAATCATCGAGAGTATAACTTCGTGCTCAGAGAATGAAATCAGTATTTATTTCAGTGACGGGCACGTCAATTTCGTGCATGCATTAGAAGATCAAGGGTCAAACCGTCCTGGACCGTTACCAACTTCTATCATACTTGAACAGCTACGTCAATAGCCTTACATATCCTGCGCTTCCGAGTGGCATAACAGGTACTATTGGATTATATCCGCAGAACAGTATTGGCAATAGGCAACTTAATTCACGGTTTGAATATTCAAGCGGAAGGACAAACTGTTGAAGAGCGTTAGCTATTGGTATACAGGTAAACATTTTGGAAATAGCTCTCCCATCGGAGAAGCTAACTTGTCGTATCGAGAGTATAACATCGTGGTCAGTGAAATAAATTGGCAGTCATTTCAATGACGGGAACTTTAACTTTATGCACGAATTAGAATCTTCAGTGTCAAACCGCTCGAGAACGCTGCCACCTTCTGTGAGAGACGAACGGCTAAGTCACCAGCTTTAACTATCCTGCGATTCCGAGAGCCAAACCAGGTATTCCGGGACTAAATCCACAGTACAGCACCGACATTAAAATCCCTACTTCCTGGTATAAATATTAAACTACATAGTCACACAATTGTACATCGTCACCTATTGGTATTGAACATAAATTTTCACCGAAGGCTGCACCTTCTCAGATGATAATAACTTCGTGCCAAGTGAAGCAAAATACTATAAATTTATGTGCTGGAGACCATAATTTCATCTATGAATTAGAAGATCGGGGATCAAGCTGATCGAGAACGTTATAAACATTTTTGATAGTCGCACAGATAAGTCAATGGCATCACTCATCCTGTGATTCCGAGAGTCAAACCTCGTATACCTGCAGTAAATCCGTAGAACAGAATACCTGGTCAGACACTCGGAATCAGAGGCCAAGTGAATCTATTGACTGAGACGTTCGTCTCTCACAGAAGATGGCAACGTTCTTGAGCGGCATGAGCATCGACCTCCAAATACGTACATGAAGTTATGGTGCCCGTCACTGAAATGAATACTAATTTCATTCAGTGAACACGAACTTATACTCTCTATGACGCCGCTGAGGTTCGCGGAAGGTGAGGCCTTCGCTAAACTGTTATATTTTGAAGCAATTGGTACCTTTCTCAAACGGTTTGGCGCTGTATTTTAACACTAGGTTTAGGGGGGTTTTTTGTATACCTATTTCTACGGACACCCGTCAGATTTAGGGTAAAGAGAACCACATATTTTCTTTAAAAAATAAATGATGGATTTAATTTGA